>JAODJX010000047.1:6678286-6689277 GCA_026776945.1 Isichthys henryi
GTTACAACGTTCTATGCTTATAACGTACATGTTTTTGATATCCCGTCTTGTACGTAGTAACGAGGTTCGACTGTATTGCTAAAATGTTCAGAAAGTGCTAATACACAAAATGAAATAATTTCACCAAGTTTTATAATGAAAATTTTATAATATATATATATTTTTTTCATTTTATAATGAAAATCACAAATAAAATTAGCAGCACTAGGCACCTTTTGTTTGCATGAACATTAAGATAATAAGATACCTAAGATAAACATCTGAAATGTGTTTTAACGTTAATCTCCCGAGTGCCGTCGCTGCCTCCCCCACGTTTTCGCTGATAGAAAGCAAACCCACGTTGCATGCTGCGCCTGAGTATCTACATCTGGGAGACAGTTAAAATTTGAAACGGTAATAACTGTCAGGAATTTTACCATGGTTTACCATGAAACTGGTTCATCTCTAGCAGTAAGTGTATATTTGCGCATTAATAGTACCACAAAACTAATTTTTGCTCTCTAAAACAGCTAGCTGGATGGCGAGTTGAACAGCGGTTCAGCTCTCAAACCTACAATCAGCTTAATTAATTAATTAGATGATTAGCGAACAAAAACAATGAGTGTATTGGAGATGGTTGTTGCAAATACAGCCGCTCCTCTACTTACGAACTTTCAGACATATGAACGAAGAGGACTGTAATTCCAAATTGTCTTCATTGGACTCCCGTTTCCTTTCCGCAACATCAATTTTTTTCCTCGCGCCTTCTGCCCGCTACTCCCACCGCACAGCAGCGTGCGTACTCCAAGCATCCTTGTACTTACGTATTCCCTTAAAATGATGTTGAATAACGACTTACAAACATTTCAAGTTATGAACGGCCGTTCGGAACATATGTCGTTCGTAAGTAGAGGGGCGTCTGTATTGGGTAATTTTAGGAGAGGTTTTGAATGCGCTGACACACTTTCATAGACAAAATGTCAGTTTTACACCTGCATAAAGATCATATTTTCTCTGATTCCCCTCAGATCAAACACTGAAAACTGGTGCATGACCACCGATGCAAAGGGAAGGGTGTAGGGCACACAAACACACACAGTGTGTTCTGAAAAAGCACCGCACGGCTCACACTAGTATCGGGGGAAAAGTGGCTTTGAAACTCACAGCGACAATCACCACATAGGTGACATAACAAGAATCAATAAACTGACCAATACAGAGAGACCTTTCGAGCCTCATTTGCCCCATGTTAAAAGGCTTCTTTGTGGTCGGATTCCTGCCGACAGGAATCATAACAAATATATCACTTTCCGTGTATCATGATGTGTCTTAATGCTTGTTTCTGCTTATGTGGCACTATATGACCCAGCTCATGTACATCTGCGGATAGGGTCTGTTCTGATCGATACTGACACGTAGCTATAAATAGACAGGTTGTGTGAACGAGTGATATATCTCGACCATCTGTGGGTGTGAGCGAGTTAGCGAGCGAACTTCAGTTTCAGTGCCTTCAGAACATTTTTGGGCAAATAAAACTCCCGCGAATACACAAAACAGGCCACAAACCCCATGAGAGTATCCAGAAAGAGGGGGGGGGGGTTACCTGTGTAGGGGCTGCTGGCACCCCCACCTGTGTCTGGGCTCCATACTGGCAGATCAAGATCGAAATCCAAATCGAGAGCCCTGTCAGCCTGGAAATCAAACGGACCAGAGACACTCCAATAAAATGAATGTGAACAGCATATTCACCAATTCTCATTTTTTATTGTGTGGTTACCCAGGCGGGGATTCGAACCCGAGTCCCAGAGATGTGAGGCGACAGTGCTAACCACTGCACCACCATGCCACCCCACATTAAAGAATCGTTTACTAAAATACTGCATTTTCAACAAAGGATCAATATATTAGTCTTTGTAACCCGTGACCTTTATATTTTATTAAATTTTGTTAAAAATTGTTCAAATACGAGCACAATGAGTATGGCTAGACATTTCACATTTAAAACCCAGTATCTACTTCATTTCCTAATCTAAGCACCGATTTTTGGAGAGAACGTCACAGCGCAATTACAGAGGATGACAGCGGAAAGGGAGGCTGACTTACCAGCAACAAATCCTCGGCGCTCGCCGGCTCCACCAGGTCATCAAACAGGCTCATGTCTGCACCACAGAGACAAAGCCCTTTAATGTTAATAACATTTAACAACAGGGAACACCACTCTACTACTAACTAAACACATGAAATTCTAAAAGCGCCTTAGGAAGAAATATATAACTCTGATATAATGGTATAATAGAGATGCGTGAGTGTTATTTTAATCCTCTAACGAGAATTACATTTACATTAACTTTTGTTGAACTCATATTTATATGGTGTGTGTGTGGGGGGGGGTTATATAATAGAGCTTTGCGCTTTAAGGGAGGTTGTGAATTTAAAACGAAGTAGCTTTTAGATCTACCATTTAAAATTTGTAAACAGATTTAATAGTGTATTAACTTTTCTTTTAAGAGATTAGTAAAGCTGGGATATGGTTACCAGGCGCAGACTGTTGTTATGATGTAACGCGAGTCTGATACTCACCCCATTCGCCTTCCTGGTCGATACAAATATCGTCCATTTCATCACCGTTCAACGACACCGGCTGACGATTTGTGTGATATTCTGAATCTAACGTTAAATTGGTCTCCATGCTTTTTCGAAAACATTAGTCACGAACGTAAATTGAAATCAAATACATACATTTTCATAATCTCAGATGAAGCGCATTTCTTCGTGAGACACTCGCGAGAATTTTCTGATAAATACACGTCATCTCCCAGATGCTCTGCTACGGAGCGCGTCGAAGGACAAACTAAGCCGACCGTCGAAGATCTTGTGTTTAGGCTGTTAAATCACTCGTAACATTAATTCCAAAAACAAGTTAACATATTACTCGTATTTTTATTTTAAAATGGCGAAAGACACGTGCAACAGATGTGAAACTAACATATTCCACTCACCTGTTTGCACCGCGTCTAGACTCCCCTAATGCACTTTGCTAATGCAATTTTCAGCACCCGCCCCCCCCAAAAAAAAATCAAGATATTCAGATTAACGACCCCTCCACTACCTGGAGGATGGGCTACCCCTTTGAATCCGGTTCCTCTCAAGGTTTCTTCCTTCTAGGGAGTTTTTCCTAATGGTTTGAATATGCAATATACAACTAAAATAGGATTTAATGCTATTATAAAAATAAGTGGAACTTAAGTATTACGTTTTTATTGAACAAAACACTTTTTTTTTCAGGTGCAGCATTTATTGATATTATGTACACAAATTTATACAAACAGCTCTCAGAAACAGTAAATGGAAGAGAATACAGCTTTTGATAAAATAGGAGACCTGCAAGGCAAAGGTGTTTTCCAGCTGCTATCAGCCGTCGACTTGAGACAAACTTGGTGTCGATTGGTGACGGCAAAGCGATCTCTTCAGACGAGCAATCCACGTGTCATTTCAGCGCAGGCACACTGATGTGCTTGATTTCATCCACCCGGTTCTTGTGAATCTGGAAGGCAGGCGTCACCCAACGGCCACAGGAGCACTGCTCACCATACCAGTTAAAGGATCCGAGTTTCGAGTTGCATTTTGGGCACAAGAGCTGAAACACAACAGCTGCCTTAAAACAGAGCCAAAGTGTCTTAAGACAGTTGGGGGGGGGGGGACAATAAATCCACCCATGCATCCATATTCTATACCCGTCTGTCCTAATTAATGTCACAAGGGTATGGAATCTGTCCCAGAAGCTACGAGTGCAAACCAGCGAACAATCCAGGATGGGGCATCGACTCACCGTAGGACAGAGACACCATTCACACACACATTCATCTAGGCTGACCACCTGTTCCATGTCATGAGGGACACTATGTGCCACGACAGGGTTTGCAAACTATAATTTCAATGAAAAAAACCTGGATTTCCCTTAAGCACTGAATTCAACCTGCTGATTGGTCAGTCTGCTATAATCATGCATGCGTCGCTAATATTAATGTGAAACAGCCGGATGATTCTTTGTATCGTGGACACAAGCCAGTAAAAGTACAAGAAGTGATAATTTAGCCAAGAACAGGAACCTTTCAGTTTTATAGTAATTTCTAAAACCTGGAGCAGCCCAGAGTCCCACCTGACATGGATTAGGTGGTCACCCAACATTCACCTCTACTGACAATTTGGCAACTCCAATTTATCTGAGCATGTTTATGTGGGAAATCAGTAATTACTGCACCACCGTGCTGTCCAGTTACAGATAACAGAAAGGGAAAACTGTCTCAGCACTACCTGTCCATCCATCACACCCAGCAGGGCCTCCTCCATCCACTGCACAGGCTCGATGAAGTAGGACGTACACTGAGTCTGAGTGTGCCCTGGGGTTTGTGAGGTGGCTCCGGTCACCTTCTTATGACCGAAAGCTGTGGGACCCGCGCCAGGGGTGTGGCTGAGGACACTGGATCTGCGGAACATGGTGCGTCTGGGGAGGGCAAAGGAACACACTGCCACTGCATCACTGCAACATTAAACAGCACATGTGGGTTGGGGGGGGGAGGGGTCATTAATAAGCAGTGAACACCCACCGACACTTCCTGCATCTGTGGATGACATCATTACTGCTTGTGTCTGTCACTGGATCAGCAGCAAAGACTTCCCTAGGAATGGCTTGAAGTTCTGCAATCACAGACCACAGGTACATGCAATTACTGGGATTCTCAACAGTCTACAAATATTCCCTGTTACTGTTACATGATTTTCTGTCTTTAAAAAGTCAGCCATGAATCATAACTACAACATTCATCGATTATCCCTAATTTCTTTTCTATGGTCACAGTGAGCCTGTAGCCTCTCTCTTAAGACAGTGTTTCCCGGTCCGGTCCTCAGGGACCCGCAGCCAGTCCATGTTTTTGCTTCCTCAGAGCTCCCTGTCAAACAGACCCCAAGAGCTGGGAGGGAGAAATACTGGACTGTTTGTGGGTCCCCAAATACCAGATTGGAAAACACTGTCAAAAGAGATGATGCAAGATGGGATGTTAGTCTATCACAGGGTACACAAAGACACAGTCATAAAAAACACACTGCATCAGTACATTACAAGATAGGGCAGCAGAAAAAAATTATTAAGTAATAACATGTATTATAAAATAATACATAATGACTTTTAAAAGTTGTATTTATAATAATAACTACCTGGGTATTTTTCTGTGATTTTCTGCAGTCTGTATTGTTTGTAGACTGGGCTGGTGACGTCCACCTCACAGTTCATTGATTCAAATAACTCTAGCTGGCGAAGAAACTCTTCGTTCATTCTTTGTAACGGTTTTAGGCATATAGGTAACGCATGGAATATATGAACGAAAATAAAGAGAGGAAGATTTAATACTTTGCATGGCTGATTTAGTAAAATATGAGGAGCAAAAATGTTTGCTATACAGAAATACTAACATTTTACTAATGGTTTATTTGCACATCATGCATATAATGATACAAGTAATTACAGTTAACTCCATCGAGTCCCTGTCTATTTAAAAAAAATCTCACTACACATCGAGCTCAAATACAAAAAGGTAACTTACTTGACATTTGATTTTATCTGCTGTAGTTTGGCATAAGCGTCCATCGCGTTTAATTGCTTTGATTTCATCAAGAAGGCAGTAACCACAGCAGCGCTCCGACTCTGTCCTGCATGACTGAAAGAAATGATAATGTTGATAAGATGCGACCAGGAACTTTACATATATCTCCCACAATACAACCACTGTCATGTTTGCGTTCTAGGGCGACGTATACACACCAGTGCACGAGGACTGCCCCAGACGCTCCATCAATACTCTCGCGAATGAAACGAAGACAATCATCCAGCCAGCTGAGAAGATCGGTAGTCGCCTCGTCCATGGCACGGACAAACTTTGTCTTAAACACTTCTGGTAAAGTGGGTTTCTCCGAGTCAACGGTGAGTATATGGGTGATTCCTGCATTAATCAGTTCCTGGCAGTCTTTGAGGTCGGATGTAGATCCGATATATAGCCTCGGTTCAACAACAATCATGTCTGCAGTTCAGCTATGGACATTTATAAAGTTCCTGTAAAAACATGAACAACTACCCTGCAAATATTTAAGCAAAGGCAACATCAATAGTCAGAAAATGTGACTTGGAAATGTAAACCTGATAAGTTAGAGATAAATATACTCAGTATTTCTCTAAGTTAATGTAAACTCTCGTTAGAATAGTAAAGCAAGACTCACGCACATCCACTCTGAATTGCACTTGATAATGTACTAGACATTTAACATTTCAGACTGTTCAACGCAAAACCCTTTCAATACTTGCCGTAAACACATGCACGTTCAACACACTATGAAAAAAACACTCACGTGGTACTTCAGTATCCTTGTTCTGACATTAAATTGGTCCGACTTCGAAACAAATTCCTTTTACTTTAGTTCCGGATGGAGATTCTGGGTTTCACCAGCAAGTAACAAAACAAAATAAATTGAACACAAGTGTTTATTTTCCATTTTACGAATTTAGCATAACTTGTGGATAGGTTTCTGTTACTAAAGCGGGCAAAGTGAGATAGAGTTTGCATTTTGCCACGATGACGACATTGCTGTCTAAGCGGACTGTGGGCGTTTCGAGGGCGCCCAGCCGCTAGGCGGTGCGGATCATGTCCGAAGCGGGAAGGCCAATCAAAAGTGGCGCATCGCGAAATCCCGAAGGTGCGGAATCTTCTGGACACGCCGCGGGTGCGTTTCAGGAATGCGCATCCGAGCAACATTCATGCCTAGGGGGCGGCACAGGTAAATGTCACATTACTGCCGCGAATGTCACAGCGTCGAGTGGAGCTCCAAGCAATACAATCTGGATGCATCTAAAATTAACTCCTATCAATGTTTCGTAATCTGACAACTTTTAAAATCGCCGATCTGTCTTTTGCAGATTAGTGATCCGGAGAGTTTATAACCGGAAAAAAAGATTTCATATGCGCTGCTAGATGATTATCACCATTAGTAACGGGTTATTGACATTGTTGTATGAAAGAATGACTTTCGGGTTATTTTTGACAGTTGGTCGAATTTCACCACTAGATGGTGCTAAATACGTACATTTTTGAGATTTGCCATTTTCCCTCTCACGTCCGCTTAAGCCTTTTATCTGAAATAGAAGTTTACAGTTCATCCGTCAAATCCAACCTTTCATCCAATATGATGTCATTTCATCTTATTTCCAAATTACGGGAATGTTAACACATCCCTTAATCTCACAGAACAGCCTCCCTTGGGTAACTAGTTTAGAAAAGAGATGGAACAATGTATTAAGTTTATTGACCAACAGATGGTCTTCAAAGAAATTTATGTTTTCATGAGTGTTAGAGGCCTTTAATATTATGTTTATTGCATATAAATTTAGGGGGAAATGATTCAGCATGCTGAGGTATGTTTGACTTGCAAATAACTGAGCCAAACATGGACTCACACAGATTTAATTCCCAGCTTTTTTGATTCCTCTCTTGTTGCATACAGTCCCCCCACCAAGAGTTAAATAAACACACAAGGAATCAAACAATCAGAGATCCTCTTTTTTTTGCTTTCAAATCCTGTTTTTCATTTAATTTACTCCAGTCAACTGTAACTCCCCCAAAATTGGCCCGACCGAAAATCTGGGGCTTGAACTATAAATAGTTTGCATTTCAGTGCCTTGAGGGCGTGTTGACAAGTGCGTTGAAATTTATTGGCCTTGGAAATGCGGTGTAGGATTGCAAGTATAGATTAAAATCACATGCTGTGGGAGAAAGACTTTGCTAGAGTGACAGCATCTCCAAGACGTTTGCCTCCCCCCCATCCGTCAAACAGAGCGAGTTTTTACTTACAGTGTATATAAAGGATTCAGTGTGTATACATAACACAGTGACAGGGCTTCTCCTCTGTCTGTACATTTGCTGAGGATGCTTACTGTCCAAATCCTTCTCTTTGTAAATAGCTGGACTTGCCCAGGAAGGTCACATTCTGGCTTCAGTCTTTCCATTGCTGCAGGTCATCTGTGAGGGAGTCAAAAACTCATTTTTTTCTCCTTAAAAAGAGGGCAGAGCAGAGTCGCCCCCTTGAGGATCTACATGGAGGGGTGATGCAGTGTTATAGTGATAGTTTAGAAGCATGACACGGCACAAGTATGGCGACTAAATAAGTGACAGCAAGCATTTCACAACTAGCTATTGTCTTGGTTTCAGTTACACATGTTGTCCTGGGCAAATATTCGGCAATATTCCGGTATAACTGTACTTCCCGTGACGTACACGTCAAAGTACGTCAAAGAAATAGCAGAAGCGTTTTTTGTTTTTTTTTCTGTGAGCGGCTATGAAATTCATTTCCCAAACTGACTGTCTAGCACCGCTAAACGAGGGCGCACACTGCCCTCATGCCACCGGCACCCTCTTTCACCTCGGAGGTTATTGACAAAGCTTTTATGCTTTGTTCATTCATGCATTTTTTATTCTACTAAGACCCTGTTGAACCTCAGAGTTAGACTATTATCACAAATTTATATTATATGTTTATTAAACTGGCCTTCCATAGCTGAACAACAATGGGGCGCCTATGTGTGCAGGGGCTGATTCAAACTCGTTAGAGCACATCATGCTGTCACTAAAACCCCTTGGGTTGACATCGGATGTTCAGGCAAGTAGAGGTGGAGTTCAATATCTTAACAATGATGCCCCCTGCTGGCTAACTTCTGTGGTCCACAGGAGTAGCAGAATTACTGGGCCTTCTCTTCCCTAAGTCATGTGGACCAGTCTTTTAGTATTTTTTTTTTTTTTTTTAAGAAATGGTCACAATTTGGACCACTGTCAGACGCACGAGAACAATGATCGCGTCAACGGATTAGACAGTGCCACAGTAAATTGCAATGCAGGCTGGAAGTCAGTCTTTTTTTAAAACGCATAAATGATTACATGCACTTCCTACCTCACACATGAAAAAAACGAACTAGCACTACCAGGCAGAGGCAGTGGGGATCCCCTCACCCGAAACAGTTCAACTAAATGAAATGATGAAAACTGCACCCTGTTAATTTTCTCTAGTTTCATGTCATTGTTTCCATTTTGAAATCTATGAATTTAAGTGTGTATTAATTTTACAGATGTTCTGTTTGCACTGGAAAAATTGCAACATTGTTTCGTTACAATTCTTCTATCCAGCCCTGAGACATTTGACTTAGTTTTAAGTGGTGCTCTGTGGATTTGGGACATCTTGAGCGATTTAAAGGAGCGAAAGGTCAGAGTCATTTAATTTCGCAGAAATCGAATAGAGGGTGTGTGACGCACTGGCACGCTAACAGGCTTCCAGTTCTGTACTGCTGAGACATTAGCATCTAAGCTGATAGTCCGTTAAGATTTTTTTTAGCTGGGCTCCATGTTAATAAAGTCAGCCTGCGTTCAGTGTATATACATAGGCTTGGGATTATCTTTTGTTGTATGTAAAGCGTTCAAGAGCAGATGTCTAAGTCATAATCTCCTCGGTTTCCTCAGGACAAGTCCAGCTTAGCCTGAGGTGGTCTTTCAGAATCCTGCGTGTTTGTGTGTGTCTGTGTGTGCGTGTGTGTGTGTGTGTGTGTGTAGTCCAGGTATACATTACCCTGTTATTTCAACGTTGTGGGGACCATTTTTTCCATCCCCACCAGGGGAAACTCAATTTTATAAAAATCAGTGACTGCAATTAAAAAACTAAAAGTACCACACGTCTTGTATTTTGTTTGGTTACTTATGGTTAGGGTTGGGGCTGGGTAGGGGTTAAGGTTGTCATGTTGGAATTAGAGTTTTCCCCATAGAAATGAATGGAGAGTCCCCACAAAGATACGAATACAAACATGTATGTGTGTGTATAAATGTTCTTAAGTCTGTGCTTGGAATTGCCTTTTGAAACATGCTTTCAAAATACATTTCTGTGAACTTTCATGAAATTACTTAATGAAATACTTAAATTTGATTTTTTTTCTCAAAAGTTTTTGCTTCGGCTTTCAAACATTCAAAGTATTCCCCCCCCCCCCACATGTGTACAGAAATTTAACATCAGTTCTCGTATTTGTTGTTCAGAGAACACGTTGTAGGACATTTCAGGATTATTTTCAGTATACACTCTACATTGTGAATACTTCATCTTAGATTTGTTATACAATTGTACAATTGTTTACACACACACACACACACACACACATATATATATATGCTAGGTTTAGTCCAACATATTAACCACATTTAACCCTGAGCCACAGACTGAGGAATAAGAGGATATAACATAATTCAGCCACAGACTGTGTTTTCTTAAGTATTAAATCTGTGCAGAATGGATTTAGGCTTTATAAACTCCCAGGCAGCCCTGCCAAGCATCTTGATTAAAAGCCTTTCAGAACTGATTAGCTGAAATACATCTTTTGCATTAATACAATTATGAATCAATATAAGTGAACAACCGTTGTTTCTTAGTGAGAATGACCATTTTATAGATAAGTGCGCTGCATCTGCCACAATAAAAGTTATTACACTTTATTGGGGGGTTTTCTTTTTGCCCGCCCCATCTTGCTTTCCATGACACATTTTTAGGTGAGAGTACGATTGGCAGTGAAGGGTAACTACCTGCAGTGGCTCCCATGGAGCTGGGGGTTAAGGGCCTCACTCAGGGGCTACGGACATGTTGCTGTTCTGCTGAAGCTGGACTTGAACTGGCAACCTTCTGATCACAGGACCAGAGGCTTAGCCTGCTGAGCCACATGCTGTTGTTCCAAATAAGGTGCAGATCTCAGTTTTCGTTTTTATACTATTTTCTAATACCATATGTGCCTTTGAGAGGTAAAGTGGGCTGTCCCACAAAAACAAAGTTTTGAGAAAATGAGCTCCAAAGTCAAAAAATCAGAGTGTCTATACCAGGGGTGGGCAATCTTATCCGCAAAGGGCCGGTGTGTGTGCTGGTTTTTGGGGTAACCTTTAGGTCAG
>JAODJX010000047.1:6689377-6700875 GCA_026776945.1 Isichthys henryi
TTATCCAATTGAAAATATTCAATAAAAAGGGGGTAGGGGTCAAAAATGTGGGACAGCCCACTTTACCTCTCAAGGGCTCATATGACGCACCCACTGGCTGAATAGGTACCATGACTGCTTCGCACCTCCGGGGTTGTGTGTGGGTTTGCACGTCTTTCTAGTCTCACATGGTGGTCAGGCACAAAATACCCAGAATGCATTTGAGCTGCAGTACGGAGTTTGTGAAAAATTAAATGCAGTCAGTCATCCTGGACCAGGGTTCCCACTTAAGTCCAGCAAACACTCCGCAGCATTGTTCTATTGTAATAAAAGTCCTATCACATGAATTCTGGCTGAGAAAGAGCATTTGGCTTAAGATTCATGTGTTTACTGCATCCATCATAACCGTTCATTAGCTGCTGTTGTGATTTATAGCAAGTAACAACAAATCAGTAAGTGGTGAACAGCAGACTTGTCTTACAGTAGGGAGATTATTTTGATGTAGCATCCCATTATGGGTTATATGATTGACTGTAGGTTTAGATTGCATTATATTATAGGATTTCATATTACAAGCATCAGGGAAAGCGGTTAGAAGATGGATATTACATTCTGTCATGTTCAAAACACTGTCAGCACTGGAGCCTCTGGCCCACATTTCAGTCTAGGTTTTTTTGGATAACGAATGAAGCATTTTTTCCCCACCAGGAATCCAATGCTACATTTTTTAATGATTCTGTCAGTTTTTGGTGGATCAGTGACTAAATTCTGTTCCAGCCATGTCTCTCTTTAATGGTCATTTCTGTCTGTTTTTTGTGTGTCTGTACCAGGTGCTTTCCGGCTGTTGAGTAACTGGTCTGAGAATTCCGCCTTGTCATTCCGCCGGATTGCTTCATGTATCGTGCTTCCTGTTGTGTTTCCCAGCCCATGAATCGTTGCTGTTGTAATATCAGTGTTTTATGCCTTAATCTCACACTGTTTTCGATCTTTGGTTTGTGTCTCCAAATTACCATTTATTTCCTCTCTACTTCATGGGCCATTCTCCACATCGAAGTACATTTCTACATTTTCTTGCCAGTGATATCACTCTTGCTTGGTTCAGAATCTTAAAGAAAAGAGAAATCTGTCATCTGTTTCCTGTTACTTCACCCGGGGCAGAATTTATGATTGCTCTATCTGTGGTACTAAGCAAATATTTCCATGAAAGTCTGGGTGTGGACTAGTCTGACATTTTCACACTTGGCCCCGGTTTCCACCACCCAAACCAGACAGCACATTAAGGTCCCTTAGAGTCTTTTCTTTAGAGTTTTATGCTGACCCACTGAATCTGATCAGCTCTTCTTCTTCTTTTAATAAATGGCCTGCTTTGCGTGGCGCTCCATCACTCGGCCTGGGGTGCTGTGGTTTTCCCACCGTTTTCCTTACCGTCTCGTTGCTTGTCCCCAGCCACCGTTCCCACTGCCCCGTTTTCCAGTGACGTGCCAGGCTCAGAGGTTACATCCCCTTCAGCTCTCTGTCCGGGACAGTTAATGTTTAATAGTGAAGGTCCCTTCCAGTGTCTCTGTCTGCTCACAGGTTTCAAGATTGAAACCACCTTTTAGCTTTGGGGTTTTGCATATTTAAGATGTACACCGGATTGCAACCGATTTTCATACTGCACAAATGCTTTTTCGACAGCAAAGGGGTTTGTCGTCAGTAAATTTCCAGTGTTGGGCATTTCAGGCCCAGAAAGTAAAGTCCAAATCCAGACCAAGATTTTGTTTCTACTAACCAATTGAGTCCTCTGTGACTGTGACTCTTTATGCTCAATTGGTTGGTAGAAGCAAAATCTTGGTCTGGATTTGTAGTTCCTGTACCTGAAAACCCAACACTGTTAATTTCTTATAGCAGGACCAATGGATGGTAACGTAGGCCTGATAAAGAGTGTTTTGCTAAGACGTTAGACATAAGAACATAAGAACTATACAAACGAGAGGGGGCCATTCGGCCCATCAAGCTCGCTTGGGGTGTCTTAATGACGTTGTCTTAACTGTGAACTGTTGGTTTATTTCTTTGACGGCCCAATACCTCTTTAGAGGATTATCTGCTTTTGTTAAGCATAATTACCAGCTGCATAAGCACTTGCAACTCCATAAGCACCAACTGCGCTTGTCTGGTAGAATCATATTTAATTTACACATACACCAGAGCCAGGAACTGTCCTCTTTCACTATGTACTTCTACTGTGAATAACTTAATTCTGATGGGAGCTGTAGTAGCCTTTCTGAGGATCTTCATAGATTGGTCCTCAGGTCCAAATGGTGGAACTGAGAAGTGTTAATCGAGAAGGTCGTGAAACATAGGAAGCTTCAGGCTTTTCTTATCACATGCCTTCTTTATGAATGATGCAACCTGACCTTTTGATGGAAAGAGTGGACAAAGTCAGAAGAAGAAGGATGGAAATGGGCAAATGATTGACAGTTGGGTGGTGCAGTGGTTAGTGCTGTTGCCTCCCACCTCTGGACCCAGGGTTCGAGTGTCTGCCAGGATTCCATGTGTGTGGAGTTTGCATGTTCTCCCCGTGTCGTCGTGGGGTTTCCTCCAGGTACTCTGGTCATTACTAAACTGCCTGCCGGTGTGTGAGTGAATGGTGTGTGAGGGTGCCCTATGATGGGTTGGCGCCCCGTCTGGGGTTGTTCCCTGCCTTATGCCCATAGTCTCTGGGATCAGCTCCATAGGATAAGTGGTTCCAGAAAATAGAGGTTTGATTGACACTTTTATCACTGTTTTCAAAGGGACAGTCATTTAAAAGTGTTCCATATCCCAAAACCCACATAAGTTGGGAATTTGTGGATTTTATATATATTTTTCTATATTATAATCAAATAATTAAATTAACACTTAAATTTATTAAGCAAACAAATTTGTAGTTCGGAAAGTTTTATTAACTCAACTAAAATGAAGACATGGGTTCAGCGATTAAATGAGTATCAGATGTAACTGAAACTTAAAGATGGCAGCAAAGAAAATCCCTGCCATTAATACCAGGAAAACTGCACCATATTGGACATCGATGTTGTCTGTCATCATGCCTGACTAGCAGCATTCCTGACTTTATCTGATTCCCAGCCCAGAAATGAAATTGAGGTTATTTTCTTCCCTCGGATCTCTGCAAAGATATCAAATCTGTATGTTAGTGAAGAAACGTCTCACAGTGCAGAAGCCTGTTCGCCTCTTTGTTCCCAAGATTGATGACCTGCAAGATTGATGATCTCCCTCATCTTTGTGTCGCGTCCCATCCCAGTGACCATCCACTGGGGGTACACTTATCATCTCAGCTTGTGCATGGGCTTGATAAAGCCCAACTAAATAATGATCGCAGAGCAGATGGAGGGAATGATCCCGCCTTGGATTCACAGGCTCCTCATCTGCATCAGAGAGGCCCTGCCCGGAACACAGTCGGGATCCTACTCTCGGCCGCCATCTTTGGCCCCCGTGTCACCATGACATTAGCAGAGGGTCAACTTAGAGAAATGAGTACAAACAAGGCACCTTGGGCTGCCCCAGAGCAGACCATGACTCGACGCAGAAAGACTACCGTTTTCATTGTGAGGGTTACTCTAATATCTCATATGAGCTGCTGTCGTTCAAAACATATTGCAATTTTTGCTGAATGTTTATGCTTTATAATTTCTACTTCTGGCATCTGTACTGACGGGGTTTTGAGATGGCTGGTGTACGGAAGCATGGGGTATCGTGCCTTTTTTCAACCGGTTGTTAAAATCCAGTGGTCACTCGTCCACCTTGTAGACCTGTCCAGTTCGCCTTAAAACACACACAGGAATGTGATTCTGAGCACTTTGGGGCCTCGGGATGGTTTAAAGAGGCAGATTTTATCAAGCATTCGACTATGGCTGCTGGCAAGTGGCTTGTGTTTGTGGTGTTGGGTGAATGTTTAGGGCTTCGGTCATTGTTTGTTAGGGGTTCTGTTGTGAATACAAAGGGATTACTGCAGGAGGTTTTCATTATTGATTGTGACGGGTGTTGGGGGAGGGGCCCTGAGATTTCAGGTGATGATGGATAGTGAGAGGGTGTGTCGGAAGCCTTGTTTATTGAAACATCCTCTGCCTGTTGTTGTAAGTCAGATGACCTGGTCTTTCTCTCTCTCTCTCTCTCTTTTCACACTCATTGCTTTTCAACTGCTCGTTTTCATGCTTTACTCATATTTGCAAAGGTTCGAACTTTTTATATGAAACCCTGTTAGGGAAAAAAAAATCAGCATCTGTTTTTGTTGCGGGGGAACAGATCTGTAACTACAATTCATTTTCATTTAAGCGATTTCTGGCTCATTTGCTAAATTATTCACATTATCAAATATTACGTCGTTTACTCTTCAGCGAGCAGAATGTAAAAGAAAAAAAAAAAAAAAAACGTGGCAAATTGGCGTCGGCGCTTTAAATTGTTTCCCCGTAATAGAGAATGAAAGGGGGGCGATTGATAAATTATCCTTTTTCCCCTTTTCTTTGACTTTCGTGAATTGACATTATCTAGCGATAGGAACAAATGAAAAGCCCTGTGTGGCTCGAGTTGTAAGAAAAACTATTTATCTTTGTTAGCATCCTCCTGCGTTGGTGTTTTTGCGTAACCCTTTCCCACTGGACTGCGGGGCACGGCAGACGGGCCGAGTGGTCATCAGCATCGCTGACTTCGCGGCTCCTGAAGCGGAGTTCAAGACTGAATGCCGGTGACTCCTGCGTAACCTTCGCAGGCTGAGAGCTCACCCTTAGATGACCCCTTACTCCAAGAAAAGACTGGCGGGGGTAGCCAGGGGGTCTCTAGACCCCCAATCAGGATCTAGGACCAATATAGCAATCATTAAAGGGATACCCTTTAAAATCCTTCAAGGAGATTTATTTTGTATGCATGTGTCTGTATTTCTTTGTAACGTTTTTAAAAATATTACTACGCGTTTGCTGAAAAATATACATTTTTAACGATATGATTAATACATTCCATTTTTGTTTAATATAGAAAATTCTAACACAATTTAGAAAATAGCCGTAATGACAATAAAATTGATAACATGGTCAGTGGTAGTTTTGGCTATACTGTGTTCTTTAGGAAGCGATACGTAGTGCATAGAAGAAATAGCTATACATTGCAGTGCAATTGCGTGAAAAGCAATCTAGGTCATTTTTTTTCCAGTGGTGTTAATAAAAAGCAGCTTTTGAACCATCGCCATTTTGTATTTGCGGTTTAAAGTAGGTCCCCACCTACCCTATGTATAACGAAGTATGCAGCAACAGTATGAATTGTAAGCGTGACTGTTTGGGCAGAGCGCCGAGGCAAGCGGAGTGTGTGTGATACGCCGTCATTGGGGAGAAACGGCGCTTTTCGCCACCCCCTTCGCGGGGCCCCAGCGAAGGCAAACCCCCGTTCAGTAACAGCGCTGAGGATCCCAGTGAAGCCGGAGAGAGAGATGCTGCTATGACTGCGAAACCACTGCGTCCATAGTACAGTAACGGGGCTATAATTTGCACACTATGGATAATAATGACGCATATCTGCACCTCAGTAAGTATGATCGCACTTGTCCGGATGAGCCAGCACTGACAGTCGCTTCCCCTGTTCAGTCGCAGGTTTGCCGAGTCGCTTTGTTTGTTGCACATGCACGCGTTATACATGCTGTTTTTAACCAGAGGACTTTACACGGACAGCTATAAATTCAATGTGGCCACTTTTATCAGCGCAGTTTGCACTTGTCTCGCAGTAATTAGTATTGACAAGAATGCAGTACTAATGCAAAAAAGTCAGGTGACGGCAATTCTTCCTCAGGCGGGGTCAGGGGTTGGCACTTTAATTGCGGTTATGTAATATATGGCCTTTCGAGTGATTCTCTAGTTAAACTGTCCTCGGTTGAATTATTTTTTTTATCTGCTGAGCAGTAATTTTCAAACGAGACGTAGCCCACACGTGTAAAACACAGCTAATCGCTCAGCTGTAACACTACACGTTCATATGGAATGAGACATGGAATGAAATTGTACGTTATTTGTACGTGCAATTAAAAAAATGGAAGAAGAACATATTTTGGAAGAAGACATTTCAAAGGTTTAATACTATGCATCCGTTTAATGTCAGATACAAACATTTTTAAAAGCTTTAAAATGCCATATTATCGATATTGCATTTACACGATTATTGATGCGAGTTCAAAATGTTGACAGTAATTGATTAAATATTTCATCAGTGACACTGCAAAACGTGCCATCCATACATGTATATCTGTTTTTCGGACACAAGAAGTTTAGTGGTTGACACCGTGACGCAGTAGTTAGTGAGTCAGAATTGTGACATATAGTTAGAACCATTGGCTGTATACGTCAGTTGTTGAAAATTAATTGAGAAATAGAGATATTTTGGAAGAAAGTTACATTGTTTTGTAAAAAGGCCAGCCAGATAAGTAATTGTTGCTTGCAAGAAATTGAGACTGTTAACTTGCTATATAGTATAAAGTGAGATTTATGATCTTATAAGTTGATTATATTTAAAAAGTAAATTAACAGCGTTTGAGGTTGTTCATTATTTTTTCCCTGTTTATCATTATTTATCGATAAATTACATGCTGCCCAAGCTTATCAAAATTTAGTAACATTTTAACAAAAGTATTTACATATAAGCTGTATATTTTCCAAATTCGATTTTCTTTTTTAAGATGACCGTTTTGAGCTGTAATGGGGTTTTCCAGCAGCTGGTGTGAAATGTAATTATTTGTTTGATTAGTCTCAGTCGGTCTCTTATGTCTGGACTTTGACATTCAGGATCAGTCATTTTCCTGCTTCTATCTGAACCTCAAACATGTACTGCAGAATTCTTTTATTTTTTTGCTCAAGGGAAGATTCTGGCTTAAATCCTTTGACTTAAAATATCCTGTTATTAATAATCAGTTAACCCTTGAAGCCTAATTGTATTCTTAGGCCTAGCCACACCTATACGGACATATCTGGCAATATCACTTTAGTGTTACTATACAATTTTCTCTGTAGGGTTGATCGTAATAGTTCCAACAGTTAAATGCAGAGGGCTTTGCG
Source organism: Isichthys henryi (assembly GCA_026776945.1). NCBI lineage: Eukaryota > Metazoa > Chordata > Actinopteri > Osteoglossiformes > Mormyridae > Isichthys > Isichthys henryi. The sequence continues at coordinate 6,696,427 of JAODJX010000047.1, forward strand.
TTGTGGTTGTGCTGTCTGTGTCTGATTATTTAATTGTCCTTTTGGTACAAGTGCTCCTTTTTTAATGTGGATTATTGTTTTTCGCAAGCCAATGGCTCTGGGCTGGGTGTATTACAGCAGCATATTTGGATTGTCCTGCAGACCTCTCTGGAGATCCATCCAAGCGTTAAGATAATACCGCCGCCCTGGAGGTGGAATCTCGCATTTCGTTTACGTTTGTATACTGAAGCACCTCCGTGGGCTGGACAAAGCTGGCGTTGTCTCCCTGCCATTGAAAGTTCCTTTGTGAGCCATTTATCTGAGGACTTGGTCAGAAGAGGGGATCTGGTTGCGCCAGTGACAGTTTCCTTGTGTTTGTTTCTTCCCGGCTCAACTCCATGTGACACCTTGCTGTTATCACTGTGTAAACAGTTCCTGTGTGTGTGTGTGTGTGTGTGTGTCTGAATGGGTCTGCGTACTTCATGACATGAGTAAATCACCCCAGACCACAATCATGCATTCTCTACATATAGTGAATGCCATGTTCACCCACATGACTGTCTCAGTTCATTTCAAATAATTAATTTAGAGGCTGGTCACTTTGTAGGCTATGGGTACTTGATTACTTTCTTGCCCCCCCATCCCCCCTATCCTGGCGTTAAAGACCTTTCATTTCTGCAGTTTATTTAATGCCTGCCACTTACTGTGAAAAACTCTAGAGGTCTTCACCTGTCATAAATCCATTTAACCGATTCACAAGTGTGAAAGTTTACACGGCTCGTTACAGACTATTTATCCCCACCAGTGTAATTAATTTGCTGCTTTTCTTTCTTTTTTTTTTTTTAAAAAAAAGCTTTAACAAGAACATGTCTTGGAATGCTCGGTCCATTCAAATCTCGTTCACTTTGTAACACCGCAAACAACTGCGCTGACATGAATCAATGCAATTTAATGTGAGACTTAACCAATTAACTGTAGCAGGCCTACGACAAGAAAAGAAATTAATTAAAAACCATCTGACCCGTAAACATTTCTTTGAATTAATTCGGTTTCATTCTATCAAAACGGCTACTTGAAAGTATTAATCATGTGGGCCTACGGTGCGGGCGCTCGGGATCGTAGTGGTTTCGTTTGTTTATCAATAATGGATATTAATTCTACTTGAATGTTTGAATTTAAAAAACAGATTCTTTTACCAAAACACCGACTGTTAATACAACACGCGTCCCCGAAGATCGCAAAGGCCTATAGTTAAGCGACACCCTGATTTTATGGGCCTTCAGTCTAATCCGCGTCAATTAACGGTTTCCCCTCGGAGCCGTTTGAAGAGAATCTCCGTAATCCAGCGTTTAGTCTGTATTTCTCACCGCGCAAAAACGAAAATTGGGCTAAGGAGAGGGCGGCTGGCCCCTGCTGCCTGCACCAAGCCCAAATGCATGCGTAAAAAAGAATTACTGTTATATAATACGCGGCACGCTTTTCGGCCACTGCCCGGCGTAAGCACACGAACTCGCCTTGGTTTATTTCGTGCAAGACACATCCCCGGTGAGAAGGACAAAACTAGCTGCGCTGAAAGTAAACTTATGTGTTAATTTTCATCCCATATCGTTATTTTTGTTTTGGCGTACATGAATTCGGTCACTTACCGAATTATTGATGGTGAAACACTATTAATGCATCCGTAGTATACAATATTTAGTATACAAAGTTTTTTATTTATTTATTTATTTAATCAATTAATTTTTAAGTTTGCAGACTTTTTAAGACCATTCGCGTGAGCGTATTTCTGTAGGGCGCGATGACGTAATCATACGCCATATGAGGGTCATACGCCATGCCTGATAGGTACAGTGAATGATATTGTTTTTAATATTGGACTCTTTCTCTTATTCGCTTGCTAAACTGTTGTCCCAGAATGTTTCTTTGTTTTGGCTGCCGAACTACCAGACGAAGCCAGGGCACGTTGACTATACTTTCAAACTCTGATATCCGATAATGATCATTGTTTCATCCTGCGCGTAATTAATTAATGCTGAAATGAGCTTTTCTCGTGATTTTTCTCGTTCTTTTGCAGTGAAAATTATTCCCTTCCAGATAACTATCCTTAATGTTGGGGCAGTAGCGAAGAATGTAAGCAGAAATATGTTTCTGTGTGTGTGGGGGGGATTCCTTTTGACAGCTGTCTCTCAAAAACGAAGGTCTGAACATCCAAGAAGCTCTACAGTGTTTTAATAGATGGATGATCTGGTATTTTTTTCTATCATATTTATTTAATATTATCGTACTTAATTTGCCATTTTAATATTCAAACGTATTTAATCATAACAATAATTATATACTTAGTATATTAGATATAATAGCTAAGCTTTTGCTAGGCTATTTCAAAAACCTTTTTTAATTTTACATTTTAAACCCCCATTTAACTGAATATCCTGTTTTTCTGGCTACCAGCAGGTGGCATCGTGGTTAAGGAACAAATTCTATGACTGGAAAAGCTGCAGTTTTACATCTTGTGCATTTTTAGTTACCTAAGCTGAAAGTTCTGAATATAGTGTGTACGACCTTGATAGACAATTCAAAATATTTTAAGTAATATTCCCGACTCATGCCCACGACCAAAGGGTGTCATGTAATACTTTCAAGCTAGTTACTGCTAGACATCATCACACGACATTTTTTAACCTTTCAAGAAAACTCATTCCAATAAAGTAAATAGTTTTATTAGGTATTATAGGTTGCATTATTTTGGCAAATTATCATTCAAATAATTTATCCGTGACTTTAAATGCATATATCAGTCTTGGTCATCAATGGCAAGTGGCGAGAGAATTAAAAAAAAATGTATTAAACATTTTACCGTTAGTAAATTAATAGGTTAATTCCCAAGCCTTGGTTGTCATGGTTACTGAGTTCGATACACTTTCAGACTGCTTCCTGAAATAGGGAAAACTTGTTTGTGAAAGCTGGTCGGATAACGGGGGTTTCTGTTTTTTTTTTTTCCGCACAAAAGCGTAAAAGGAAGTTTTGGGGATGAAGTTGACCATAGTGGTAATGTTTACTGTAACTGGCAGGTAGGATAGCTGTTAATGATCTCAAACCAGAAGGTTGCCAGTTCAAACCCCAGGGCTGGCAGAGTGATGGCGGTGTCGGGCCCTTGAGCAAGGTCCTTAACCCCCAGTTGGTCCAGGGGTGCTGACCCTGTGCTGTGACACTTGTGTGATGTCTCACGGAGAGTAAGATGGTACAGAAGAATAGAGAATGAATGATCGCTGTTCTATTCTAAATGGATAACAAGATAGCAGTATTTTCTGCACTCCGCATAAGCAGCCTGGATGTGTGACAGGGCTCCTGTTCACTCTCGTACTGGCAGAAGTACATGGCTTTGCAGTGAGGGACTGGGGTGTCTGCTTGTGCCTCGTGTCCATGGGGGGGGGGGGAGCTAGCCCACCTGACACACCCAATCAGACCTGCCCATTGATCGCTCCCACAGACATTGGTCCCTGACAACGGCATCAAGAGTCTCCCAAGGCCGGCACCTCACAACATTTGGATTGCAATGTTTAACTCAGTCTTTATTTGCGTTTGTCCTTATCTACGACCTGAAGCTTTTTATCTCTATCTATGTCAGGTCTTCTTCACAGTCATGTGACTCCTAAACTAATGTATTTTCCATCGTACTTTTTACAAATCTATCTAACTTTTAACCGGCATTTAATGAGTTGGGGAAACTTATTTAACATTGTTTTCTTTCTCTGTTGAGCGCCATCATATGGGTTCAGACATATTTTTCCTGCCAAAAATGCTGAAACATTCATATCAGTGTGCAAAGGAGTAGTAATTACTGTTTCGACTGAAAAGAAAATTAAACGCATTCTGTGGTCGCAGACGTGGGACACAATAGAGTAATTTGAGGTCTGGATTGATTTTGGAATGAGACCTCAATGTGAAAAATGTTTCCGTTTCCCTCAGAGTGGCCTGACGTGTCTTTTCTCCAAGCGATGGCGACCACCCGCGCTTGGTGTTCGGATGAAACACTTGTTTTTAGGCTCAGATCTGTTTTCAGCACAGAGTCATTTTCATGTCTTCAAATTACTGGGAATAGTGCACAACACTGGAGAATGTGCTACCATGACAGTGAGTGGTAACAGTGATGATAATGTATCTGCTTTGTACTGGACAAGTGGATTGTTTATGTTGCTTTGATGAATGACACTAATTCTTCTGATTGTTACCCATTCATCCACTTTCCAGAAGTTCATGGTTGTGAAGCTCTAATAATAATCATCGTAAGTACTACTTGTAAAAATAATGATGGTGTCAGTGTTGTAAGTACGAGTTGCTATATTACGCAGAGAGGCAGCATGGTGGTGCAGTGGTTAGCACTGTCGCCTCGCACCTCTGGGACCCGGGTTCGAGTCTCCGCCTGGGTCACATATGTGCGGAGTTTGCATGTTCTCCCCATGTCGTCGT
>JAODJX010000047.1:6701029-6716293 GCA_026776945.1 Isichthys henryi
CCCCCCCGGCGGCCCCCGCGGCCGCCCGCCCGCCCCCCCCGCCCCCCCCGCCCCCCCCCCCCCCGATAGGCTTGTTTAATCAGGTTTGGATTTAGGGAGGTGGTTGTATCCACAGGGGACAATGCTCCCCCCTTTCTTCCACCCCCCTCCCTGTGCTGGACATCTGTCCTGTTGGCCAGCTAACAAGTTGTGGACGTTCACCAGGTCGGGGGGATACTTGGTGCTATGACTGATAACACATCAGCTTTGTTTACAAAGAAGCGGACTTTCTAAAGAGCAGCAAACAATGACCCATAAGGGGAATCTCAAGAGCTGTTTGGGAGCGAATGTCAGATTTTCCTTTTTTTTAACTCGCTACTCGCAAACTTCTCCAGTTACCATGAGCACGAGAGCCTCCGAGTTACATTTCACTTAATGCCAGTGAACCTGCACTGTGGCTGTTTTTTGTTTTTGATTATATTTCTCGTTCTTTCGTACAATCGAGCGCTATATACCCATCCAGTGGTGTGTGAGAAGAGGAAGCAGATATGAACAAACGTTTCCCTGGTCTTGCATGGCCCTTGAAATGTTATCTGGCCTTCACCTGAATGAAAACCACAGTCTTATTCAACAAACAAACGCACAACATTTTGCAGTGCAGTATGATTTTTGAACATAGTTAAAATCATCTGATTTCAGGTTTGAATGAATTCAGCTATGGGCTTGATTGCCCTGCCACGAAATTTTGATTACCTGCCTTTTGCCAGTGTACTTCTGTCCAACCTCAATATGGCCTTATCAAAAGAGACTTCTGAGGACCTCGGAAGTGTTGCTTGAAAGGGTTTTCAAAGGACTTCAAAATACTTGGGTCTCCATCAGTCCAGGTGTAAGAAATCCATCACTGTGGCTACTCTCTTTTATAGCGCATCTCCGCTGCCACCAAGAACGGAGCCGTCCCAGCGATGACACGACCCTGCTTCCTAACGGGGCCGAAAGCATGCCTGAACCGAGCCGGTTGCGTCACCTGCATCCAAATGATGGAAATGCATGCAGACAAGAACCAAAATTATTCGTTATTAGTGGCATCACACATGGCAATATATTGATTCATTTCAGATAACTCAGAAAAAGTACTATAGGACGGCTGAATGGAACGGATTGATAATGAAATTTCGCACAGGGTGATGCTAATTTAGATAGCGCTTGATGTTAAAGTAACATGGCAATATTCTCACACGCGCGAAAATTAGCATGTAGTAAATCATGACGTACAAGGCGCGATCAGTAAATATGCGTCTCTTTGGTTTTACGTCACTGTCGCCCTCCAAACCTGGCAAAGCCTTTTCAGAGTTGACCCCTAATGTCTGTGTTCATCAGTCATCGGTTCATCAGAAAAGCACTGAACAAGAATGGTATTCATGTGAGGTTAAATAAAAATACTGCTGCCCTTCTCAAGTTTGCTAAAGACCACTTGGATGCTCCACAGCGATACTGGAACGATTTTCTGTGGAGAAAAAAGAACCTTCTGGCAAGCGTACACAGCATTATGTTTTGAGAAAACAAAACTCCGCATACCAAGACTAAAAGCTCATGCAAGCTGTGAATCATAGTGGAAGGAGTGAAATGGTGTGGGACTGCTTTGCTGTGTGGGACCAATGAAATGCAAGTTACTACTAAATTCTACTAAATTCTAATTCAGAATGTCAGGCCTTCTGTCTGTGATCTAGTATCCAAAAGGCTGGGTCATGTAACATGACAATGATCCAAAACATAGGAGAAGATCAACAACAGATTCGCTTTAACAAAAGAAAGTCAGTATTTTAGAATGACCTAGAATGAGCCCCAAGATACGTCCTTGCATGACCTGTAAAATCCTGCATAACTTGTAAAATGTGTTTATTATGCGTAAGATTGTCTAAAATTGTTATGTCTCGGGTGAAGATTAGATCATACTTTAAAAGCTATTAATGTAGAAATCCAGGTAATTCCCAAATGTTCACACCTTTCATATCACATATATTTGTTTCGGAAGACACTTGCATTTTCCTGTAGTGGGCACACTCTAACAAGGTATATATCAGCTGCTACTTAAAATGTAATTGACCCCAGTCCTCTGAAGTGGTGGTTCTGAGGCTAGGGATCTGTGCCAGCAATTGGAAGGTTGGTGGTTTGAATCCTGTGAATGCCAGGAGTCATCCTACTTTGCTGGCCCCTTGAGCAAGGCCCTTAACCTGTGATTGCTTCACCCTGGGTATGATGTTAACCTACATCCAGCCCTGCAAGCAGGTCCTTCAACTTTCAGGGAAAATTTGGGGGTCGGTGGCAGGATTGGCACTTCAACTACAGGAAAAAACTTCACACTGTTCCATTCCATTCCAACTAGTTTTGTGCTGAAATATCACCCACCACACAACTGCAGTTGGGTTCTCATCTCTGAGGTGGATGGTCATGTGGTGGGTCTGGCAATGCGCGGTATCAATGTGTGCTCCTTACCTCCCTCTCTGAATCCAGTGATGCATCATAGGCCTTACGGGTCGCAAACAGCTCCCAACATCAGCTGGCATCCCAGTTTGATTTTCTTTCTTGTAAAACCCTTTGAGGGACTGGCTGTTTCGCAATTTCCACAGCCTCTTAATACCAATGTAATTGCTTTTTAATATTACAGGTACTTCACGCTCTGACCTTTCAGTTAGGACTTCAAAGGTCACTCGTGAGCCGTTGGGTCTCCTTCTGACAAGAAGAATAGCGGGATTATTTCTCGAGGCCTTATTTGTGTCCTCTGGTAATGAGATGACTCAGTGTGCCAACTTCGCTACTGTGCAATTGTGACCCCAGTACAGCCCATACAAAATAGTTCTGTAGACGAAACTTTCAGTCAATAGAAACAGCAAGACAATGATTTTTTTTCTATAAATTTATTTGTACAGTTTTTGCTTGTCCTAGACTGGCTGTCCATGTACTCTATGGGGGCAGCATTATCTGCAGAAAACTCCCTGCTGCAATGTTTTGTTCTACCCTTAGGGGGCACTTTGCTGTAATATGCTGCCAGTGGCACATATCCCCCAGATGCCTTGCATGCAGACACACACACACACATATATTTGTGGGGACTCTTCTTTCATTTCTATGGGGAAAACTCTAATCCCAACATGATGACCTTAACCCCTACCCAGCCCTAACCGTAACCATAAGTAAACCAAACAAAATGCGAAACTTTTGCCATTTTGAGTTTTTTGATTATATTCACAGATCTTTGTGGGGGCCTGAAAAATGGTTCCCACAATGTCAAAATAACAGGTTTTTATTGCAATGTGGGGGACATCCCAACACACCAGTTCTCTGTCTATAGATATGTGGAGAGTGGCTTTTGATTTTGAATAAAAAAGAAAATAGTTAACCTCTATTTGATTTCGGCATGCATGGATACAAGGACCCACTGGCCTAGATATTGAGTAAAAACAGACTGGGTCTCAGTCTGTTGGCCAGTGAGGTCATTCCCCGATGTACCCTCTAAGTGCATTAGAATTTGTCTTCAGCCTGAAGCACCGAATAAGTAAAATGTAGTGTGTTTGGGTGCGTGGTGTAGTTCACATTGGTCAAAATGATGTTGTAGATATTATGAACTGGAATGGATTCCCACAAGTCCCTTCCTCCTTTTACTTCCCATTTCCTCCTCCTGTTTCTACTTCCTTGTCCCATTTTCCTTTGCTTTTCCCTTTCAGCACTCATTTAATGGTGTTGGCTTACGATTAGCTGTTACGTTAAAAGCTGTCATCGGGTATTCTGAAGCAGCGAACCGCCTTTGCGTCTGTTGTAGCATTGCGTCTGGATTCGCGGGGCTTCCCCCACGCGTTTTTGTGCTTTGGGTCACTCGCGGCTGGGAGAGCTCCCAACGATCTCTGCATGTAACATGATAGAGGTCTCCGACCTGGAGTCATGGCTCGGCTTCCCCGTGACTGACAGATGCCTTACACATGTTCAGGTATCTAAAGGTCAAATTGTTGGCCTGTATTCCCCAGATAGGCAGAAACGAATTTAGCTGTCAGGACTTAACATGAGGAGTGTCCTTATTTGAATCTATGACGTTCATTGGTGGAAATAGCTAATAGTGTTTTAACACAATGCGCATCCACACCTCAATCTTCTGATCCCTTAGTTAGGGTCAGTTTGAAGCCTCTTTATTTGCCTGACTTTGTTTTAAGACTTATGTTTTGCCTTGAGGCAGAAAACCTCTTCCTGTGATCTGGTTGTTGGTTCAAATTCCATAGTCAGCAGAATGGTTTCACCGTCAGAGCCCTGACTAAGGCCCTTAACCCCCCCACAGGCTGCCCCTGTATTCTCAGTTGTACGATGCTATGGATGAAAGTGTCGGCTAAATGAACAAAACATAAATGAAGATCATTTCGGCTCTATTTGTTAGTCTTAGTGGATGGACTTTCTCAGGAGTGTAGACCGCAGTACTGATGCTCTGATTGATTGATAACAGATTCTCACCTTCCAGACTCTTCCATGCCACTGAATGTGGATCACATGACCTCGCCCCCCACTCAGCCTCCGATGAGCTCCATGGTGGGACACCCGTCCGTCATCAGCACCTCCCTGAACCCGGCACGGCCTCTGCCCTCCCCCATGGGTGTTATGGGTTCTCCCATAAACGGGCTGGCCTCCCCCTACTCCGTCATCACCTCGTCCCTTGGCTCCCCCTCGGTCTCCTTGCCGTCTACGCCTGGGATCAACTACGGAGCACTTAACAGTCCACAGGTGGGTGCTGTTCCTACCCCTTTCTATCAAAAAGCCACCAGTTCTGGCAGCGGCGTGGTGCAAACCAAATTTGTCAGCAGGCACCGTTTCAAGACCACACACAAGATGTAAAAAATACACATACACCGATATTAATGTTTTTGAAAAATCTTGAAACTATTATACATCGTAACTTGTCCGGCTAACCTTCTTTAATGGCTCTCAGATGCGAGTCCTGAAGATCACGGGGTGACAAGCCATTGATGACGTGTAAAGTTATTGTTAGAAGATGGGAATGATGCAGGATGGGGGAGGGGTTAAGAGATGCAATCTGACGGAGAAAGCTCACTTATTGGCAAGATTACCCTGACTGCAAGTTTAATGACGTTTTGTTCACTGTCAGTGTAGGCACTTTATTGCTTGACTGAATGATTAATTATGTTACATTTTTACTAAAGATTAGGTAGGCACGTGCCTATTTAAATTGATTGGCACAATGCCACTTAGTTTTGGTGAAGATGCCGCCCAGTGCTGGCTTGATCGGCTGGATCAGATGGGGTCGGGTTTTTGGACGCATATTGGGGCATGCTCTTGGGTGTGGCACTGCCTCACCATAGCCAGTCTGCTGATTGGTCAGTTATCACTGGCTACCCTTCCCTCAGATGATGCTAGATGATAGAGTTATGCTGAAGCATGAAGGGTTTGGCCAGTGCCCTGCTCACTTAAACATTATTGCCTTGCACTCCTTGATACTGAATAATGTTTTCTCTTTAAACAAGATCTTTTAGCAAATCTCTGTACACTCATTTCTTCTGTCATTGCGCAGCTGTTATGTTTCACGCTGGGCTGTCGCCGATGCCACTCAGAGGTGCCCTGTAACTTGGAACTGAGATCATTTTTAAAACATGGAAATTCGAGGTCTTCTGGGTTCATTGGCCCGTCTGCAGTTTGCTGTGTTGTGCAAGGTTAGATTTAGTGCCCAAACACACAGTGTCGTCTGGACAGAAAACACATTTTGGTGCATCTGACTCTATTTGGGTTATGTTTCTTTTGGATTTTTTCGTTTGATATATAACCAGAGGTGGAAAGTTCAGGTCCAGAAAGTAAAAATCCAGACCAAAATGTTGCTTCAACCAGCCGGTTGAGTACTCAGTGACTGTGACTCTTTAGACTCAACTGGTTGGTTGAAACAAAATCTTGGTCTGGATTTTTACTTTCTGGAGCTGAACTTTCCACCTCTGTGTATAATAAAGTACAATAGTTGTTGTTATTTATTACAGAATTCTGAGATCTATGTGGAAATTGAACAGAATTCCGTTAAATTTTCAAATCAGCCATTGACCTAGTTTCGCCTGCAACATTAGAGGGCTATAATATAATGATTTACAATCGAGCAATTGAATAAAGTAAATCTGAGGATAGATGTTTTTTTTAAAGGCAGTTACACCAGGGTTTATGTGCAATTGCCAGTACTGTAACTTGGATGAGGATTCCTTAAAAAGCCCATTAAGCATTAGCTGAGAATCTGTTGCCCTCTAGTGCTGGGGAATGGAACGTAAAATGTTCACGGATGAGGTTCTTGGCTCCTGTAAGCTATTCAGGAAACAATCTGTCATAGGTAGTGGTGGGTCTGCTTCCCTTACAGGTCCGTCTGTGCCACACAGCGCAATTAAATCTCTCCTTTTCTTTCTGGATTGACCACAGCATCGGAACGATGACACCATGTTCCTCACTGAGAGAAATTCTCGGTCTCGGCACTGGTGACCCACCCAAGTTTCTCCCTGTCCGCAGCTGAGCAACGTGAGCAGCACAGAGGACGTTAAACCCCCCCTGGGGCTTGTGGGGATGGGCAGCATGGGGGGGTACCAGTGCACCAGCCCCGGCTCCATGTCCAAACACATATGTGCAATATGTGGGGATCGCTCATCAGGTAAGAGTCTGATCAGGAGTGGGTGAACTTAAACTGTAGCAATAAATGACTGAAGGAGAACAAGTAGCAGCATCTAGGACATTCTGGGAAACCTCCATTTGACTTTTGTCCCCAGGTTATTCACTTACTTGTTTTTACAGCATTTTCCACATTATTGAGTGATTGTTTGTGTCTCACATAGGGAGTAGTGCATTACAACACACACAACACCTGCTGATAATGGACTAAAATGGGACAAAACAGGGGTCATTACAGGGCTGTTTTGACGCTGAGCTGGGGTGGTGCCAACCAGGGGCAAAAATGTAGGCAGATCCAGCTCCCATAAATTTTGCTGGCCCAGTGTTTTAGATGGTCAGAAGTGATGCTTCGTGAACTTTTTTCTGTAATTTTGACTCCACTAGATGGCGCTCTAGGCTTGCTTTGGGGCAGGAATTGAGCCTGTTTTTGGATGGAGACCACCATCTAGTGGTATCAGAAAATACAACAATTGGTTCAAGAAGCTTCATTTGACTATCACTAATGGTCAGTCCAGCCGTGGGTGATTCTACGATTTGACACGTAGGGTCAGTTGAATGAATGTTGTGGCAGTAGGCTTGCCATTATGGATTCGAAGAAATATGTAACAGATCTAAGTAATTTTTCAGGGGAGAGGAGAGCAGTAAGGAGAGCACACTGAAACGGCATGTTGCCGCATCCACTACATGACAAACCCAATGATGAGAACCCAAGTGCAGCCATGCACCACACTATTTTGAATGGAATGAAACAGTGTGAAGCTGTTTCAGGGGACATGAGACAAAATTTGGATGGCTGAAGTGCCCCTTGGTATTGCCTGTGGACAGAAGTATGAAGTAGAAGTGGTTTGGTTTGATCGATTCTGACAGTAGGGTGACTGAGGTTAAAGGTACACTGGGGTTAGTGTCCGGCGGTCTGGAGGCCAAATGCAGACCGCAGGCAGCCTCTGAGCGCTCTGCTGTGCCCCGGACAGGGAAGCACTACGGCGTGTACAGCTGCGAGGGCTGCAAAGGCTTCTTCAAGAGAACCATCCGGAAGGACCTCACCTACACATGCCGGGACAACAAAGACTGCCTGATCGACAAGCGACAGAGGAATCGCTGCCAGTACTGCCGTTACCAGAAGTGTCTGGCCATGGGCATGAAGAGAGAGGGTGAGAACCATCTAGAAACAAAGGAGACAAAAAAATTATGGATATTATAGAGCAGTCAAAGGGGCAGTTCACCCCAAAATACAAATTAAGATATCAGCCCAGCCCTACCCGGCACTCTTCTGAGCAGTAGTATGATTAGGGTGTAGAGTTTGGTGCAACAAAAATAGTTCCTACATCAAACTATTCACTACAAGTTCTGTGGATTAAATACATCAAATGTATTTTTGGCGCTTTCATCACCACAGAAAGAATACCATTCAGTGCCATTATATTTGAGAGAAGACATTTCAGGTAGATATGGATATATCTAGGAGCAATATTTCCAAAACTAAGCAACTCTCAGCACAGCAGTCTAGATCGGGGCAGGCAAGCTTATCCAGAAAGGATTGTTGGATGTGTGGGGTTTCACAACAAACTCCATAATTAAATTACTAATTAGAGGATTGACTGGCTGAAGAGTCCTCACACCTGGGTTTGAGCAGCAGACCTAACGGTTATCCCAAAAACCTGCATACACACTGGTTCTTTGCAGGTAAGATTGCCCACCCAGATCTAGGATGGATAAATATCACTACAACATTTCTGAAAAATTTGTGGTGAACTGCCTCATTAAGTTCAGTTTTCTGAAATGCATTGCCTAGATACCTACTTGAATCAGTGTATTTTTGGAATGCAAAAACTGCTGTATAAGGAATCAGTATATTTGAATTAAGCATTTAACCAGTGGAAACTGTGCTTCTAGTAAAAACGAGAGCTAAACTCAAGTAGCTTAATGATGCACTAAGGCAGGTGTCTCCAGTAGGACAGAAATCCTACTAGAGAATAGCTTTTCAGGACCGAAGTTGGAGACCCCTGCACTCAGGCAATAGTTCTCAGTCCTGTTCCTGCCTCCCGTGCCTCAGAATGTTTTCATTCCAACCCACACTACTTTCAACCTGCCACTGTCATTATTAGCATATTAAGGACATCTCAGCCTGATTAAGGTAAGGTTGAAATGAAAACATTCTGGGGGGGTTGAGAACCACCACACTAAGGCAAATAGTCTCCTTACCCATTCACACAATGAAATTGCAAAGAAAGTAAATTCCCCTGTTTACAGAACCACTGGCATGTAATCCAGCACCATGGTAAACAGAGGTAAATAATGTAAATTGAGAATCACCTGGGGAGTAGATGGGGTAAATGAGGAGATGATGGAGTGTATGTGGGTAAATGGAGGAAAGCAGCGGGGGAATTAGGACTTTGGTGCCTCTTTTCTCAGCCGTCCAAGAGGAGAGGCAGAGGAGCAAAGAGAGGAGTGACAACGAGGTTGAATCCACCAGCAGCTACAATGAGGACATGCCCGTGGAGAAGATCCTGGACGCTGAGCTGGCGGTGGAGCCCAAAACCGAGGCCTACATGGACGCCAGCCCGGGGAACTCGGTAAGAACATCCACCGTCCATAGAACCCCCTGGGCCTGGCAATCAACTGCTGCCTGGGGCACCTGCTACCCCCCCTCCCCCCCATAAATGGTCATTTTGGTATCTCCCAAAGCTTTCCCAAAAGTAAAAAATTAATAATGTAAAGCAAAAGATATACAGGCCTGGAACTCTATATGCAGAAAGTACCATCACATCGCCTGTGCACAGTCAATGCAATTCTTCTTGCACTTCACCAGGGTTTTCATTTTCCACACCCCATCTTGTTCTGCCCCCCACCCACCACACCCCCCCACCAGACTAATGACCCCGTCACCAACATCTGCCAAGCTGCAGACAAACAGCTCTTCACCCTGGTGGAGTGGGCGAAGCGTATCCCTCACTTCTCGGAGCTGCCCCTGGACGACCAGGTCATCCTACTACGAGCAGGTACATGCCAGTGAACTCTTGTGTAGTTCGAGTCACACTTACTGTGTAGCTCAGAGACAAAATGAGGCCAGTGGGATATCTTTCGAGTCATGATTAAGGGTGGTTTTCTGTAGCGATGGCCAAATGAAGCTTCATGAACCATTTTTTGTGTTATTTTGACACCACTAGATGGCACTCTTTTTTGGAGCATGATTTGAGCATTTTTTGAACAGAGAGCACCATCTAGTGGTGTTGGAAAATACAGCAGATGGTTCATGAAGCATCATTTACCCATCATTAGCTTTCTGGATGGAGATAAGTAGGTGTGAATTTGGAGACTACTTGATATAAGTTGTTTTGGACCATTTGAGGCTAGTTGGTTTTAGCCAGTAACCAGGAACACGTCTGGTGGAGTAAGGTTCTAGTCTCCCTGGTCTGTTAACACCAGTATTGGCGCCAGAACAAATCTGAGCAGTGGTTTGGTTAAGGTGTGGAGTTTGGTAGAAAAAAAATGTGACATATAAGGCACTGTACAGCCTGGTATATGGTAGTGGGTGGCGCACTGGTTTTGAACTTTGTGTCTGTGTCTGGAAGGTTGTAGGTTCAAAGCCTAGAGTAATCATTTCACTTTTAGGCTCTTGAGCAACCCAAGATTTTCACTGGGGGGGCATGAATGTCTACTGGGGGAGAGGGGTTGGTAAAAGTTGTCGACTGGGAATGGCACTGGTTTGAGGGCCCTGCCTGGTCCCCTCGTGGCGCCTACCTGGCTCACATTCACCCATTTCCTCCCGTGTCACTTCAGGCTGGAACGAGCTGCTCATAGCCTCCTTCTCGCACCGCTCCGTGACGGTCAAAGATGGCATTCTGCTGGCCACCGGGCTGCACGTGCACCGCAGCAGTGCACACAGCGCCGGCGTGGGCTCCATTTTCGATCGGTCAGACCCCCATCACTCCCCTCATTTTCGTTATAGGTCTTTAATGTAGTGGTTGTCATGCCAACTGCTTCACTGACCAATCGTTTCGTTTGTTGGTGTAGCGTGCTGACGGAGCTGGTGTCTAAGATGAAAGATATGCAGATGGACAAGACAGAGCTGGGCTGCCTACGTGCCATAGTGCTCTTCAACCCAGGTCAGTAACCCCCTCTCCCTCCCCAACCTTATTGCTTTTAGCCAATGAGATGTGAGCTAGTGGGAGCCAGCGGTACTGAAGGTCTGGTGTACGCAGATGCCAAGGGTTTGTCGAACCCGGCCGAGGTGGAGGCCTTGAGGGAGAAGGTCTATGCATCCTTGGAGTCCTACACAAAGCAGCGATATCCGGAGCAACCTGGCAGGTGAGACCATGTCACCCACCTGGGGCTTATGTTCTTATTTCCAGGACAGCTCAAGGGAAGTCTCACAGTTCGAAGGGACGTGATAATGTTAGCTACATCTCTAAGATAAGCTAAATACTGTAGTATTGACTGTTTCACATTGATGAGAATTTTCTGGATGCCCAGTAGGTGGCAGTAGAAAATGTCTGAAACCAGTGTCCACAGCCATTCCATTGCTGCAAATAGGGTGACCACCTAATCCATGTCAGGCGAGACACTATGAGCTACTTCAGGTTTTACAAACTGCTTTAAAACTGAAAGACTCCCGTGCTTGCCTGATTAGTTCAGTTCTTCTTACGCTTTACCTGGTTTGTTCTCTTGACTGAAAGACTCCAGCTGTTTCATATTAACATCAGTGACACGTGCATGATTATAGGAGACTGACCAATCAGCACACAGCAAGAACTCAGCGCTTAAGTGAAATCTGGGTCCTTTTAATTGAAATGGTTGAAATGGCAGTTTACAAACCCTGTCGTAGCTCATGGTGTCCCCCATAGATTAGGCAGTCACTGTAGCTGCAAACCACCCTTTACACTTTATCTGAATGTTTGTTACGGTCTCAGAAGTTTTCCACCAGATCATGCTGCACAAATCACTTAACAGTCTCCCTTCTACCTCTGCGGCACCCACTTCCTGTCCTAGATTTGCCAAGCTGTTACTACGCCTGCCCGCCCTCCGCTCCATCGGCCTGAAGTGTCTGGAGCATCTTTTCTTCTTCAAGCTCATCGGAGACACGCCCATCGACACCTTTCTCATGGAAATGCTTGAAGCGCCACACCAGGTCACATGACAGGAAGCCGCTCTCTGTAAATATTCCCAGACCTCTGTAATTGACACAAAGACCTGCATATTTTGTACTAAGCACAATTACTAATGTGAACCTTTGTATCAGGGCTTAAAAACTACACTGTTAAGATAAACCTAAAAGAAGTGTAAAGAACCTTTTTTTGTAAATAGTTTATTTCGATTACCCAGTTTAACAAATTAATGCAATTTTAAAACTTTTTATTCAGTGATAAAACAAGAACTGAGTCACCAGCCTGGAGTTTCTAAAATGCCTGTTAGATTTCCGTGAGAATAAAACGACAGCATCGAAATAGTGTGTTCAGTTTGCATCTGTGTCTTTGTGGTTTTTCTTGACCAAAGAGTGCAGTCTAACTACTATTAGCTTGTGAGACATGAACAACCGATATTACTAACAATCATGAGCTGGATTTGAATTTAAAGCCGCACCTAAAATGTAACCTCTGGTGCACACTGGGTGTGAGGCACTTTAGAGCCTGGTATGTGATAGCGGGTGGCGCATTAGTTTTGGATTCTGTGTCTGGAAGGTTGTGGGTTCAAATACCGACAAAGTAATCGTGTCACTGTTGGGCTCTTGAGCAAGGCCCTTCCCCCAGCTGCCCCTGTTCCCTGACCCCAAGCCTTTCCTCGCTTTTTACTGCATAGGACAAAAGTGCAAATTAGTGCTGCGTCGATAACGAAATTTGTTACTGATAGCTGATTATTTCAAAAAGGGTCACCAAAACCAATACTGATTCTGCTTAAATAACTTTAAAGGGACACTCCACCCAAATTCATTCAAAGTTTTTATTTTTGGTAAGAAAACACCAACGCTGGCATACGACAGCAATCCCAGATCAATATATTTTATAGCTATATACATCTCATATATTTATAACAGAGACGGGTTGATCATCAAGTGTGACAAACTCTGTAATTTTCTAACTGTTCAGTACATGGGAAGGCAAAGCAGCATGGATTATCATTTTAAAGGGAATTATTGGCGGTAAGTATCTTCTCATCTTTAACCATTGGCCAATGGCTGATTGTTGCTGTCTCGGTTGATACTGATAGTCGGCCGATACAATCGGTGCATCTTTAGGACGAAGTAATGTGAATATTACGTGAAAATGGCACCAGTGAAGAAGGTAGATTGTCACATATCTGAATAATGTTTACATGTTTTATACTGAGAATCAATGAGCTCAAATTGCATAAGTCAAGCTGTATTTTAATGGTGTATTAGTTCTGGCCACAAGGGGGAGATGTTGCTCTTCAGAACCCAGACAGGCCCCAGCGGTCTGCGACTTCACAGAAGCTGAATCTGGTGACACTCTATACGTCTAACCCACAAAGTGCAAGATGCTCACATTGAGGCCAGTTTGCAGACACGAGTCACAGTGTCAAAGTTTGCACATTCTGGGTCAAAGCATCAGAAAGGACGGCTTTCTGTCAGTTGTATTTCAAAGGGGAGCCAAGGAGGTCTGACCTTAAGTGCGTAACATCCCATCACACATGCTAAAAAAATTCAAAACCCTATTCTGGGAGGAAAGTGCTGTACTAGGAAATATCTTACACTCTTACACAGCCAGCAAAAACACTGATGACACACACGGCTAAATACAACACAGCCTGCATACATACGGTACTGTGCAAAAAATCTTGGGCCACGAAAGAAAACGTTTAATACAATTTATCTGGTTAGTGGCTGTATATTTGCTCAGAAAAAAAAACACAATTTAACATCGGAACATATGCAAATTATTTATTAAATTTCACCACCAGCTCACTTAATTTATTAATTTAATTAGTTAAGAAAAGTCAATGAGATATTGATTAGTCATAGAAGGCGTGTTAGCGGTCAAGTCCAAAAATACATGGTTACATTAGATGGTTGCTGCAAATCCCGCGGTGACTTTAGCAGAAGTTCTAAAGGGTCTAAGCTGGCACACTTTGACAGACATAATATTATAGTTCTATGACGATCATCTGAACATCATTTTTTTTGATGGCCCAAGACTTTTGCACAGTACTGCACATAGACGATTCAAGTGTACAAGCATTTTTTTTAGCAGTTTAGTTTTTCTGTCAATTTCCATCTATCTTCCAAAACAACTCATACAGTATAGCACTATGAGGAAAACTGGGAAATAGGTAAATGGCAATTATGAAGCTTTAGTACCAAGAACATACCTCTAAACCAGTGGTTCTCAAGAATTTTTTGCACCGTGACTCAATTTTTACCATGCCAGTGCAATTAACCCTATAGCAAGCATGAGTTTAAATTAATGCTGTGATCAAACATGCAGTGCACTCTGCAAATTTGTCACAGGGAAAAAGAAATCGGCACAAGATTTTATATTTTCTAAGGCGCACTCCGATTAATGCCTATTGCATAAATCTGATTGGATGTGCCAGTGAATTTTAATTAAGCATCTGCAGTTTGGCTTCTTGGATTGGTTGAATGTTCACGCTAAGCCGCTGCAGACCCAAAACCTATTTATAGGTTAATTCTAGGATTGGGGCTGGGAAATCTGATCGTGGATAAGCATAGGAGCTTACTAGTTTCAAAATCCTTACATTTCCAACTCTGCCTCGCAACCCTTTCAGAACTTGCTGCGATCCAAATTTGGCTCGCGACCCATGGGTTGAGAATCACTGTTCCAAACACAGGGAGAATGTTCAGATGAACATACCTGCACATGCTCAAAGGCAGGATCTGGCCTTGAACCCAAATATAATGTATAAAGTTCACTCTATGGCAAAGATTATTTTAGGACGTGAGAGACAGAAAATAAGATTTCCTTTGTTTCCCACAGGTCAAGGTGAGAAGCACAGTTGTGTGCCTGTTATTTCATATGAAATATCTGGAAGAATTCCCAATATATTGAAGTGTTCTTGAGAATCGCAGGATGCTGAATGTTTTGAAGGTTGGTTGACATTTGACCCGCCATAACACCCTATTATGAGACAGGAAACATACAAAGTTTTTCTAAAGAAATTCAGCTGAAGTGAATCCGTCCAGAATTACTTATCCTGGTCTGAATGACCGGGGTAGCAATAAGTCTATAGGTAATTTAAAGACATTAACTAGCGCATCTTAGCACTAAGGAGGGACCCCTCCGGGTGCCTGTGGAAAACCCCTTTAAAAAGTGCCTTTAAAAAGAAACAGAAGAAACAATGCAAAAGACAAGAATATTTTTTTCAGGATTCTGGGCAAAATCTATTGCTAAATTACCAGTTATATACAAAGTTTGATGTTTTATACATCTATCAATCCATTTTCCCAACTGCTTATCCTACTGGGTCGCGGGGGGTCTGGAGGCAGGGAACAACCCAGGATGGGGGGCCAGCCCATCGCAGGGCACACTCACACACCATTCACTCTCAGATGCACACCTACGGGCAATTTAGCAACTCCAATTAGCCTCAGCATGTTTTTGGACTGTGGGGGGGAAAACCGGAGTA
>JAODJX010000047.1:6722303-6745003 GCA_026776945.1 Isichthys henryi
CACTGTGCCACGCGGAGGCACTGCCAGTGCTTGACACTGCATCACTGAGGGTTTGAAAGGACACTGTCAGATAGTGACGGGGATCGGGGGTGTCAGTGCAGCCCCATCAGAAATCTCATTATCAGCGAGGTCACTTTGCGCTCAGATGTGCTCCTTTGGTAACAAACTTACCCGCCACACTCACAGTAAAACATTTTTAAATAAATATTTCATTTTACAGCAGATGTCCTAAAAGTACAAGGTGCATCATAGAAGTGCTGAGCCTTTAGATCAGGTGATGGGTAACTTCAATATATTCTGGCGCATATATCACGCACAGTCAGACTCTTTTTTTCTGTGATTCCCTTCATACTAAAGACTAAAGTGTAAATTATCAATGCAGGTGAGCAGTTCAACTGCATTAGTGCTCTGCTGCGCAGTTGCAGCAGCTGGGAAAGAAAGCTCACCTTCACACTGTGGCATCTTCCCGCTCCACTGCGCAGATGCTGAGCAGGTGAGGCTGGCAGCGCCCTGTAACAGGAAGCCGTCTGCGCAGCTGAAACTGCATGTCGAGCCGAAGCTGAACTTCGCATCAGAGTCGGAGCAGGTCATCGAGATCCCCTGGGGGGCATCTAGGGGACGACACTGCACAGCTGCAAAGCAGATGGATGGAGAGACTTGGTCACACGTGGTGACAACTTTATGCCCTCATACTGTCACCAGTGGTAAAACACTCAGAGATTCCACATATTTAATATGATGATGCTAACACTGATCAAATAATAAAGACAAAACAATTAATGTGGCACAAAACACATTTAAATTTACTGTGATTTAAGGTTTGCATTATTATACAACCAAATAACACTGAGCAGCAGTCCTAAGAACCGTACCTTCACACTCAGGCTGCCTGTCACTCCACTGCCCCTGCGCTCCACACTGCACCCTGCTGGAGGAGGTCAGCTGGTACCCCTCCTCACAGCCGAACTCGCACTCCGAGCGGAAGCTGAAGTCGCCCAGTGGATGCTTGCAGCTCACTGTGCCACGCGGAGGCACTGCCAGTGCTTGACACTGCATCACTGAGGGTTTGAAAGGACACTGTCAGATAGTGAGGGGCTTTGGGGGTACAAAAGAAATATCAGCTTTTTTAATGATCAGTACATATTAAGTTCCATGGGTGCATGATCTAAATATACCGACCGCGGTATTACCTTTGCAGCTAGGGGGCGGCGCTGACCACAACTCAGTGGGCGTGCAATTTGTCGTGGGAGAACCATCGAGGCGGTAGCCCTCCTCACAGTGGAATTCGCAGGTGGAGCCATAGGTGAAGTTTCCAAAACGGTGCGAGCACAGGGCGTACCCGTGAGCAGGCTGCTCCACCACCTTGCACTGCGCCACTGCAAAGAGTGACATCACTAGTTACGGGAGGGGCGTCACGATACATCGCGCGCTGCATGTTATCTGTGAGAGCTGCATTTACCAGTTTCGCATTTGTCTCCGCTGAAGCCTTCGAAACACCGGCACTTGTGGCTGTTGATCATTTCCACACATTCCCCGTTACTGCTGCAGGAATCTGCCTGGCAGGAGGCTGGAAAAGGATAAAAATCAGGGATTTATCTATCTTAGGGTGATAAAATGCATAAACAGCGCCATCTGTAATACTAATCTCAAGTTACCTGTGTAGCATAAAGCTGCTTTCGATTTCAAACAGGACTCGTCGTTCCATTTTCCCTGGTCGGCCTGCCTCTTGATATAAATCTCCACACAATCCTCATTATTCCCGCCGTTGTTGGGCTCTCCTGCTGCCCAGTTCTCTGCCTCCGCCGTGAGCATTTTACTGGTCCCTACCCAGGTCCACACGTTGTTGATTTTGCGGATCCCGATCCAATAGTAGGTTTTCATGAACGGCAGTATGTTCATCAGGTGAACGATTTCCTCCTGGTTCTGAATGGCCACCATATCTGTGAAATATGTCCTGCACCAGTCGCGAGCTGCACTCCAGTCCATTGTAGCATTAGAGTAATGATAAGACCAGGAATGCACTTCTGTCCATGGTGCAAGTGCTGAAATACACAGATATTTTTTTAATAAAACTGAATTCAGCTATTATTTCCTTTACTCACTATGAACTTGAATAATAACCCAAGTCTTGCATATCGTAACCCAGTCCTCTATTGATTTTCTGTGCATTACATTGATCATGATAGAGGGTTGCAGCTAATTATGAATTAGAGAGAAATGAGCATTTCTTACCCAAAAAAAGTATGGCGGCGAGTCCAAGGGATCTTGAAGAGCAGACAGAGGGGGCTCTCATCGGTCCAAGGCAGTGTTTCTATAAAGAAGACAGTTACAGATTTACTACAATCAAGATACACACTTAGATGTGACTTCAGCTAATGTGCATGTTTCCAAGAAATTACCATTGTTGACTGTCAGGCAGAACCGTTTCAGTAGAAGGTCCTTTGTTGAGATGGCAGATTGAATGTTGTGACTCGCTGTTGTTTTACTCTTATATACCCAGGTGACCCTGGAGGGCTATCCCACATTTCCCGAAACCGTGACGCTAGGAATTCCCGTAATGGAATTTCCTTGATCGAACCTTTTCCTGCCTGCTTATTGTTGACCCTCCTAACTTGTGTGTATGTTGGTGGAGCTTTTTTTTCTCTAAGCGGAGAATGTGTAGAAATGAGAGACATGAAGCAGTTTAGCTTGTTATTGTTAAAATTATATTGTTAAAAGGAAAAGTTCGATTTTTAAATAACTGATGATTCGCAACCCTCTTGAAAGGGCAGAGACATTTAGTCAGAGCTCACTGAGGCAAACCTATGCTGTGAAAAAGCAAGACCGATAACTTATATCAGACATCAATGGAAAAGGGATATTTTATGTAACGATTCATTATTAGAGCAGTTTAGTTGTTGTTCTGAAATTAGTAACCACTTGAATTAAACACCATTCCAGATACACAAAGACACACAATTTCTGTTACAGCTCTCAAAGTGAGAAACTAACTGACCAAGAGAAATGAGGGAATTTCCCTGATGTTTTAAAATGCGCTTGCGAATAGCAGGATGTGAAATGTTTTGACAGTTTGTTGACTTTTGGCTAATCACGCAGTTTTTCTGAAGAATTGAGCTGAAATGAAATTTAACAATCCGAGACATCAAGAGGGTCTGTTCCAGAGACCAACCAATGCACAGAGATATGTCTACCCAGGACCTGTTGATCTCCTACACAAACTCTTTCCCTCCTAGGGAAAGCTAGCATCCATTGGTGAGTCTGATTCATCTAGGTCCTTCCCAGTAAAGTTTGCCACGCATATGACCTTCACCTTTCATCTTGCATGTGTTGAGTCCGTAAGATGGTTCCCATAGTCTTTCCAGCCTGAGCCCGACTAGGTTACTTGGGCAGCTGGGTCACCAGCCACTTGCCAGTGAACATCACCCAAAAACCCCGAGAGGGAGGTCATGGTAGCCCTAATCTGGCCAGGTTACTCTGATATTTACTCATAAATTTCATGGGCATCTTTGTTAGATTACCACCCTCAGCATGGCTGGACTCGAGTCTTGTCCCTGAGGTGGTTTGTCGTGTGGTGGGTACAGCTCACGCCGTATGAGTGAGCTCCTTCCTTCTCTGTCTCTTTCTTGGACTATAGTCTGTCCAGCCTCTCCCCATTGGACAAAACATGAATCTCAGATCATTAACGTACCCGAACCTCACCCAACCTTACTATAGTTATAATCCTCAGAGGAGGATTTTAATGATGCTTGGAACAATCATTTTCTTCTGCAAATGGGTTTTTCTTCTATATAATTAAAAATATAAAGCACACCATGGGTTTACATCTTTTAAAAAAATATTCTGAACAAGTTTCATCCAACTTCTACCATTTATCCAGTGCACTACTGGATCACAGTACTCCCTCACATCTGCCGGTTCTTCAGTAGCCCTCGCACACGCATTATGGGAAATTTAAAGTTGTGAGCTCACATAACCAGCAAGAGGAAATGTCATATTAAGATGGAGACAACATACAAACTCTACACATACTGAGCCAGGAGTTTCTGAAGTAAAACTTTGCTGTTACAGCAAACATGACCAGCCAGTGTTATGATTGTATTACTTCTTAATCTGACCTTGGACCTTGCTAGTTCAGAGGCCATCTGACAGATAGCAATTCTCTATTGTCCCAGTGATACTCTACATAGCTCAGGTCAGCTCTTAGCCTTGTGCTTCTTTCCCCGTTGTCAACTCTATAATGATACCAAGGTCAGTACAGGTCTGCTTTCTGCTGAGATCTGTTTTAAGAAAATGCACTATTTTGCTGCACCGTTCAGATCTATTCCTGATGCTTCTATGCCTATTTCTATGCCTAACATATGGTTTATAAATCGTCAATTTTATGGTGCTCTGGTTTTAATGATTTTTAAAAAACAATTGTCACCTGCTCATCGTAGCTATAACAAAAACTTTCACGCTGATTTTTAATAATTTATGCCAATTTCATATCATTATGAAACTACTTTAAGAATTATCACAACTGTAACGCTAATTTGACATCATTATACAATATTCTAAATGCAATACCACAGATTTTATATAACGTAATTTCAGATTTTTAGGTGTTAAGGTGACTTGTTTTGGCTGCTTTTATAACATTTTGTGTTCAGTCGCAGCTGCTCATGTGACCACAGTCTGGGACACGCATTTACCCAATTCTTTTTGCAGCCGACAGAGACGTCTGGTTGTTTAAGTGTCCAAAAATGCTAAAAAAAAATAAAGTGTGCCTCCAGTCCACTGACTCACATGGTGAAAGTCCCTGGCAAAGCGTGACCATTTCCTCTCTGGCAACAAGCAGTGAACGGTGATTCAAGGACGGCGTGTCGAGGAGTCAGTTAGTCTGCCTCCGCCATACCAAAGAAAGCTCAGCGTAATAATGCAGACTGTCTGCCACACATTAGTTGATTACTTTTCTGGCACTTCCTAGTGTCACTTAACTGACAAAAAGATGAAATGAAATGAAATTTTAAAAGTGTGGCCAGTAATTACTGCTGTTGGCATTTTTAGTATGTATACGTTTGTAGCCAAATCAGAAAGTCATATATTTCCTTGCACAATTGTGCCTTTCATGAAAGCATTAACTCGTTCTTTAGTGAAAACCTTGGGTGGGTAAAACTATAGAAACTATAGGATATAGGAAGTCAGCCATAACATTCACATTTGCAGTTCATCCACATGGAAAGAGATGCCAGAACATTGCAGGGCACCTCTAGGGCACCACAGGCAGGTTTAAAGACGACAATCAGCCACCTTGGGTCTCCAGGAGAAAACTTGAATGATATGGCGAGAACGTGTAAAATAGAGAAATATAAGAGGAGAGTGAGGAATCAAACGCTGGCACTGGAAGGCAACAGGGCTTCCCACAGAAACACCATAGTGTTCTACTGACCTGATGCTTTAATATTTTTTTAATTTTACTGACTGATAGTGTTACTGCTTATCTCAGCCTACAGAATTTCAAGATGTTGCAAGTGCATTGTAGTTTGATCTGAGTTTTAGTCACCACAACATTCAGACAGCTTTTCAATGTTCGGAGGAAATACCACATAACTGACAACTGAACTAATAACCAAGACCTTCAAACTTCGTATGACCTGTTATTTACGTTTTTTAAAAATGGTCATTTTGAGTGTTGCTCAGCAAGTTCATGGAATAAATTCATGATTCCAAAAAAACTGAAAAGCTGAGATCCTCAACACGCTTTGTTGAATATTTTAGCTATAAGGTCACACGCATAAGTAGATACAGGATGCTGTTGGCCATGGGGAAAATCCAACCGGGAAGCAGGAAGGTCATGAGAAAGCAGAACAACATACCAGCAGGGTCACTTTGCTTATCATTTTACATATATGTATTACATAAGGCTCATTAAACCGATTCACACGAAACAGGGTTTATTATGTAACTGTCCCTGTATCGAACAAGTGAATATAGAAAATGGATGGATAAATGACTACATAAAGTTGAATGTTACTCTTGAAAAATACTGAATTGTAACACATTTCATACAATTATTTTAACCCTTTTATACACACACATTGACGATTATTGTGCTCTTGAACCTACTGAAATTGTCTTATTAGCAAGTTAGCAGTGGAAAGTTGATTATTGTGTAACAAAACAGGGTTAAATGGGGATAAAAAAAAAATCCATTGCTGTGCTTGAACCTCTGCTCTCTGATAATAATGCAACAATAAAAAATAACAAAAAAAGTCCCTGAGTTCCATCACATTTGGCAGAGCTCCTTTACAAAGCGGGACACAGATCAAGGGGTAAAGGATGTGACCCCTGTACATCGATTGGCGTGGGTGATGTGGCATCTGAGCAAAACCCCCCAGTCAAGGCCCTGAGAATACGGGACACGGAAAGGACAAGTGCATCATGGGATTCCTATGGCGCTCAGATGGGGAATCCTGTGCTGTTCATGGCAAGCACCCGAACACCATGAACCTCTAAATAGGACAAGGCTGACCGGCAGGTTTTTATGGCTGTCAGAGTGGTTTCTCCACATTTAGCCCGTTTAGGGGAAAGTATAATATCCCCATCTCCCCATTTAGGGATTAATATAATACATATATATATTCATTTCAGTATAGTTTTGTTCAGTAGTTTCTCCCCTTGAGACCCTGAATAGGACAAGTGGTTACAGAAAATGGGTGGATGGACGCCACTAATAGAACAAGGGCACAAGGCGATGCAAATACCATGAAATGTTCACCAGGTGTATTAAAAAGCTACACAGCACATTGCCCAGTTCCCGCATGTTTAAGGGGCACTTTGTAATCCTACAATGCTTTTTTTAGACATCAGCGTTAAAATACTTACTGCAAAGATAAATTAGCATGAATGAAAACATAAAAAAAAACTTGGTTGAAGATGTGCTGATGTTCCTGGAAGAATGCGAGTGAGGTGTAATGGAAGAGGAAGTTTACTGTTTGAGTTAATGAACTTGTCTTTCCTTTAAAATACAATGCTTCCTATCCTGTACCAGAATGGTCTAGATTTAAATCTTACGGGAAGAACGGCGGTGTGGCTGAGAGGTGTCGGATAACATCCTATTTCCTTCTCAGCTGTAATGATTGGATGCAATTTGATGACTGTATGTACTTAAAACATTGTTAAACAGTATATCAATCCATCTCTTAACCACTTTACCAGTTTGGGATCCAGAAAAGGGTTTGTAGTCTATTCCCGCATGCAAAGGGCACAGGTATACCCTGGGCTAGGGGGTAGACTGTCAAGTCCTGGAAGTAACCAAGCAGTTGAGCATAAAGAGTCACATTCATACGTTCTACTGGTTGGTTGAAATAACATCTTGGTCTAAATTTTTACTTCCTGGACCTGAACTATCCACCTCTGCCCTGAGCAGGATGCCAGTTACTCAAACATCTATCATACAAAGTCAATAAGGACAACCACACGGCTTCAGCTGCAAATGGAAACCCACGTATCACAGGGAGAACATGCAAACTCCATGCAGACTGGAGGATCGGTAGGGATAAAGTTGGCTCGCAGCAGCCAAATGCAAATTCCTTCAATTGTTCTCCGTGACAAGGCATCTGTTTATCACTTCCAGACAAGAGCAGGGTAGAGACCGCCGACCCCACATCATCCATGTGGTCAGTGTATGAGAAGAGAAAAACATGAACACAAACATTTCCATTACATGATATATTTAACAATATGGGACTGACAAGTCCATCCTGCTCCCGTAACCCTGCACAGGGCAAACACGTATGGCTGGATAATTACACCCCAGCTGTAGGAACAGCACTGCAAAATGTTCACACAGACCTTCTCCTACATGCAAGCCATTCTCTCTCAGTCCACAGCACCAGGAACACACATACAGCATGCCTCATATTTGCCCAAAAAGGGTTGCCACTGGCATTCACAAGGTGAGGTGTCAGTTCCTGCTGTCAAAGCTGTCCTTCTTGATGTCTCCCTGGCTTGAGAAACGTTAACACCTGCCAACCTAGAATGCAATGGGCACCTAGCTTTCTGACACAAGGCAGAAAAAGAGGCAGACATGCCTCATTACGGGGGTGGTGTGTGGCCGTACGGGCCAAGCCCCTGTGCCCATGATCAGAGGGTCAGCAGCCCACACCCAGCACTGGCAGAATAGTCACATGCCAATGGGTCTTTGAGCAAGGCCCTGAGCCCAGAGCTCCAGGGGTGTTGCATGCTCATTGTGACCCAAGCAGGTGTCATCACCTGTATGCATTTGTCATAGACAAAAACAAAAGGATTATTATTATTATTATTATTATTATTATTAATATTATTGTTCTCCCCACGCTAGTACTGCTCACACTCCCAGGACTGTGGTGTCACTTTTAGCTGCTGTCCAGTGAAGATGTTGGGATCTCTGATTGTATTAAGCAGTACAATGTCCATTCAGGCACCCTGGGATAGTGGTGTCCTATTGGTTATGGAAACCTACTTGTAATTAAAGAGCTGTTGAATCAAATCCCTCACCCGCAAAAACTACTGAAGTACCCTGTGCAAGGAACCATCCCCCAGCACTGCTCCCTGGGTGCTGGATAAGTGGTTCCCTGCTATGTCACATATGAGTTAAATGCAGAGGATGCATTTTGTTGTTGTCTGTGGTGTGTCAGCAATGACAATTAATCACTTTCACTATATCTGCATCTTAAACTGCATGTCCAAGATCCATTCTGGTGACAAAATACAAGTTTCTGTTTCACATTTACTAAGGCTGTACGACCTGGAAAATGGTGGGAAATGGAACTGTGATATTTTGGGTTTATCTCCTCTGTCACAAAATCTGGCTCATTTTACAGCCGTCCATTGAATTCAGTAACAATGTTCTTTTATCTCTTGATGCGGGTGGTTTGAATAAACATTGGAAGTTTTTGGTTTTAAAACAGAAAGAAAAAGGACAAGCTATCAACTCGTGTGAGGTTCTGGGCTCCTGGTCCACGGTTCCGCACCAACATTCCAGCTGGAAAGCTGAAAAAAACAACGAAACGGAGGAGGAAATGTCTGGATGAAGTCTGCCCTTATTAGGCAAGGGACCGTCTGCTCGGAAACTGCTTGTTCTATTCATTACTACAACAAAAATTCACAATAAAAAAAATAAAGGCTAGTGCAAACTTGTTTTTTATAACCTAGTGAATGACTTATTATATATTAGAAAATAAAAAACACAAAAAACATCCAGGCCTGAAATGACCATGTAATTTGTAGTTTATTGCAGTTAAGTAATTTTTGTCCCAAATGAAGTTTACACTATTATTAACTAATTAGTTAACTGCTAACTAATATAGTGCCTGAATGGAATAGATTAGTGATGAACAAGCATGGGATCAGTACTTAACAAACACTTAGTTGCTTAGTTAATTAATGCATTGAGTAAGCATGTACTACTACATTATTCACGTCACCCCTAGTAGAGTGTGACCCAGGTCCCTGACCCCTGTGAATGATACGCAATGTCCCAGAAATCTCTCGGCTGTCCCTCACACACCTCCCTGAAATCAGTTTACCTAAGAGGAGCTGTCTACATCTGTGAAGTTACACTGAGCTGGGGATGCAGGAATTCTGCTCTGAAGAACCATCAGGTTCCGGTTTCCATGGCAATAATTAACAATAGTCTGTTCTGATGAGAACATCCAATTTTTTATTGGTCATCTTCTTCCTTTCTTAGGCATTACGCCCCCGAGTGACAACATGTACATAGGAGAAACAAACTCATTACAAGACAGCTTCCGTTCAGGCAGTTCAGTCTAATGCCCATGTTTCCATCAATAAAAGGCTTTCATTGGCAAGCTTTCTCATAAAAGACATTGACTCATTTGGTGTGCAGCAGTGTAAACATTTGCTTCTCTGATTAGCGAAGCACGAACGCAGGAACTACGCAGCATTTTTCGAACCTAGTGGCATGGTGATAGAGGAAGACTAGTGGATAACAATGAATGTGCCAACTGCATGACCCAACCTAAGTAACCACCTAGCCTGCATATAATTTACAGCAATAACCCCTAAACCCACACAAAAACTACAGCTGTTTTATAGAAGCAATAAATAAATCATAATTGACCGATATGACAGACAAGTTACTATGAAACACAAGAATTTCATCAGCATCTTACGTTTGATAGAAATCTCAGTTAAACTGAGTGTTATGTAACTTCATTACAGCTTTGAATAAATAAATAAGACGTCAGTGTCTTTGTGGCAAAGCTTTAAAGTTTTATTCAGACGGTTGATAAAAGCGACTGGCAGGAAAAACAGCAGGGCGACCAAAGCAACAGCATTAATTAATGAAATGAAACAGATTCAGCCAATTCTCTGTATAATAACACAGACCGGTCTAGACTGCACGTTTGAGAAGTTTTGAATAAGAACATTCACTAAATATAGCGATCTCTGACATTATCTAAAGGCAGGAAAATGTCTAGCATACTTTGACTGCTGTGATACACATCAAATCAGCCAGAGGAACCATAACACGTGGGTGGCGTGGTGGTGCAGTGGTTAGCACTGTTGCCTCACACCTCTGGGACCCGGGTTCGAGTCTCCGCCTGGGTCACACGTGTGCGGAGTTTGCATGTTCTCCCCATGTCGTCGTGCGGTTTCCTCCAGGTACTCTGGTTTCCCCCCCACAGTCCAAAAAACATGCTGAGACTAACTGGAGTTGCTAAATTGCCCGTAGGTGTGCATATGTGAGTGAATGGTGACCCCCCCCTGCGACCCAGTAGGATAAGCGGTTTGGAAAATGGATGTATGGATGGATGGAAATATAACACGTGACCTTCTGTTTTAGGCTTTGTTTAGTTTAGTATTTGGATTTTTTTTATTGATAGCCTGCTTTTTTATACCAATTGGCCTACAGATGCCCACCATTACTAAAGAATAAAAACCTTTTTAGGACATAGGTGTATTTTATTACACCTCATAAACAATGCATTTTATTTATGTTGCGAAACTTACCAGACCAGATGTCCATGTAGCTAAATTAGCTAAATTAGCTAAATAAAAAAATTATCGACTTTGGTAATATTATCCTGTTCATTCTTTTCTCTCTCGTCATCAAAATAAAAAAGACATGATTTCCGCAAAAAGACAAAAGAGCCACTTATGCAGTAAGCTTGTGTAACTTAGACAGCAAAGCCATGGCCAAGATTCAGGCAATTTAAATGAGCATATGATCAAACTATGATTAAATGAGCATATAATCAAACTCTTTTGATTAAGACCAAATAACGTAGGAATGTATTCTATGATTCCATCTTGCCGTTTATATTTTTCAGAAGACGGATTGATCTCCGTTTTGTAAAACTCTAATTCAAGCTGTTGACTTGCAGGATCGGGGCACCAGATAACTCACAGCAACCCGGCTTTCAATAAATGAAATAACAAAATAAAAAACGCAAAAAAACAATTTCGTCCTGTTTTAATTATCGCCAAACAGGATATTAGAAGGAAACTCTGTATAGTTGGTATACAATTGCATTTTTTTTTCCCTTTGGCCCATTACACAGTTGACATTGATGTTGGTTTGGATTAACTATGAAGGAAGAAAGTAGTTATGGCTTGTATCAGACGTGAGGTCGTCACACGCTTTTTGGCAAAGTTTGTCTGTCTTTATCACTTCCACTTTCATCCCCCTTGAGGTTTGTGCAGGATGTCCAATAAGAAGGATTTACAAAATACTATAAAACAAAGCTCTGCTTTGTAGTGGCAGGAAGAGAAACACACACAAGAAGAAAACCCCACACATTACTAATTCTCTTTGCAGATGCATTAACAACTAACTCTCTCAGTCAACTGGCTGTTTACTATCAACGCACAAAAGCAGCAGCTTAAATTCGAATGCTTTCATTTACACATTTAGCCCCCAAACCACTTTGCTACTTGTGGCCTTGGCCATAAATTATGGGGAGATGGATGGATACCTTAACCCCCCCCAGTGTACACCCCGGTTTTACACCCTTACTGCTGTCTAACTACAGTAGTTAACTCACATACGCCCAAGGGCAGCCAGTTGACCTTGGACCCCCATAGTTTTTTGTTTCCTCTCCTTTGCTGTCATCTGATTCATTTCTTTGTCTTTCCCCGTTTTTGACTCTGCTGTGAAAGGCACTATACAGATTTTTTTTTATTGAATTAACAGAAGAACAATTACCACAATATGTCTGCTGAAAGTACACTTGACTGTTGTCACTGACATATCTGCCAGGGCTTAAATTGTCTCATAAAACAATGAGACCTATCTTACAGCAATGCGAAGACCGCAAGAGAAGGTTACTGTGTATGTAACCACCAGAAATTCGTCTAATGTTACAAGGTACTAGTACACCAACACGGGACAGCTGTTCTGCTGCCTTGTTGTGTAATGCCAATAAAAATTTGAGATGTTGGTTTAAAATTATTTATAAGAGTTAAAGATGTTCTGCATCTGGTTTGTGGTCTGACTGACCTGTGAATCATTTCGGAAAAAGTCAAACATAATTTCATGAGCTTATGATTTTTTTTTTGCCTGCAACAACAATAAATCTATTAGCTGAAAGAGTCCCACTGAAATGAAAATGTAATTTTGTAGATGTGACAACAATGGAGCGCTTTGTGTCAGATGTTTAAAAAGGTCATGGCAACCAATGCTGAAGATCTTCCAGTCCTGAACGCTCAGGCAGTCTGAAACAGCTAGCATGGGATTTCTGCCCCTTCCAGGCGATGCGTCGTTTGTAGTTTAATTGGACTCTGCTAATTAGGCAACCTACAGTCACGCCAAACCCAGCCCTTTTCACACAGCATAAAAACCAAGAAAGAAACAGACGGACTTGGGCGACGTCTCAGGAGATCTTTGATTATTAAGGTAAACCTCTGCTTCATTAGTCCTGTAGACTGTTATAATATCATGTCTTATTCTAGCATAAGCGCTATAGGAAATATTTGCACGTTATGTGTTTAGCAATGAAGTTCCACTTATATCCTCCATCTGACTTGAGTGCATTGATCATCGGGTGTGTTTCAGCCTTTAGCTGAAGACTCACCATGACTTCTCCATCTGTACTTGCTGGATTGTTGGCGGCGTTTGCCTGTCTCCTTCTTCCATTCTGTGCTGCTCAAGGTAATATACTTAGGAACAGCTGGATATCAGTGTTTTCGAAGCTATAACAATATGTTGCAGGATGTCAGACGGCATGAAACAACTATTTGGGCAGAGATCGTGTTTAACTCTTCTTTGGATTAATTTAAAAATTGTTGCGTACTTCAACCTGTATTTTTTTCCACCAGCAACTTGCAGAGGTCGCTGTGGAGAGCCGTTCTCAAGGGGCCAGGTCTGCCATTGTGACTACAGTTGTCTCTTCCATAATGAGTGCTGTGAAGATTTTGAGTCTACATGCACCACTAGTAGGGAATCTCTTCATTTCCATCCAAACCGTAGCAAACTCTTTTGATTAAGACCAAATAACGTAGGAATGTATTCTATGGGTCTCCTATAGCATAACTGACATAGGAGTAAAATTTACTGGTAACATTTTACTTGAGGGGGCATAAACACTTAGTAGTAACTCAGGTACTACTGAAGTACAAATCATAAACAAATCATTAAGAAATATAGTAGCTAATTGAGATAAAACGTGTAACATGATTAATGATGAACAAACGTGATCAGGATTTCACTTGTGTAATTCATTACTTCTTCCTTCAGTAGTTTTTTGGTGCAAATTGATAACTACTTGAGGGACCACAAGTAATGTAGTATTACGCTATTATTTATGTGTTAATTAACCACAAACTAAGCCTTAATTAAATACTAATTTCATGTTGTTTCATCATTAATCAATCGTAACATCTGTAATCGCAAGCAATTACTGTATTTGTTGATATTCCTATAAATTTTTTGTGAACTACTGAAGGAAATACTTCAGAAGTAACAAGTGATGAATAACACTAGTGAAATACTGATCTCGTGTTCATCATTAATGACTCATGAAGCATCTTTTATGTCAAATAGCTACTATATTATTTTATGATTTGAACTCCAGTAGTAACCGACTTACTGTTAAGTATTTGTGCCCCCTCCCAGTAAAGGGTTACCGATTCGTTGACGCTATGAGGTTAAAGCTATGATGTGCCCACATAGGAAACATCGATGTGCTTGTGATGGGATATGTCATCTCCGCAGGCGGCTCTTGTGTAGGACGATGCGGTGAGCCCTTCAAGCGCGGTCAACAGTGTAACTGTGATCCCAACTGTGTCCTCTACAACGAGTGCTGCCCTGACTTCCAGACTCAATGCAACGCGGGTAAGCACCTCAGCCATCTGTTCAGGTGGCTTGTAGGGATCTTTGAACACTTTCAAGCAAAAAAATGTCTATTTCATTACAGCCAAAGCAACCAGTGGAACAAATCCCCTTATGAGGCAGATAGCTAATTCACGCAAAGATGACAGTAAAATCGAGGCATGAGGTCGGCTCGCTCATTCATTCCTTTGACATTGTATGGTCTTGGTCATGTGTCCAAATCCCAAACCAAATCAGGCGTACCAGTGCAACGAAACATTAAAAATGTATTATCTTCAACCACGACACCTATTTCCGTCATGATGTGTTCATGATCCATCATTGTTGGGTCTGAGAGCCAGAGATCTTATCTTAATGAATACCCTCTCTTAAGAGCCTCCAAAGAACGAACCAATGAAGAAGCCAGATCTGAAACTTGAGGCACCTCTAACACCTACCAGTGAGAGTGAGGAAACGACCACCGGTTAGTTCACTCTGCAGTGTGTGAAGCCTATAAACAATAAACAGAATGAAAATCCAGACTGCTGTATAAATAATTGGATTTGAAAACTTAGAAGCCGCCCAACACGTTACGTGACAGAGCATATCAACTTTGGAGGATAGCTGACCTTCTAAGAAGAAGGACAATGACTAGCAACCTTAGTTAATGCAGAAGAGCTATCTGTTTTTTGTAGAAACATACCTACATACCTTTCTACATATGTAGAAACATAGAAAGCTCATATGATTATTTTTTTTGTATTTTCAGAGCAGTTTGCGAATGAGTTTCCAAACTCCCTCGCTGCTCCTGTCCAGCAACCAGAAGAAACAGTTGAGGGTGGGTCTGTGCTCCTCAGTGGGGGTCCGTAGGTTATGCTACTGCCCTTCTTGACTTCAATTGCTGCCCTCAAACAAATCCCTCAGCCGTAGCTGATATTACAAACGGTGTGTGATTCAATCGCAGAAACACCAGTCCCACCTATCAAGGTTCTTGTGGCTCCCCTGGGCCCAAAGTATACAGAGGAGTACGAGCCCATACGGGTTGTGGTACAGGAAGTGTTGCCTTCACATAATGGAGCCACTCACGGTATTGATCCAGCAGTACCAGGTGACACATCATACGGGAGCCAAAACATTTAGCAGACAGCCAAGCAGCTCAGGTTGAGCAGCTAAAAACAAACAAGTTACCTGTCATGTTCCAAAATATTACTTTAAATATTTGTATACTGTTGAGTATCCCTGTCCAGTCCTTAACAATTAAGTGTATCGACTGCTCATTGGTTACAATTAATGCTAGGAGTCTCCACCACAGAACTAGGACCTGCTGCTTCAGCAACATTGCCAGCTGGTCTTCAGCCAATTGCTGTGATCATCGGAGATACAGACCATCAGATGGCTCCATCCAGCCCAGCAGTGGGCCCTTTTGGTCCCGACTCCACTTCAGGGAAGCCCGTCACCACTGTCTCTCTGGAAGTCAGAGTCTCCGCCTCCAATACAGCTGAAGGCCCCGAGCGACCCAGCACACTAGCAGATGTCACTGAAGCCCTTGCGTCCAGTAACCCTGATGGCTATCTTACAAGTAAGGGCATTTCAAGCAAAGCTTGAAACCATTGATCTTCTTCACAACTAACAGCAGCTTGATTTTTGAGGTTTTTCAGGCCGAGTATCTTCATTTCCTAGTCTGTTGACTGTTTTCCTACTCGTGTCTAACTGCATAGATGACGGCAACGAGACAGACCTCTGTAATGGCCAGCTCATTAATGGAGTGACGGTTCTACTCAACGGAACAATGGTTGTCTTCCGAGGTATATATGCTCCTTTACAAATTACCTCCTCCCCAAAAAGTGAGGGACAAACCACAGATTTCATGATTCATTCAGCATCATTTCATTGGTTTTAAAGCACTCAATAGAATATTTTTATTATTTTTTACGGTACACAACAGTCCTGCAACATTAACCTTGCTCTTTTTGTTGGGTGGTTCTTCTACCTTTCACCATCTCCTTCACCTACAGGTCACTTCTTCTGGACTCTAGATGTTAACTTTACACCCAGTCCTGCTCGCAGGATCACAGAAGTGTGGGGTGTGCCCTCGCCCATTGATGCAGTCTTCACCCGCTCCAATTGCCAAGGCCAAACCTATATCATCAAGGTGCAGGGCCTAATCTACCCTAACATGGGAAAAAATTATTTACTGCTCACAAGAATTTGAGCCAACTTAAAGGAGCTGTAAACCGTGCAGCAAACATAGCATGTTCTTAGACACCTGTATATCCTGTTAGCGGAGTACCGCAAGTTACACAAAGTCCTTTCAGCAGTAAAGCTTGTCTTATAGCAGCTAGTAGAATTTACAGAGTTGGCTGTATGCCAAATCTGGACTATTATTTTAGCAGACCGGATATTACAAACATGCCTTTCCATTTTGGCTGTATACCACAGGGGAACAATTACTGGAGGTTTGAAAATGGTGTAATGGATCCAAGTTACCCCCAGACCCTTTCTGTGGAATATAACGGCCTGTCTGGGAAGATTACGGCAGCTCTGTCTGTGCCTGCCACCAGGAGGAGGCCAGAGTCTATATATTTCTTCAAAAAAGGTAACATCTTTCAGTTTGCCTATACTTCACATCAGGTTATGGGTGGGACCCACTCGTCCAACGCACGACTTATGGTTTCCTGTAGAGGGCCTCGTACAGAGATACTCCTACGAAGCTGGGGCCATGCCTACCTGTGGAAAGAAGTTCCCCACCTACAGTGGCGAAAAGTCCCCTGCAGGAGATGCAGGTACGCCGTGGGATACGTGTGGGTGCCTGGGGAAGGGTGGGGGGACCACACACACACAAGGGAAAGGCAGCCAGTTCCAAGCCAGTGTGTTCACACATCCTGGAGCAGCATGCTAAAGCACAATTACTTCTGTAAAATGTGTTTAAGGGTGTTAAAAAGCCTCTGCTGTTTCTTTGGCAGAATGCCCTGCCACATTAAAAACACATAATTAAAGGCACTCAGAGGACTGAGTGGGAACAAACACAACTGATGAGGCCAGTACTGACAGGGAACAAACAAATTACAGCCTCTGCTCCAGTTACGATGGGGTTACGTTCTGACAAAGCTATCATAAGGCACAAGTGCATTATAATACAGTTCACCCAACCTAACAAACACCGTAGCCTAGCCATCCTTAAACACGCTTAGAACATTTACAATACCTGACAGCTGGGCAAAATCATTAACACAAAGCCTAATTTATGAAGTGTTGAATATCTGATGTAATTCATTAAATAGCGTACTGAAAAGAAAACATTTATCCATCATAAAGTTGAAATATCGTAACACGGACCACCATAACCCCGTGGGTGTCTGTGCTGCCATTATCATAAAAATAAGTAACAGGGTCGCATGTTAATAAGCGCTGTCAATAGAAGGGTACCGCTTACCGTCAACAGAGATCGGCCTGGGTAACGAGATCAACATAAAACTAACATGGAAAGGATTCCCGTTTCCCGTGACCTCCGCTGTGTCCACACCTAATCCACGCAAATCTGAGGGATACGACTACTATGTCTTCTCTAATGGTAAGAAACCACAAGCAAAACGTATCCTGCTATTGATACTGGCATTGGATTCAAAGAGATCTGATTGGTCTACGAGCACTGGGGGGGACTCTGTACTTTGTAGATGTCATCATTATGCCAGGAACCCATGAAATGCACATGCTTTCCAGACAAGTACCACAACATTAAAGTCGTCGGAGATCGGCTGGCACCGGTCTCGGCCCCGACCCGTGGTGCCAAGAACACGGAACGCCACTGGCTGAGATGCCTGTAGATGGCGCTGAAGAACGACCAGGAAAAAAACAGCTGCATCCCACCATCCTCTGTTTTTATTAATAAAATTAAACTTGGGCTCATCTGCTTCGTAAGGATTACGCAAATAAAAGTAAAAAGAAAAAAAAAGAAAAAATACACCAATGCTTTAAGCATAATTATGCTGATTAAAAAACAAACAAAAAAAAAAAAACGAAATATCTGTAATGAAGGCTTCAAGCACGATCGGAGTTCTAGACTGATGTGGTTCTTCTTAAGCGCAGGGCCGAGATGTTATCGCATATTTCCTCTGGTGAACTGTCCCCATCCGCCTCGCGGATACGTCATGCCTGTGGGACAGAGTAACCATTTAAATGGGATAGTTGCTGGAATGCTGCACTGGAAATCCTTATTGCTGCAAGAAGAACCTTTCTAGGTATGAGATTAAAATCAGATCATTGTTGGCACTAAGGCTGCGTTTGTGGGGCTTTTTTTCCTGATGCCTTTCCTGCTCCAATAAACTTAAATGCTTTCAAATCCGTCTGCCGTCTAATTAATGGCCTGAAATCGGAGGGCAGTCGGTCGACTTTAGGATTGAAGACAGTCAGTCCCTCAGGCAAGAGGCTGAAAAGGAACTTCGTCAGGGAGGATGAAGTGTGGATGTCTATAGCCGTGGTGAGTGAACGGAATGGGGGGAGGAGGGGGATATAGAGAAAGTGGGAAGGATGGCACTCGCCTCTCCGGATAAGCTGCCGGCCTCGAGGTCCAGGCCGTGGAGGGAGCTGGTGCTGTGGAACGGGACGCCCAGAATGCCGGAGCTGTCCGCCACTGCTGCTGGCGTTGCTGCTCGTGTCTGGGGAAGTAGAAAGATTGGGGGAGGGGTGGGGAATTAAATTAAAAAAAAAAAAAAAAAAACAGGAAGCGTGCTCTGAGTAGAGACATGCGGCGCTGTCGTGCCAGAGCTCGTTCCCACACAGGAAGAGCCAAAGTGTTCTGGTCCACACAGGCATGGAGAACAGGCTCCAGGGGCCTTCAAATGCCGGAAGCTCACGTAGGGCCCGTAAACCTGGACGCGGCCCCATCACAAGCACGCACCTCTTACATCAACTCGGCTCCACCCAGGGAAACTTTCACTTTATCAGCTCTGATCGCAGTGCTTTGCTCACAGAGAACCAGATAAAGCTACCAGTGAGTGAAAAGGCTAAATGGAAAAATGAATACGAGGGCCTGACGCAGCTATCCAGCACACAGAGTGCAGCAATAATGAATAGTAAGGCTGTGGTGAAGATGCATATACATTTATAAATAATGGCGTATCTGTCCGAGGGGTAGGATTCTGATCATGTACAGAAGGTTCAAATCCCATAAATGAAGTAAATGAATGGAAAGTACCTGCAGAGCTGGAGGTGGGTTCCTGACTGGTGGATGGGAGGTTGCCGTCATCAGAAGGTTGCGCCGAGTCCATCTCGGCCTGGCTCTCCAGGCATACCTCAGGTCCGGTGGTTCTGATGGAGCAACAGCATATAAGCACGGCGCCGCCCACCAGATTCATCAGCCTGCAGGGGGGAGGGGGTGGCGTCCACTCACCCCTCACTCTCCGCCTCCATGAAGACCTCGTCGCCATCATCCCCGGCGACCGCCTCCGCTGCAGACGGTCCGGCTGTGGACGTGGTCACCATGGGGACCGACTGGGAGGCGTTCTCTGCCGCGTCTGACGAGTGGCTTTCCGTGAAGACGGTCACTGAAAAACACCAGGACACATGCCTTTGCTCAGAAGGGCGGAGAGAGGGACGAACACGCCTCACAGGTCTCCGTGACGCCCATCACCCACTAAGTAGGGAGTGACTGTGTTCAAATCAAGCATCGATCTGTACAACATAATTAACAGACAGACTGGACAGAAATATACTCCAGTCACACCACATACTCCAGTTCTAAGCTCCCAGCCTGTAGGAAAGACCATAATGGCTAGTAAATGAGCCATATTTAGTTACACTCATATGTGCAGCCTGGAAGACAAGGCGAGGCAGTAAACTTCTGTAACGGAAGGTCATTGTGTCTAAAAGTGTTTCCCCAATCCATTCCTCGGGGACCCACAGACAGTCCACATTTTCGCTCCCTCCCAGCTCCCGCAAAAATGTGGACCGTCTGGCAGGGAGGCTATGGGATCCTGAGGACCGCATTGGGAAACACTGGATAAGAACATGATCACTTTGAGGACTTTGACAGTCCGACAACCAACTCACCTGGGGCAGCCACCTGCAGCGGCGTGGTGGGGACACTACGCCCCCCAGAGTCCTCTTCGTGTGCTGCAAGGAACAGGGGACTTTCGTACATTCCTAGACCTACAGAGCGGATTTGGGTCCAGGTGACGTCTCTCTCAGTGCACAGTTCGACAGGCCAAAGTGCAAAAAAGCCAAGCGCAGAAAGCCAGCCAGGTTCTGACCATCCCACCCCCGCTGCAGCACTAATGCACAGCCGTTTAACAAGCACTTCCTGTCTGCAGAGGAAATTAATGCGATCGATTCCCTGACTTGACAACTAAACTCATACACCAATGAGTTAAAAACCCTTTGATTTGACAATGTTCCTACAACATCTTACATTTCAGTGGGGAGTTTTCCCACAAGCTGGTGTAACAGACAGTAATAAATATACTTTGACACAGCAGGCTGCAGACAAAGCAATTTCAGAGTCAGGATTTGTGGACCAGTGGTTTCACCTCCTTGTGATGCTAGCTGACTCAGGTCAGAGTTGGAGGAGCTGGACTGAGGCACGTCTTCAGACAGGCCGAAGCGGAAACGGGAAACCCCGGCCACCTGGGGAGAACTGGGAGCAGAGGGGAATCAGTTAGGTCACGGTCTGCACTCTTAAGGGAACAGAGGGGAGCAAAAAAATGGCGGCAAGTAACGAAACAGGAAGTTGCTTACTGGATGGCCTCGGCGAATCCATCTGTACGGAGAGGCACCACCAGGGTGGGTGTGCTGGGAACCATCCTGTCGTCATCGTCAAAGAAGTTTTGCTGTTTGCAGAACAGGCACGGAGAAACAGGTGGGTCAGGTGGGAGGTTCCCCAGGAACCCACAATGCCAATAGCCTGAGCACTTACCATGCTGCTGATCCCAGGGGTTAGCTGACCCCGGCTCACTGACTGGCGGCGGTTTGGGGCCGTAGTCTGTCGCTGGGGAGGGGGAACGGGGAGGTTAATACACACCGAAAAGGATGACAGGATGCTGGCTACAGGGATGAAGGACGGATGCAGTTACCTGGCCCAGAGGAGGTCCCAACTCCTGGGCTGGGGGCTGAATGTAAAGCCGGGGGGGCAGGGTGTGGGGTGGTCGCCGGGGCGACTGAGGCGGCCGGGGTGGCTGACGATCAGGGGTGGTGGTGGTGGGGGCTGGCTGCTGCTCACGTGGGGGCTCCCCAGGAAACAGCTCCGTGGTACTACTGCTGCCCTCACCTTACAGGAGATTGCGGGGGGTGGGGGGTGTCACTTTTTTTTATTTTTTTTTTTAACCGCACAAAAAATGTACGAGGCCGACGGACACTCTTACCGCTCGTCTGGGAGTCAGCCTGCTTCGGGTTCGAGTCGGGCGCCCCCAAGCTCTCCTCCTGCTCTGTCGCTGGGTCCGAAACCTCTGTGGCCTGTAAGGTAGGCGACGCCCACAGCCGCGACCATAACATCTTTTCATGGGAACTGATGCAAGTCTGTCACATGAAGCTGGCACACTTAAGGCGTCGCTCATTTGTCCACGTAGCACCATGTGATGCCCGAGAGACCAATCGGATCACATTTTTGGGTTTTCCCCTCATTTAACACACCTGATTTAACTCCTTATACTAATTACCACACAGCTCTTAAGCTGAATCATTTGTGGTGGAACAGGGAAAGAACTAAGCTTCACAGGACGACAGTTTGACACCCCTGCAATGGGCATTTGGTTGTGAACTATTTAATTAAGCTCTTTAAATGACAGAGGGTGATAGTTTGTCAAAATGCGATCTGAACTTTGCCAGCCAAGTAAAAGGCTTTTTATACACATTTGCTGACTGTGCGTTCCTTGTTTTCTGTCATTTTTAGAAAAGCTGTCAACACCTGCTTCCTCATACAAACGCCCTGAAAATGGCACTGTGAGGGTAGCCATGTCCACACTTCAGACCCACTACCCTGTCAGCACCTGAAAAATACATTTTCCCCACAATCCCCATCCCCACTGGCCCATAAACCCAGAAGGTCTGCTTCCCACCAAAGATGCCGATCACCGAGACCCTAATCGCCATGGCGATGGCTTTCGGTACTCACGGGTCCCAGTCTGAGGAGCTCACCTCTGCATCACCCTCGTACGGCTCGTTGGCGCCCCCGCTTCCCTCATTGCTCTCATCACCCATGCATGCCACATCATCTTCGTCCCCCTCCTCCTCTTCCTCCTCATACTCCACAAGAAAGGCGGGGGGGAAAAATCAGAAATCAATTTTTTATATGAACACCACAGAGTTAAAAAAAATGTAAAACTGCTGTTATACAAAAGCATCAAGAGAACGGGTCAGTGACCTGGGGTGAGTGGGGGGGGGGGGGGGGTTGGGGGTTTGTTGGGTACCTGTGGTG
>JAODJX010000047.1:6747834-6765560 GCA_026776945.1 Isichthys henryi
CCCCCCCCCCCCCCCCCCCCCCCCCCCGCCCCCCCCCCCCCC
The DNA here is from genome assembly GCA_026776945.1 of Isichthys henryi. Classification (NCBI taxonomy): domain Eukaryota; kingdom Metazoa; phylum Chordata; class Actinopteri; order Osteoglossiformes; family Mormyridae; genus Isichthys; species Isichthys henryi. The sequence continues at coordinate 6,747,877 of JAODJX010000047.1, forward strand.
CCCCCCCCGCGGGGGGGGGGGGGGGCCCACCAGGGTCTTCCCCACCTGGGTGCTGCTATTGATGAAATTCCTGGGTAGAACCCATACCTCCATTTTCTGGAGTACCAACCCACTAACAGTATAAAGTCACTGTATAAACTTGCTGCACTAACTGTTCATTTCTGCATAATTTATACCTCCAGCTTGCATTTGTACCATTACATCCCATCATACTCTGTACTTCCTGACTGTAACTTATGCTGGACTCATGCATATTTTACACGACCACAATTTTAGGCATAACATTTAAAATATCGTATTTTATACATATGATTTTTTTTTACATATATATACACATACACACACACACACACACATACATACAAACACACACACTACTTACACCTAGTTAGATGCCAACTGCATTTACATTTTTTCAAAAATAAAATACCACATTACTGCAGCTTGACTTTGCCAGTGCAGTTCTCAGTATCACTGCACCACACCACAGCAGAGCAAACGCTGAAGCGGCAAGTCACTGCATATTTATAACCGACCTGCCCCATTTTAGCTGAGCGTGGTCACACAAAGTGCCAGGTGACCAAGACGACAGGCTTACAGACGACAGCCTCCAACATGGGGGTGGGGGTGGCGCGCTTACTTTCCGCAGGCCTTCCACCTGACCCTCTAGCTCTCTGCTCTTGGCCTCTGCCTGGTTAAGGGAGTTTCTCAGGGCCTGAATCTCTTGAGCAGATGCCTGTTGAGCTTCCGCCTCCTCCGCTGGCTTGGCTGCGGCGTCAGCCACCATCTGCAAAGCACGTTAGCGCGTCTATCTTTTGCTGGACATCTGAAGACTATTTCAGAGGAAATGCAAAACGTCGCCAAAACCAGCAGTAGGGACACGGAAGGCGGCACACAGGAACACGCCCACTTACCTTGTCATGCTGAGCCTTCAGCTCCTCGTACTGGGTCTTGTATCTGCGGCCGATCTTCTTGACCTGTGTGATGGTCTTCGCCTTCTCCTGGATGTCCAAGACCTTAACCTCCAGCTCCTTCTTCAGGCTGTCTCTTTCAGAGGTCATCTTCCCCAGGTTCTCCTGCAGGGTTTTCACCTGGCTCTGCCCAGTGGTCACGGAGGCATGGGTTCTGTAAGATGACAGAACGTTTGTAGATGGCTAGGCTCTAGGGTACATCGGGCAGTTCAATAGTGAAAACACAAACCCGTATCCATGAGTTAGCCAATCTACGGTAATCGTTTTGGATTTTATCGATTAATGCGGACAGAGAGTAGGCCCAGGCGATACCATATTGATATTATATCGAGCATGTGCAATTATCACCAGGGCTTCAGATGGCAGACGAACCATATGGCCGGATGCCAGACTTTTGGTACTATACAGACATTTATTTCCGTCCACAATTCGGTAAGCAAATTAGTGGTACAGCTAAAATAGAGGCGTGTTTTGCAACATTCAAAAGTTAGTAAGCAGTAGAAATTCGACATATCCTTATGTTTAATAAACGTGTGAAAGTTAAACTGCAAAAAGATACTGCCACACCACCAACATCTTTGGCGTCTGGGCAAATGTATTCGCCCATCATCTGGAGCCCTAGTGATTATTGCGCATGTGCTAAATAAAATATATGATACCACCCAGCCCTAACAGAGTCCCTGGCTGACCTCGCAACCTCAGTCTTCAGCTTCCCGATCTCCTCCGTCAGCTGCTGGATGCGCTTCAGATGGGCCTCCCTCTCGGAGTGCAGCTTCTTGTACTCTTCTGGATCCGTGTCCTTCTGCTGACTCACCAGGTGCTGCAAGACACCCGGTGTTGAAGCCGAGCCCACCAGGTAATAGGGGAGGGTCCCGTGGATGCCGGAGACTCTGAGGGACTCTCACCTGAGTTCTGTCCTTCCAGCGCTTGATGTCCTCCTCCAACAGCTTCTTCTCGGCTTGGAGCATGCCGCTCTTCTCGCTCAGCTCTGCGTTGGACTCCTGCAGGGGCATGATGTCAGCCTCCAGCTTACGCACCTGAAGAAACAATGACAAGGATTAGCACGGAGAAACTGTTCTGTAGAGTTTGGGATCAAAGCAGTTGGAGTTATGCAGTCAGGTACGCATATTGAACAACACCAAGACTTTACAAAGAGTCTTGCCTTGGCCTGTGTCTGCTGCAGCTCTTGCTCTACCCTGTCCTTCTCCTCCCGCAGCATCTTGTTCGTCTCCACCAGAACGTTCATGGTCTCAGTCTTCTTCATCAGTTCATCATGCTGTGCCAAGGTCTTGGCCGTAACCTGTCATACAGACGTTGAGGTGAACATCAAGACCCTAGCTGCGCTGTCAACCAGCCGTATGGTTTGGCTGCCTCACCTGAAGCTTTTCCCGCTCGGCGTTAAGGCTGTCCTGCAGCTCCTTCAGCTCCCGCTCCAGGTGCTCCACCCTCTGGCGGTACCGCAGGCTCTCCACCTGGGCCACCTCGAACCTGGTCTCTGCAATCTCTTTCTCCCGACGCACGAACCTGACGAATAACGAGCACAGCTACACTTCCTCTGAAGCACGCCAGAGATGTACACGGCCATCGCAAACTCATCAGAATTCCGCTTACCTGAGAATTTCCAGGATCTGCTCCTGGGACTTCCCTTCCTCGGTAAGTGACACGTTCAGAGGGCTTTCAGTGGCCGCCTGCTGGGCCGACGCCACCATCTTGCTGCTTAGACCCTCAATCTGCTCGTGGAGAAGGTTGTTCTGCTTCTGCAGGTCCTCCGCACGGCCCGTGAGCTTGACCACTTCTTCCTGAGCGAGTGGACGAGCCAGTGTTATGACAGGCATGGTGTTAGGGGTATAGAGTCCCCGAAGGGCCCCACCACCGGCCCATCAGGTACCTTGAGCATCTTCTCCTGCTCCTCCCAGGAGATGCGTGCCTCCAGGAGCTGTGCGCTGGCCCGCTGAGCCCTCTCCTCCAGCTGCTGCCGCATCTGGGTGACCTGCATCGCCTGCTTCTTGGCGGCCTGGAGTGCCTCCACATCGGCCGCGTGCAGCATCAACTCCCGCTCATACTTGTTCTGGGCCTCCGCCGCCAGCTTGGCCTATGGTCCAACGCAGTCGTCATGGCAACATCCCATGGCAACATCCCATGGCAACATCCCATGGCAACATCCCATGGCAACATCCCATGGCAACATGCCCGCGGACCACCATACCTGTTGCTGACTATCTTGTGTGGCTTGCTGCTCCTGGGACGCTGCCAGCGCCGCCCTCTGGAGGGCGTCCTGGAGCTCAGATTGGATGTTTCGCAGGTTCTTCTTCAGCTCGTTCATCTGATGGACAATGAGGAAGATCTCTAAACATCTACCAACCGATTATGGCTTCAGCTTTAACATCAGGACAGCAAAAATCATCAAAAATACCACTATTAGTTACAGTAAAGTTCATCAAATAGTAGACTTCAATGTACGATGTCCTCACGGGAGTGATACATCCATTCTAAAATAGACACTGAGCTGGGGTAGACCTTAAAAAGACGAGGGTGAGATCATCACCTGCTGCTCAATGGCCTCGATGGCTTTGTGCTTCTCCTCCTGCAGCTCCTGCTTCTCCTTCTCTGCCTCCATGAGCCTCTTCTCCAGCTGCTTGTGATATTCCAGGGCTTCTTTCAGGCGGCCCTCCATCACCGAGCGTGCCTGTTCCGTCACCTGTCAGACACAAGAGGGCGGCAGTGTCTGACATCTTGTCACACTACTTGTGCTAACCTGAGCCACCTTAATCTCAAACGGGACCCATGTATCTCACAAACGGGTTTCTTGATGGACAGCACTGAGAATGCATACCAGTGGAATAAATATCAAAATTAAAATCTGAACATTAAAGCTCTCAAAAACTATAATGGGGCATGAGAGCCAAGACTGCATTGATCACAAGAGCACTAAAGGATGTCTGTACCTGTTTCTCCTTGCTGAGGGACTCCTCCAGGCTGAGAACCATAGCCCGGTACTGCTCCACGTTGCTGGTGGTGTTCTCCAGACGCTCGGTCAGGTCACCCACCTGCTCCTCAGCCTGCCGGAGGCGGATCCGCAGCTCCTCCGCATCCTGGTCCAAACCATCAGGGCCTGGGAACAGGAAACGCACCGTGAGAGTACAAAACTGATGAGAGTGCTTCTGTGAAAGCCTGCGGCGACGGGCACAAGATCGGTACCACATGCCACTCGGAATCCCGGTTTTTATTAGTTTTTCCCAAACAGTAACATCCTATTCCTGCAGGATGAAAGACTGGCCTACTTCCACACTTGAAGTGAGCAGGTGAAAGTAGTTATGAGAGAAGCACTGCTGAATAAACAGAAATGCGAGTTACTGACTGCAATTTAGAAAAGATGCTTTAAAAGTCATTTAAAACTGCGAGGTTTACAGTTTCTTTCACTTAAAGGCCAAAGAGGCTCCTCAAAATGCTTACTTGTGTTCTCATGCACCCGTTGTACATCATCTTCCATTGCCGAAGAACCGTTCCGATACTCAAGAACAGAAGGGCAGAGGATGGAACAAAAATCCCTGGATGTTGTTTTTGCCCCTCATTCATGCCAAACGATACCAATCCCATGATTCACTGCGGCCCAAGTTCGTTCTTGAGAGGCAAGTTAGCAAGAAAGGTCTTGCCAAGACCACAAGTATGATCTTCGCGTTCTTGGAATTGAGAAACACCGCAGTTTTTTTTTCTGACCGTGTCGGCCAGTGTTACAGCTGAAGATGAGCACCTTTAAGTGTGGCACTCACCTTTAAGGCCAGCCCCCTGAGGCGGCCTAGATGCTATCTGACTCTCTGCGTTGCTCAGCTGCTGTCTCAGCGTGCCGATCTGCTGCTCGGCCGTCTTCAGCAGCTCCTTGGTCTGTTGGTGCATCGTGTTCTGGGCCTCCAGCTGCTTCCGGGCATCGAGAAGCTGCATCTGTGTGGGGGGAGAGGCGAGGTGAGCCGTACCGATGGAGCGGCCCATGGCGACGGCGGATGGAGCGCTTACGTCCTGACTGCGTCCCAACATGTGCCGCTGCTCCACCTCCTGTTCCAGCTTTTTCTTCAGCTGAGCCGCCTCACGCTCCAAACGCTCGATTTGGCTGCTGAGGCGCTGCTTTGTCTCAGTCTCCGCTCGCTCCAGGGTCAGCTTCAGGGGCACGAGACAGATGCTCACATCATAAGAGACTCCAGGAGAAAGCAGCCAGGCCCCAGTACTTCAAACTCCACAGCTTTAAGGTTAAGCGGTTGTTGCATCTACCCACCTAACCTCGGTTAAGTGATATTAAGTTGCCGCCCGTAAAAGTCCCTTGGCTCAATGAAAAGACAGATAGCGATTAAGGCCTGTGGCTCAATAGCAGGGACAGAGTACAGAACCAGAAATACAGCCTCCATCCAAAAATCCTCTAATGAAAAAGTTCAGCTGTCAGAAAAGGAATAACTAAACATCGGGTTGGAGCGCAGAAGAATCAGCTGGGGAACGGCAGAAGACTCCCTGCCATTGGGACTGTAAACCTACAACTACTGATCCAACACATGGAATCCTCGTGATGCAAACAGCAGCTATGTACCTGGATGGACTTGAGGTTGGTCAGCAGCAGGTTCTGGCCACGCTGTTCGGTGAGGATGGACTCCTTCTCCTGCGTCAGCCTGGACTCCACCATCTTCAGCATGTCTCGCTCCTTTCTCAGGTTCTCCCCACGAACCTAGAAGATGGGAAGCAACAGCGTTCTCCACACCCATTCCGGGCAGAGCGACGAGCCCCGCACCCCGACTGCAGCGCAGCCAGGAACCTCACCTCAGCCACGGCCAGCTTCTCGTTGGCCGCACGCAGGTCCTGTGTCATGGTGTGGATGATCTGCTCGTGCTTCTGCGCAGTGGTGCTCATCTTCTGGATCTTCTCCCGCAGCGATGCGATTTCACGCCGGTAGCCATCCACGTTGTCCTGCAGCATTTCGTAACTGGGGGGGGGTGGAGATAAAATGAATCACCACCTTCTTCCAGGAAGCATAGGGCACAAAGTTCAGGATATTTTCAATAGGAAGTCAACCCATCACACAAGAAGTAGCCAGAGGTAATCCAAGGACACCATTCATCCTTCTCCTGAACCTACTTGTCCTAAGCGTGGTTGTGGGGGTCTCAGAAACTACTGGTGCAAGGCAGGGAATAACCCAGGATGGCGCACCAGCTCATCACAGTCCAAAAAATTAACTATCCTAACCCGATGTCATTGGACTGTGAAAGGAAACCAACAAAAAAAAAAAAATGGGATAAATGTGCAAACTCCACAGATGCCAGGGCAGGAACCAAACCGGCGAAAACAATACCATCCTTACGCAGGACACCAGCTGCTACCTAAATACACAACTGCAAACCCTGATGAGCCATGGCAACACCTGGACCGTACCAGGCACTCCCGAAGAGCCGGTTACCGTCTTACCGCTTGGAAGCGAACTCTAGCTGTGTAGATATCTTGGCGTTCTGGGAGCGAAGCTCTGACACCTGCTCTTGGAGCTTCTCACTCTGCTCATTGAGGATCTTGTCGTTTTCAGCCTTTTCCTTCTTGTAGGTGTTGAAGACCTCCTGCAGCTACATTAGGACACATTAGCCATCAGTATCTCAACAATATTTATCTGTAAATACTATACATAAGCATTGTTGTCAGGGGGGATAAAGCACAGCGGCCAACAAAAGAGAAAGTGAATACTGCCCTCAAGTGGTACACACTGGAACTGTACGTGAAATACCAGCTGGGATTTTAGATAAGTTAAAGCTGATTTCTGTGCCGAATCAACGCCATGAGTTCAGCATAGCAGGGGACGCTACACTGTATATGCCATAGCTTGACGTACACATCCCCAGATATGTAGCTACACATCGCTGTGACACAGACTGCAAAAATGTGACTGGTTAGCTTGGTAGCATTTGTTTTTTTTTTTTTTATAGGAGTGAATAAAATAATAATAATAATAATAATAATAATAATAATAATACTGTACTTTAGTGGTCCCTGTGGGGAAATTCTTTTTACGCCTCCCCCAACTTGGTTTCTGTAGCTGGTGGTTAAGGGCCTTGCTCATGGACGCGCAGATGTGCCGAGACTGGGCTCGAACCAGTGACCTTCTGATCACAAAGAGGCTTAGCCCACTGAGCCACACACATCCATCCCAGGGGTCCCGATACCGTCGATTGAAACTGAAGCTTTACTTATATCCAGATAATAGATAACCCACACCAGGCATGATAGCAACTGGTGGACAAAACACTCAGGATCACAGCACCGATTTCACTTCTCTAAGTTTATTTGTACTTTACAAGACTAAAATAAGTCAAAAGTAGTACAGACACTAACTTCGGAAGGGAAAAGGCATAAAAAGTCACACTGTAGCGGCTCGACATTTTTCCAAATTTGTCTACAGGAAATTTGGAGCAGCACAAATATAACTAATATCCATTTATCGAGTCCTACGTTAAATAGTCTTTTTCCCCGTTTCAATTGCGTAATCAAATACATCACCGGGTGGGAAGAACATAAATACAAAACCCAAAACTAGGTATCACCTAGCATTTTTACGGTGTAATCACTAAGCGAGACACACCAGCCCACAAGTATAAATGCCCATGACGCCATTGGCCACTTGCGTGGGTTCGACGCAGAAGCACAAATCAGCCTTCGAGGTAGAGATACCTGTTTGAGTGCAGCCTTGGCCTCCACAGCTTCCGTGGGCTCTACAGTGGTGGCCGCCTTCACTGGCGTGGGGCGGATGGGAGTGACACCCGGAGAGCGACGGGGGGTGGACGTCACTGGAGGCACCTCCGGGGCGGGGCCTGAAACACATCCAGTGAAGTGAATGTCGCAGAATCTACGCTATACCCACAGAAACATCTTTCTGTACTCACTGTGTATGGCAGGTAAAGGTCAGTGGGAAGTGCTCACCCTGCACCGGGAAGCTGACCCCCGTAGTCTGGGCCAGCAGGATGCGATACATGTCCCGCTGGCGCACGATGGACTCAGTCAACTGCATCTGGTGGCTCCGCTGCTCGCGTAGCTGCTCCAGCTCCCGCTGTGCTTTCTCCAGACTTTGCTCCAATTCTGTCTTCCTGCAGGGGGCGGCAGAGAGCTCGTCGGCCTAAGCAGAAACCCTCCGATTTACTCGGACAGGGGGTGATTTAGCGGGGTTGGAAAACTCCGATTTATGAACTGCCACCCCTATACCTCGAAGTTGTGGCTTCCTGCTCCTCCTTCTCTCGTGCTTCGCCCAGGTTCCGCAACGCCACTAGGAGGCGCTGGTTCTGCTGCTGCAACTCCTCTACACTGCGGAAGGTGACCAGGCGCTGGGTGATGACCTCAGAGCTGCTGCTGATGTCGGTAGAGCTGATGTCTGCATGCTCGCGGACTACGTGGTTGCCCCGGGCCTCCTCCAGCTCAACCAGGAGAACGCGGATCTGCGGCGTGGTGGACTCGGGTTCAATATGCTTAGAAATACCGACTACATTTTTGGCGAGACGGAGGTTCACATTAACACACCTGCTGAGACAGATCGGTGACCTGCAGCTCAAATCTCTGGTTCTCCCTCTCCAGAACAGAGGTACGCTTGTTAGCTTCATCAGTCCCCTTCTGTAAGCGATGCACCTCCTGTGAATATGAAAAAGGTCCAACTCGTGTTGCAGAACTGACACAGGAACTCTTTCAGACTGGAACTCTGAAACAGGAACTTCCAAAGTATAATCAGGTTTCACTCCTTAGAATCTTAACACTGTTAAGATAAGCTCAGCCAAGTTGGTGTATCTACACTGATTAAATAAAAACCCTCAGGGTGACAGGATGGCTCAGTGGGTGGCACTGTGACTTCACACCTTCAGGGCTGTGGGTTCAAATCCCACCTTCACTGTGTGGCTGAAGCTTGCATTTTTTCCTTGTGTTCTTTGGGTCTCCTCCCTCAGTCCAAAGACAGGCATTAGCAGGCATCGATAACTCGCTTATAGTGTATGAACGTGCTTGAGTGTGCTTCTCTGTATGTGCCTTGTAATGGGATGGCATCCCATCCAAGGATTACATCTGCTCTGTGCGGCTTGTGATGGGCTTCATCCGATACTCACCAATCAGAATAAGTGGTCTGACAGTTTATTCCTCCAGAAGCAAGGTAGGAAAGTCCAGTACCACAGTTCACCGCGGCGACTGAGGAAGCCGCTCACCTTCATGGCCTGCTCCAGCTTGGCGGACAGGTTGGCCACAGACTTCTGCATGCGCTCGTACTCCTCGCGCTGTCTCTTCAAGATGGGCGCCTTGGCCTCGACCTCCTGCACGATCTCGTCCAGATACTGGTTCACGCGCTTGTTCTCCAGCCGCTCCAGCTGCAGCTGGTCCTGGGCCTCCACATAGGCATTATACAGCTAGGGACATAAGAGGTTAATTCACTTGAGAAGCAATGATTCCCATATTTGGAAAAACAAAAGCCTAGTGACCTCAACTGGTAAGGATTCTCTCTGGGATCAGATTCCTACCTCTGTAAATTTCATGCCAGGTTTCACTATCTTGGCCACAGCAGCAGCGGTGGGAGACATAGTGGTCAGCTCTTCCTCAGTGAGTACGGCGACACCCGCTAGAAAAAGCCACACGCAAAAATCGTCGTCACGCCCCGACTCCCGCGGTACACGTCAGCTTCCATAACCACTCAGTCATAACGCCCAGTGGGAATCGTTCACCTTTGCGCTTGGAATCCGAGAGCAGCGTGTTGGCATTCTCCAGCTCCTTCTCCAAGCTGGAGATCTTCTCCTTCAGCTCTGCCTCCACCTTCTCCTTGGAAGCCACAGCCTCGGCCAGGCGCCCCTCAGTGGCTTTGTTGGCTGTTGTATGAAAAGTTGGGCTCGAGTCAGGTATCCACGTTATGGCATTCACGGGAAGATGGCGGACATCCCACTTACCCTCTCCTGCCTCCTTCAGCAGCTTGTGGAGCTCCTCTACAGCACGACTCAGCTCCTCACTCTTGGACTCAGAATCAGATGCTGCACCCTACAAACAGGAATGCCCCAAATCAGTGCTCAAGAATATACTGCATATATAGACATTCAAAGGGTGACAATTGCACTGGAAAAGGCATCACCTTCTGGCCATGCAGGAGATATCATTTAATAAAACAGGGCATGCCAACACATAACAAATGGGGTGGTCTTCCAATTCACTCTAGAAATCTTACCTTGTATAAAGTGGTCAGCTTTATGTGTGCATTTAACTCATTCCTGAACTTCTCTTCCATGGAGGACTGCTGGTCTTTCACCTAAAGTGATGAGTGGACTTGTTGAGCAGTGCATATTCAGATTAACTTGCATGCAGCCACGAAGCAACAGAGTAGAGCACCTACCTCTTTCAACTTCATCATCAAGTCCTCAGCTTGTTTCTGGAAGTTCTCGTTGGAAGTTTTTAAGCTCGTGACTTGGTCTTGAAGTCTGTTCACCTGCAAGGACAAACCACGACATAAGTGATATTCATGAAACATGTCCAGGAAGAAGCTCTTACTTTTATCCAAAGTCAAGAGACACTTCAAAGGCTCCTCATGAGAAGCTATGACACCTCATCCTTCTTGTCCTCCAGGGTACACTTGAGCTCGAGAATCTCGTTGCCCTTCTCCCGGGAGATGGAAAGGAGCTCCTCAGTTTTAGCCTTGAGCTCAGAGTTCAACCAGGTGGTCTGGTTCTGGAGAAGCTCTTTCTCCTGCTCCAACCTCTTCTCACGGTACTGTGGCACAATCACAAATCAGAGCTCTCAGTTTTAAAGCCTCTGCGTGGCGAATTGCAGAAGCACAGAGAGGACCATAAACTCACCTTGATCGATACCTCAGAGGACTGAAGCTCATCCAGCTTCAGTTGGAGCTCCATCTTCTCTGCATTGGTTTCCACAAGCTTGTCATTGAGACGCTTCAGATCCTCTGAAACATGGACCCAATAACAATAACAATGTTCCAGCCGTTTCAATGAAAAAACAAAAAAACAAACATGTAAAAATCTGCCATCCAATAACAAGAATAATGGTCATCCTTGAGTTCTCCTTGATTTGGTAAGAAAAGACCATCTTCTATATACATGGGTGGATATTTCAGGTACAGAAAGCAAACATCCAGACCAAGATTTTGTTTCAACCAACCAGTTGAGTTCTCTGTGACTGAAACTATACTCAAGTGGTTGGATGACACAATCTTTGCCTGGATTTTTACTTTCCGGACCTGAAAAACTTCTGTTAAGGTAACACACCACTGAGATGTTCCACTTCTTGTGATCTCTTCTCGAGGGTTCGGACCAGTTCTCGTTTTTCTGCCTCCAGCTCATACACAGCCTTCGACATAGCATTCTAGAAAAGAAAAGTCAAGAGTGGAAATTGCCTTGATTAGTTCAAGATCCTTAATCTTCATCACATACATCCTGCATGACATTTGAGTGCATGTTACTAATCTGCCCTGAACTGACAGATAGCAAAAAGCCCTTTCATATCTTCACCTGCTCTGATGAAAGTTTCTCTTCCGATGTCTCATGCTCCTTGTTTTTATCTTTCGAGGTTTTCAATTCCTCAGCTGCAAAAAAACAATAGTTTATACAGCTGGAGCCATATTTCAGATGGTATCAAGCCCCACGATCAGCTACGCACACTTACAAAGTTTGGCGAGGTCTTCTTTGAGTTTATTGTATTCCTGAGTTTGTAACACCAGGCGCTCCTGATTCTGTGACAGTCGCTTATCAACTTCGAAATATTGCTGCTCTGTGGGTGTGACAACAGACAGCACACAGAACTGAAGCATGGACGAGTTCTCCACATTACTCAAGCTAAACGCTATCACCAGAAGGATACTTGTTGTAAAATTATTCTGTTAGGAACTGGCATAACATGTGAAACTGGCAACCAGGTGTAACTTTAACCATGTTTTATAACCTCTAACGATAAGCAACGTCGGAGACACCGGTTGCGCACCGACTGCTGTATAAAGCTCCTAATTATGCTTATTGCTTGGATAGCCATTTATCATTCACCAGACAAGGAGCTACAAGCATTAAAACAGAAATTCAGCTCGTTTTATTGGGTACCTAGTGAAAAACAAGAGTAAAAGTTTCTTAGTTACAGGCAGAAAGACAAACCAGAAAAGACAATTCGGGAGATGGTCGAGGCCTGCGTGTTTGACTATCTTCGCGCCAGATATATGATATGTAAATTTCACAATAAAACCATTTCAATACCACATACAGTCTAGCTAATTAATTCATCTCCAACGTATAACCTATTAATACGTTACTGAATAATCTATTGCCTCCTAGCCAAAACAGCGACTTACCACTGTCTACTTTGAATCGCTCATGGCATGATTTGAGGGAGTCTATCTCAGACTGCTGGTCAGTGAAAAACTTTTCCAGTTTATTTTGAACAGCCTTGGGGAGCTTAGAAATCTCCGATCGCTCGAGAATTTGCAGTAGGAGCGCCGCCATCTTCGCCCGGTTGTCGGTCCGAACGATGGGTCGCTAGCTTCTTGTTGGAAAAATACCGCCGGATTCTACTTTCACGAGCGAGAAATGTAGCGGACCCGAAACCGATACGACTTCCGCAAGCGACGGAAGCGACCGCGCCGCATTATGGGAAATGGAGTTTCTCTGGCCCGATCGTGTCGTAAAAGGGGCATTGACGTTTCTGTTCTGCGAGAACTTCAACCAATGCTGACGTGCTTTATTTAAAACACCGCGTTAGTGCTAATATTGGTTAAAACAGGTATGTGATTTTTTTGTATAAATACTGAAAGAATGAAATTATATAATTTAAATAGTAGAATAGCCAGCCGCTACTCAAGATTTTTATTGTGTAGTTTCACTGTCATTGTATGTACAGCTGTTAACTTACCATTAAGTAATTTGGTAGCATCCACACTCTGAAGCAGCTACATTCATTAGACTATCAAAATGAAAACAGTGTTTTCTTACTGGATTGGTATGCGTGTGTATGCTGGTAAACCGGTAAGCCAGTTAGCCGACAGAAAAATCCATGCGGTGACGTATTCCTGCTTTTAGTTCCGCTTGTTAGTTATCTAGCTAACTAAAGTTTACGCGTGTTAGTACAGTGAAATGTAACATCCTAGGGACTGGAAGTCCACTGGAAAAATTTGTGACCAGTTCAGTACACCGGTATGTACAGACAAGACTCTTTTAATGGAACCATATGGTAATTTATCTCTGAACAAAAATACAACTCAGTAATTTAGGTTTGCTAAGGTACTTTATTATTGTCATGTCCTTCCTGTCAATGCACATATAGTTTAGATGCAAATGAAATTGTCACTGAGTCTCTTTAAAGCAAACACTAATATATCCAAGATATTTTCAGTGTACCTTCACCATGGGAAGAGGCTACATTGTGGAGGCTTTGGTGGAACAATACCTGGTCAACCTCCAGACTGTGGATGCGTCTTGTATTAGTGGAATCTTGATTGGACAGGTAAAGTTTGTTTTATTTTCCTGTACATGTAAATATTTGAAGAAAAGTTGTGGTTATGTCATTAAAAATTGAAGATGTATTTCCCACTGTCCAAACATACTGACATGTAGCCGTGAATGTGATGTTAGTGGTGTCAAATGGTGTACTATGGGTCTCCCTGCAAAGTGTTCGTCCCAGAGGGATTACGTGGTGTTGGCGGCACGGACACCGCAGAAAGACGCCGTGGCAGCGCGCGGGTGCTCGCTTGGTGACATCGATGCTGATTGGGTCACAGAGCACGGCCGACAGGTGAGCACCGCACGCAGCCTTAATGACCGCGCTGCTCAAGTCACAGCACACTCCAGATTTTTTTTCCAACGATCAAACAACTTTTCATGATATTGTAAATATCTATAAATATACTTAATTGGACTTTTTGTTATATATTTGTAAACGTGACAGAGATAATTAGATATGCAGCAACTAGTGATGACCAGCTTCGTGAACCATTTGCTGTATTTTCTAACACCACTAGATGGTGCTCTCTATTCAAAAAAAGGGCTCAATTCATGCCCCAAAGCAAACAAAGATACAGCAAATGGTTCATCAAGCTTCATTTGGCCATCACTAATAGTAATGCTGTCCCCCCCACAGGTTTCACGGATGTTACCAGGAGGTTTGTCTGTCCTTGGTGTGTTTCTGATCACGCCCCCTGACCTGTCAAAAGAGGCGCAGAACACCCTGAGGAAGGTATGTATAGCATTGACTAAAATATCCGTTAATATTAAGTCATACGGTCTGCTCGGTTTGTTATCCAGATTAGTAAAAATTATTGTTTTTTTGCGATGTGTGTTGTTATGTTTGTTTCCAGCTCATCTATGCTATGGAAAAGCTTATATCGATGGGAAGGTTGTGGAATCTCACTGACGAAGATGTATCTGAGAGGGTGGGGCTACACATCTGCTCAAAGACAAAGAAGTATCCTTCACTGAACCGGCCCGGCAGTAACAGACAGGGCACGTTTTATATTGCATAGCAGGCAGTTGTAACATGTACATCTGTTTTTCTGTAGTGTATGTATATATGACAAGCTTCTGGTAGTAATATGGTCATCGCACAAAATAGCTTAAATTGTTTGTAGAAATGGCAGTGTGCTTCCAGTGACTGTCTCGGATAAGTAGCTAGAAAATGGATGTAAATGTATATTTAAATTTGAATTGTTAATTAATCACAAGTATCTAGTTCTTGGCACTTATGAAATTATCAATTGGAGTCGTATATCTTAACTGGGATAATACAGAGCTGTTTGTCGCACATTTGACGTACGGGACCCCAAGGTTAATATCAAAATTTTATCACCATTTAATTGTTGTGAAATGTTTGTGATTTTAGAAATAATCGTGAATTTAGTAGTTGTTTCAGCCTAAATTATAGTTTTTTGCTTGGCGAACACTCCTAAGAAAAACAGTTAAACAGAATTTGTTTCAGAAGATTTAAGAGTCACAGTGAAGTCCAACTGTGTTATATAGTTTTTGTATCCGTGGTGGTATCTTAAGCTTTGCTGTGTGATGAGGTCTTCTTGAGTAGAGCATTCCTGTGTGATTGCAATTGCACTTGCAGAGTTCTGCTAAGCCTGCAGATTGGAAGTACCAGTCTGATGTGTCTGACTCCTGGCCGGTCTTAAAATGCTCCGTTGATTTGGATTTATATTTTCCCTTGTCGGAAACATCGCCCGAAAACCTGGAAAGAAGTGTGAAGGTAATCCCGATGTTGAACTTCCTGTCATTTTGGGCACATAAGTTGAGCGTTACGCAGTGCAACCCAGAGTTAGTCGGATTACAGTGCACCATTAGCCAGTCACTACTTCGTTTAAATTGGAAGTAACCAGAGAGAGGTGGTTTGTCGATACGGTAACTTTTTTTTAATTTTAATTTTTATTTTATCCTTTTTCACAGATTGGCCTTCAAAAATGGGCGAAGCAAATGGAGTCTAGTGTTTGTCTTATTAACGGAAAGCATTCAGATAGTGACGCTGAACTGTTGACAGGGCAGGTGAGCGTTCTCCACAGTTACACAAACTGGGATATTATGCACCATTAATCTTCAATTCAGTGATTTTCTTCTCCTCCCCCCCAGATAAACTTGCATTTGTTTTTTTTAGAGAAAAAATGCCAAGGGGCATCATCCGAACTTTCGCATTCAGATCATGCTGCCTACGGTAAGGATTTGTGGGTTTTTAATCAACGTGTGTGGCTCTTTGGGTTAGGTGTCATTGATCGGAAGGTTGCTGGTTCAAATCCTGAGGTTGGCTGAGTGATTTCACTATTAGGCCCTTGAGCAAGGCCCTTACCCATCAATTACTCCAGGACCTGGATGGACGGGTGTTGTGAAAGAAAGTCAGGAATATTACAAGGGCCCCTGAGTGACTGCGGCCCTAAAAAAAATCAGGAACATCATGGGATTGGTTGAGGTTGGGAGCTGGATTTGATATGCTTTTATGGGACCCAAAATATTTAACGGCACTCCTAACTTAATGACCCTGCTTTCACAATTGTGTATTGCTTTTGATAATCTGTTAACCCTCTGGAGTCGAAGGCATCGTCGGCGATGCTGCGTATCTTTCTCATGTATTTCAGTTCACAACCCACTGAAATCTTATTGTTGAAACATGAAAGCTCTTCTTTTCAAATCTTCTATTCGCGTTCTAAATAGCTGCATTTCCATGTATTCAAATCGTATTCGCATGGTAATTGGATGAACAACGCAGCAGTGAAACGCGATCCCCATCAGCGCCATAAAGGGGGGGGGGGGGTGTGGCCAAGGTGAATGGCTCATGCATACACATGAAAGCTCCTACATAGTCAATGGAAGGAGACCAGAAATAGTGACATGGTTTTTCTTATTTATTTATCCAACTGAATGTTGCAACTACACCATTTAGTCAAATTCATGTAACCAAGACTTTGATGATCAGATATCTGGGATCAAAACAAACTGCCACCATTGCTTACTATGTACTTTTATAATGTTTCTGCAAGTGTTCCGAACTGCATTTTGCAACGTCTATACTTTGATGTCAGATTACAAACTTCGCATAAATCTGACATATTTACAAAGTACACTAAGATTAAGATGAGTTTAATGCCAAAACAAATATATAAGAAATAATTTATTTGCCATGAATTAAGTTTATGATATTGAATGAAATGTGTGACCATGCCCCAGTCATTGAAAGCGTGTTCCCTACCCCTAGACCCCAGAGGGTTAAATAAATGAATGTAGATAATCTGGAAGAGGTCTCTTTTTACGGCATGGTCTTGGCCTGGTTTCAGTTCCTGTTGATCCCGTCTGAGCATGTGCATTGGGTTTTGGTGGCTGCTCTCACTCAGGTGTCTGTGTCGTGCTCCACAGATGAGTTCCACGCCGAGGGAGCAGCGGAGCAGTGCGGTTGTGGAGGCATGCAGCGGCTCCCTGAATCTGGCAGGGGTCCTGCACTGCAGAGCCTACGTTCACAGCCACAAGCTGAAGGCCAGACGGGCTGCTGAGGTTACCTGACGTCTGATGGCTCCTAGTCATGGCCAAATGAAGCTTCATGGTTTAGTTTGGGATGTTCGTTGAGCATTTTTATGAAGCGAGAGCACCGTCTGGTGGGATCAAAAATGATTTAAGCTTCAGTAGGCCATCACTATTGGCTCCCTGGAGCTCCAGGTTCTGCCACGTTCATTTATTCTCCATCTCTCACCCCGACAGGCCATTAAAAGGGATATAATGAACACACTGTCCAACAGAGCAGAGATGTTCTTTGAAGATCTCCTCATTGATGAGGGAGATGGTGGCAAAGGTATGGTCCCTTGGTTTTTGTTTGTCAGCCAATGAAAAGTCCATGCTTAATGTATCTCACAAGTGACAAATTAGGTTGAACACCAGATGGCGCTGTTGATGTATTCAATTTTCATTAAATGCCTAAGTATGCTTCAAGTGTACATGGTACAATTAACTGTTTAAGTGCATCCTTCACATTATTGCCAATAAATACAAGATAGTATGAGCAGAAAGAAATAGCAACAAGAAACAGATAAGGTAAAATGATTATTTTCTACACTTATCTTTGTATATAAATGGTGTGTGAATGTTGGTTGGTACCCCATCCTGATTTGTTCCCTACCTTGCGCCCGTAGCCTCCCGGATGGGCGCCCCGGGGGGGGGGGGGGGGGGGGGGGGGGGGGGGGGGGGGGGGGGGGGGGGGGGGGGGGGGGGGGGGGGGGGG
>JAODJX010000047.1:6765660-6778350 GCA_026776945.1 Isichthys henryi
CCCCCCACCCCTGCATTCCTGAATAGGATAAACAGTCACAGAAGATGGATGGATGGATGGAGTCAGATATTGAGAGCACAACACTGTTGACTTGTCAAGCGGGGACCTGAGTTGTTAATAGCTTTGAAATTTTCTGAATTGAACTTTTATTTCAGACTCATTTCTAACTTGTGTAACTCTTTAGTTTTGATTTCATTGTCAGTTTCAGTTGCATGCTGAAAGCCTTAAGGTAGGTAATAGCAAAAGGGAAGCTTAAAACATCTAAAGCATTCACTATGAGTAACGTTTATAACGGCTTCAAAACACAGTTCATATACACAGCAATGACAGTATACTGCAAACAGTATAACAGTACTGCATTAAACTTCAAACATCAAAACTACAACTTGACTTGACTGACAGATGTTCATATGGTAATCGGTATGTGAGAAACATTCAGACAGCAGTTTGTGAAGCCACCTGTTCTGTGTTTTTAATGTAGACAATAAAAATGAATTAATCAGTAGAAGTGATGTTTCCCCTGACAGAGAGCTTTGAATTTTTTTAATAATGAGTTGTATTCAAAGTCTTGCTCAGATCACGTGTTTGTGTGTGTAAGGGACAGGAAGAAAAAGTGCATCTTCAGCTGTCTGTTAACTTCTTGTTAATCCATTGCTCTGGAGATGAGAATACCCCACATAGAGGGATGTGCACCGTGGAAGCTCAGAAAGCAGTGTGGGGTTATGTGCACCGTGGCAGCTGACTTGAATTGTACAGCCTCCATTGCGTTTTAGAATTTACGCTTCTGTGCATTTTGCCTTCGGATAATATACAAAAAATCTATTAAAACTAGATGGGTAGCTCTGTCTTTGACGTTGGTGCGGCAATTTGACAAAAATCCAAACTACCATTTCATAAGCCCAACTAAATAACCTCATTCAGTCTGGTTAATCCGGTTCGGGTTTGTCTGACATTCCCGTCACTGCCTATGATGACAAATGGGTCTCGGAGTTCTATTTCATTTTCTCGTTTACTATAGACGGTCAATTAGTGTGGCCCTGGAAGGACAGACTTCAGTCCTTGCATCACTGTTGTCTGGGCGTTTTTGATTTACTAACATGGAAGGAATTTGCTTTGTAAAGATGTCCTTTCTTCCTATTTTTTTTTTTAAAAAAGCTTTTTGTTCACTTGTCAGTGGGAAATATAGTATTTGTTTAGTCTATATTCTTTATTTGAATGTTGTGCTAATTTCTAATTGTAATGTTAATTTCTTTTAATTAGAAGAATTGGAATTAGGTGATCAGTGGTCATTGTTGACACACCACAACATGAAATGTGTCCTCTGCATTTAACTCATATGTGACATTGTGACATAGCAGAGGGCAGCTAATTTAGCAGCCGGGGCGCAGTGCATTGGGGGCATTACCTTGCTCAGGGTATCTCAGTAATGTCTTGCTGGTCGGGGATTCGAACCTGCAATCTTTCAATTACAAGTGCGCTTCCCTTACCTTTAAGACACCACTGCTCACACCTTACCAGTCTGCCATAGTTCCTAGTGGTGTGTGACTCATTGCTTGTAATTGGAAGGTCGTTGGTTCAAATCCCAACCTCGCCAGGATAGTCACTTGTCTGCTGATCTCTCAAGCTCCCTCATAAATGTCCTGACCTTGCACTTGGACCTCAAGCCTCATTCTCTGATTATATGTGTGTATGTCTCAAAGGAGAGCATGATGGGATACGTGACAAGTAGCGTTCCAATGTGCCTGTGCTCATATTTGTGCACATGGCAAATGAAGCATCATTTCATGTCATGCTGTTTTGTTCCCCAGGGAAAATAACATCACAGCAGCCTCTTCCACAGCGGGTCTTTGCCCCCTTGCCAGGCACCAGTCTCAGCCTGTGTGACTACATGTTCCCCGATGAGGATGCAGCAGAAGTGAGAGAACGCTTGAAGGAGATGCTGGACTTTGACATCCCAGAAGAGCAAATAGATATGACCCAGGAGTTCATAACTGGTAAGTGCCTGTGGGATCGTATATTTTTTTTTGTATCATTACTATGACACATTATTATACTTCAATAGGTACTTGATGTTGGGTCATGATGTGGTGGAAGTATTGCACCTTGACTTTGGGAGATGGCCAGTTGTTTCGGGAATACTGCCTACCCTGAGCCTCCCTCGACCTACTAATGAACTAGCGCTCACACCCTATTTTGTCACATGCATTAATAGCCCTCCACTTCACCAGGCTAGTTATGACACATTTATGACTCTGATAAATCGGGCAGATATTTTACGAAGGCTGGAAACAATAATGAATGGGTAGCCTCAGGTTTTAAATAAGTGACGACTATGCTGGGTGAACATGGGTACTGTGCCTTTCACCATTGCAAAAGAATTCAGCTGCCTGCTAGCCAGTTGAAACTTGGTGGTAGACCTTTTGAAATCATCTATTCATTGCTTATCGAGTATGTGGCTGGGTGCAACCTGAGCCTTTCCCTGGAAGTACAGTGCACATGCAGAATGTGTAACCTCCATACGCAGAGCGAGGAGTTGGGATTTGAACCCCTTCCCCTTCAGGGGTGAGGCGACAGTGCTGCTCATTAGTGAAATGCTTCATTATAACCTGATTTTGAACATCTGTGCACCATTCTGGGGAGGGACGATGGCCCAGAGGGTAGCGCTGTTGCTGAGTACCAACGTGTTTTGGTTTCTCATCTCATTCGCCCTGTGTGGAGACTTTGCCTATTCTTCCCACATCCAGGTTTCCTCCAGGTATTCCAATTTCCTCCCACAGTGCAAAGATATGCAGCACTATCTCTAAATTGCCTGTACAATTATAATTTAATTAGCTTTTATCCAAAGCAAAGGCACATTTGAAAAACGGGGCCCAGCTCTGCCGACACTAGGATTTGAACTGATGATTTTATGATCACAGACAATATTATTGTCATTTTATGCCCTGATATAATGATAAACTCACAGCATAATAATGCCGGAATGTATCACCACACACCCACGTAAAGCACCTTGGGGCGACTCTGTTGTGAGGCGCTATATAAAATGAAATTGAACTGAAATTGAAGTACACCCTTTCAAAGAGCAATAAACTTTTAATTCTAAAGCATGTTCAGACATTGGAATTGGAATGTGGAAAAAATATAAGTTTCCTCAATAAATAAAACCTAAATAAAAGCACACAAACAAAAAAATAAATACTGTGGTGCCTGCGGTTCACGAATGCTGTGGTCTACGAACAATTTGATTCGCGACCAAAAATTTTGTGAAAAAAAATGCATTGGTTCACGTACAAAATTTGCTCGCCGAACAGATTCCTCGACCAGATTCCTCGACCAGATTCCTTTTTTGTATACTTGCGTCGCTCCTGCGGGGCGCGTGACCCAGCATGCCCTGCATGCAGTTGTAAATAGAAGGACCACAACAGGCAACCAAAGAGCACCGGATCCCAAATAAACAGACAGGAAACACAAGGTTGTCAGACGGCGAACTGCGAGATGAACACACGGTGGAAGATTTACATACCCTAAATACACGCGAGGATCGGACCGGGTACACACAAGACACGGGCAAACACACGCGTGACAACAGGGAAATGCAACCATTAACATTAACAACAACAACAACAATACAAGGGTTAAGGACTGTTAATAGAGCGTGATTTCCCCGGCAAGCAAGTGTCCATGTTTCTCTCTGCTCCCGCGATGCCTCAGTCCGCCCTTCGCCACACTATATAATGTTTTATGTTTTTCTTTTAAAGTTTTTAACTATAAAAACCAGAGAATTAACAAAAATGATTATTTAGTAGTCTTGTGGATGAATGAATGGAATTTCAGTGCTTTCTTATGGGGGAAAATTGCCTTGGTTCGTGTACAAATTGGTTCACGACCACTTTCCTGGAAAGGATTGTGTGCGTAAACTGCAGGCCCCCACTGTATATGATTCATCAATGTTATCGTTTAGATTTTTTTTTTACTTTTTATGTTATAAAACTTTTTTTTTTTACTTTTTATTAAATAAAATGTAATTTTAATTATGTAAATCTATTTAGCAGTTATATATTTAACTTCAGGTTATACTAACTACAGTGGTGCCTGCGGTTCACGAACACAATCCGTTCCAGGAAAGTGCTAATACCAAGGTTGGAAAAAATGGTCAAAGTTATGTCCACATATCGTTAGTTGGTATCGTAATTATCGTAACAGGTCTAGGTTAGACACCGCCCCCCCCGATCAGGATAAATGGTTGAAAGATAAATGGATGTTTTATTAAAAGCGTTTAACAAACTGTCATAGTTGTCCTTTTGTGTCTTGTGCTGCAGTCGCACATCATTTCCTCAATGTTCAAAAACTTTTATTGCTTGTGTTTTTCCAGTTAATTCAGAAGTCGTTTCGGAAGAAAAGCCAGGCGATGTACTTCAGGCTCAAGCCGAGTCTCCCGGAATCCAGAAGCTGATGCACCACTATATCGGTACGTGAGTCCTGTCACGTTAACAGTAGCAAGTTTTTCCTCCATGACACGTGCTCGGGAAAATGAGGTTTTCTTATGCTCTAGAGACATGCCTTGCCAGTGGGTTGGGTAGCTGGAGCATAAATCAGTCTCTAATTGTATAGTCATACCTGAGCTTACGACTTCCTCCGGGTGGGACAGCAGGCAGAGCCAGATGACATGGGGGGGGGGAGAATTTCCTTTGGGGGGTCAAGAGTGATGGAGGGTTTAGCAAGTGCAGCGTGGGCGGACTTAAGACAAAAGATAGCCATCAGCGGAGGTGGTGGGGGGAAGGAGGTGGAGTGGGGTGGGGTTGAATAGATACAGTAAAAACAAAAGGGACCAGACCCGCCCTCAAGGCCTGGCCGGAAGAGAGAGACTCACAGGTACACCTGGAGACACGCACTCCCTAACAACGCAGATGCAGTGGGAAAAGGTGAAAGCATGTGAACTCTTACACCTATCTGACTCACTGGGCTGGCGCACGGACCGTGCCCCCCGTCCCTGTGCCGAGCTTTGAAGGCCGGCCATTGTGGCGGGATTCCGCCGCATAGCTGCGAATCTTTGTTTTTTTTTTTTTTCTTTCTTTTTGTGTGTGGGTGCCGTTCCTCTGAGTTTGACATGATCCCATGCCAATGGAATGCAGGAACTAGGAGACCAGGACTCCGTAAACTTCATTATATAACCCGATTCTTAATTGAATATGTATTCCATTGAGAAAATAATTTAAATTTATAATTTTTTTTTTATTAATACGGATTGCTGCTAAATAAAGAGAGTAGACCGCAAGTCTGAAGTTCTAATGCTTATGTAGATCTTAAATGAAATCTAAGAATTACATTATTAATAGTCTGTCAATGATAAAAAGATATTATCTGATTATTTATTAATTCTGTGATGCCATGGTCATTTGAATCATTGCGTGTCTGGACAGTATTACAGGCTCGTGAGGCCACAGAGTGTGCAAATTCCCACCATGTTTAAGTTTCATCATGGATAATCATTTCTCACCCTCATGTTTGTCATCTAGGTGTAGCGCTGGCCGCTGGAATCGCTGTCCTTGCATCAGCTGTGTCGCTGCTCTACCTGAACGACTGAGTGCGAGAGGAGTACACGCTCGCGCAAGGGCACACACGTTCATGCACACTGCAAGGCGTGAACGGCAGATAATCTGATTTCGCATCTGTCGATAAGTCAAATCGCTATAATGGTGCTTCCCACCCATCAAAAGAAATTACGATTCTTGTCACTGATATTAGTTCTTGTGTTATTTTTGTTATTTGTTGCATCCATCTTATACTGGTCTGTTCAGTCATTTCATCTTCTGGCAGAGAATCCTGCTAAGTATATAGAATTTCCCAGGAAGAAATACAGCTAACAAGTAGAAGAAATCTATGAGTGGATTCTCTCTGCCTTTCTCCCTCCCTCAGTCCCTCTCCCTCCTTCCAGCAATACCCCAGGTTCATCTTCTCAAACATATTGCCGCATGCAGTCACAGTCACCCTTTTTTCTGGGGGAAAACTCAGACACAAGAAATCGCAATGATTTAGGGCTGAGCAATTTAATTCATGTCCAGAGGAGGTTATTTATTTGAACCTTAAGCAGATCAAACATAAAAACGTTTCTTGATTTAAAGAAAGCACACATGATGCTTTAATCGAAGCACAACCCTGACATAAACTGCTGAACTGCCTGTGAAACGTCTGCGGTGGTGTTTCTCCTCTGGGCTGCCCCAGCGTCGTTTTGTGGTCATGCAGTCAGATGCGTGTGCGTGTCTGGGGCACGAACACCAGGACGTGAAATCACAGACGTGGCTGGGAGCCCGTGGTGACTCAGTGATGGGAGGGGTGAACGTGGATTATACTGCCCGGACATGTTCTAGATGAAGGGCCCGCCACACGAAACCGTGGGCGTCGCGCACTTCCTGAGCTTGAAACTCCTGCGGGCTGACATGAGAGAGGCCGACACGTGCGACCCACAGCCCAGCAGCCATTTCCCGTCTCCCCGTCTGCCTGCTTTTGGGGTGACACAAGTTCTCGGGTGCTGTCACCTGACCTTCGAAAAAAGAACTCGGATCCTTTTCTTTCTTTCAGTTATCAAGATGGAATCTGTGTCAAATGAACATGCTGTTTATGTCACATTAAAACTCTGATTTATGTTGTAATGAACCTGGGCCCATATTCACAAAGCATTTTATCTTACCACTTCTAAATCACACTAAAAGTTTTTAACTAAGAGTTTTTTTCCTAAAACCTGTTCACAAAGTGGTTGACAGCAAGTTTTAGTTAGCTTAGAAGGTGGCTCTCTTCCTAAGAGTGAGACTGTCGCTTAGGCTGACGTCAGTTCTCATGCACGAGCTTGCCTGCAATAACCATGGGGATTGGTAGATGAGAGGCCAGTGTGCGCTGGTGAAAATGTACAAGCAACATCCCATTAAAAAAAAAAGAATACAGTGGAAACCGCTTATAGTGATCATGGTTATAGTGATCAATTGCTTATGTGGATCAAAAAGCTTGGGACAGAATCATCCATGTACAAATTTTGTTTAATTTACTCACTTATAGTAATCAAGTAGTCCACTTACAGTGTTCATTTTTGGTCTTTGCAACATATTGAATAAAATATTAGGAGTCCTACATAGTAACTGACATGTCCATTATTTTTTGTTGTTTCTCCTAAATGGGCATGTTAGGACCTACTTTTAGTCTTAAGATGCTTTGTGAATACAAGCCCTGAACTATATCTCTAAATGCCTTAATAATTTTCCAGGAGTTTCATATAGTTTGTTTCCTCATTGATGTATTTTTTGTTTGTTTGCCACACACCCTTGTCAAGCGCCATGGGGCAATTCTGTTGTGAATGGCGTTATAAAAAATAAACTGAATTCAATAAACTATTCAGCTATGGTGTTTGTTTAAGGTGGCATAGTAAGGCAACACTAAAGCACCTAAGAATTCTGACTGTAATTCGATCTGTGTGAATGAGGGGCTGCGTTCAAACCCGTACATTTATGTGCATTATAACTAGGAGATGTCTGTGGCTGTTAGAGGCTATGGTTTCCTCATTCTATGTCGGCATCATCCTCGTCATTGGGACAGGCAGTGAACACCTTTTCCGGCAAGAATCCGTACTGGTTCAGGAACGCCTCCACATCCACGGCGAAGAACTCCTCGCCCAGGTGCTGCGTGATGTGCAGGAAGTTGCCGAGCAGCTCTCCGGCCTTGTACACCAGCACGGCAGGCAGCACGTCGTCCGGGAAGCGTTCGCCAGCGCCGGTGCAGGAGGCACGGATCTTGCAGAACTTGATGCCGGGATATTCTGCAGCAAGGCAGTCCAGGCAACTGTTGAGGGCCTCGCAGCCCGGCACACCATCCTCATAGACGTGCACGGCCACCAGGGTCAGGCGGTGCTCCTTCTCGATGACGTCCAGGAAGGCCACGCCGCCGTCCAACTCGCACACACCCTCGAACCTGGGACCGAAGCTCAGACGCTCGTGCATCTCCTGCATGCACTGCCTGCGGTACTTGCGCAGACACATCTCGTCCTCCTGCTGGATCAGCTCATACTCCTGCGTGCTCATCTGCTTGGCAGCGGATATGGGAACAAATAGCAGATTCAAGAACAATAGATAAATCCTAGGATTACTTATCTGATTCATATAGCAGTTACAGTTTCTGTTGATTATTTACACTTGGCTAGTTAGTGGCACTTCCTGAGAACTGCTAGGAGTTTCAGTTGACCTCTGACCTTGTTCCTTAGCTTTTTGACTGTACCAAAGATGTTGTCGAGGAGGTCAATGGTTAATAGGAATAGTACGTGGGATTTTTTTGATGAAGTGAGGGCTATAAGCAGACTTGTGCAGATGCAACGATGTCTGAGAGCTTGGGGAGTTCCACTACAAGGCAGTGGAATCACGATCAGATGGCTGACCTTCCGGTTGACTTTTTCACCAAATTCCTCAGGCTTCTGTGGGGTGGACATCTGCCGCAGGAGCTCGCGCTTACTGGGAGGCATGTTGTCATGGTCCTCAGTCTCCAGCTTGAACTTCCGCCAATCATTGATGACTCCTTTGGGGCCTGCAAGTGCAGTTTTAGTAGTAGAAGAGGCATGGGTGATATTTGATGGCACATCCATGACACAGCAAAGGTGGCCTTATAGATGAAGTCTATGATTCCTTTGATCTTTGAGATTCATTATAGGACAGCCCCTCTAACTCTGCTTCGGCAAGATTGTGGGCCACAGATATGGTTGCCGAACATCCCTAATTTTACAGGATCAAGCCATATTGTAAAATAAAATGCGACACACTTTGTTTCGTTTTGAACCATTATTTATAACCAGTTTTTTCGGACAACGCGATCTCCCTGCACCCCACTTGGAAAATTTTATCATTGGGGCTTGTGGCGGTGAGTGTGGCATCCATTATTTCTTCAGATCAAATGTGGTCATCCTAGTTATTGAATATCTCACCTGTGTGCGTCGCTGGAAGTTCCTCTTCAAGCACAGCGAGACCAGACATTGTGTCCAGGGAGCAGCTGATCCTGTTTGCTAGTTCTGACAGGAAAACACCAGAGACCCTATGACACCCAGAGCAGCTGATTGTCATAGTATGTTTATGTTTGTGTTTGTGAGAACTGATGCTTCTCACACATACTCCAAAGGGATAGTTGTTAAAGGGGAATTTTCTATGTGTAGTAAATCCATGTTTTATAAATATCGACATATTCCCACACACCATGCGGATTCCTGATTCTGTTTATGAATGACTTTAGCTCCTCACATCAACATCCCTGCATTTTTGTAACCCCCACCACCACCACTATTTACTCATACCTGGCTTACAATATTCAGTTTACAATGAATCCTTTATGCAATGCAAAGCCGGACTGATCTCGATGGTGAAATACTGGAAATCATTTTTAACCACCAGTTACCAGCTGTGATCATCACTCCAGGAAGCTGACCCTCCAGGAAGCGAAAACACTTGGATATTTTTCACTTTTGGATTCTGGCTACAATAAGCATGAGCAATGACAATGTTTGAATTTCGGTGAAATTCCCCATTCAGATGTGAAAACGGAAGGTCCAAAATTTCACATCTGTGGAGAGTCCTACCAAAATTAATGATCTCACTTGCTCTGCAACACAGGTCATTAGAGGACTGCAAGCTAACGCCTGTTCTGCCTACAGCTGGAGCCAGCCCTGCATTCACAGCCACACCTTCCTGCTCAGGAAGTGCCTCCAGATTCTCAAATGCACACACATGCGGTCTGTGGCAGTTGACCAAGCAAGGTGCCAGCATGGTTTAGAAGAATTGAGGTCGATGTGGTATTAGAGGATTAGCAATATATCCACTACACCTACTTTATAAGGATCCCATCGGGGCAATGCGCAGAGTCGTGATGGGTTTAGCTACCGTAGGTGTCCATGAAACTTTGTTTAGATCAGTGTTTCTCAACCCGATCCTCTGGGACCCTCAGACGGTCCATGTTTTTGCTCCCTCCTACAGTAGCTTCCTGCTACACAGTACACATTTTGGCTCCCTCCCAGTTTCTGGCAGGTCCCAGTTGGGTGGAAGCAAAAACATGGAGTACTGGGAGACACCTAGAAACCTACTGAATTGGAGGGAGGGCAGGCTATCATCTGTTCTCTGCTCCTTCCAGCTATTGTGGTCCAGTCAGTTTCCCTGAATTTAGGTTCATGGGAATTAGACCCAATTCAGATATTGAAATCGGATTTCTGTAGAAAATAGTCTGTTGGACACTATCTTCCTTTAATAGTTGTGATTGTCAGAAAATGAGCTAGTTAACTAATAGCGGTCTGGCGGTCTAATTGCTCAGTTTCCTGATCTTGTCACCTCGGGTGAGAACAGTCTTCCGACTAAGAGCGGCAGGTATGTCAGCGTTTCGGTTCCTTGTAGCTGTGGCTTCCATTCCCACTCCTGCCATATTGCTTGCGGAGGTTGAATCATTGCTTCCATATTGCATTGCGTGCAGTTAAATGCTTGTGAGTATTTCCCCTTCCTTGAGCCCTGTGCTTCCAGGGATAAACCCCAGATTCACCATGATCCTGTAGTGGCTGAGCGGTTATGGTAGATGGGTGGCTGGCCACAATTCCCACACAGTCTGGCTAAGAGACACCCCATTACCAGCCATGTGGCCTCACTACCTGTGGAAGAAGCTTCTGGGTAAATTTTTCCAAGCGTGTGGCACACCAACCCAAGGCATGAGCAAATTTTAGGGCCTCCCCTGAATGAGTCAGCGCATGTAAACTCAGCTGATCCAAATCCTCAAACCCCCCTAACCTCGCATACATCCTAGCCGTCTCCTATCACTGGAGGATCCAGATAGTTTACTGCTGTAATAACATTTAAGGTTATTCAAACTTGGAAACGATGTCCCTGCGACCCAGTAGGATAAGCGGTTTGGAAAATGGATGGATGGATGGAAACGATGTCCGGTTCTGTCACCGGTGGGGGAAATGACTCACTGAACTGTTGAACTTATAAAAAAAAAAATACAGCAATACAAATGCGTCAAGTTGTGCCATGTTACTCTGTCACCCACGCAGGTGGATATGGAATCACAGAAGCGTTCGTAGATGTTTCCAAATGCAGAAAGTGCCGACTCACACATGCAAGCCCCGTGCGATGTTACAGGCTTCATGGGTTCCTTTCCCACCACGTGAAGTCGGGTAACACCGGTGCATCTTACTGGTTTGTCAGCGTCTGCTTCTAAGAGAGGTGCCAGCCTGTCATGATGTCATAGGAGCTGCTGGACGTGATTGGCGGGTGAATAAAACTCGAGCAACCATGTTAAATAACCGCTCAGAAATCCACGGCTTAACAGAAATCCATCATCTTGTATGTATTATACGGTCACGACAGTCTGTTTGCGTAAATATTTAGATATTTTGAAAAAATTCAATTTAAGGATAACATGCTGAGGACGGCTGGAAAAA
This sequence comes from Isichthys henryi, assembly GCA_026776945.1. Lineage (NCBI taxonomy): Eukaryota > Metazoa > Chordata > Actinopteri > Osteoglossiformes > Mormyridae > Isichthys > Isichthys henryi. The sequence continues at coordinate 6,777,107 of JAODJX010000047.1, forward strand.
ATTAAGCCCTAAGATGCAGATTTATTCTTTGCAAGCCTCCGATGTGTAATGTTAAAGGTTAAGGTAGCTGTTTCCCCTAGTTAAAAAAATCCTTTTTGGTGTCAAAGGACATCCAAGCAAATTGTAATACAATGCATCGTAGTTTCAGCATACATTTTTGGTGTTGCATCACAAATTCTTCTCAGATGTAAGCAACATGCTTCTGTCATGGAAAGGTCACCTCCATATTTGTTGACTGGGGTAACTGGAGGCACTCACTTAAAGTATGGGAACCGCTGTGGTTTACGGCGTCACCGTTGCATAACGGCCTTTTTGGAATCCGTGTGTATAACCAATTGTAGTCTACACCATTGACGTGAGTCAGAAACAAATCACAGCCCATTTTAACACCTATACAACAGTAAACGTTCATTCATACTCACTCATTATTGAGTATTTATTATCGTCCATTATTAGTTATTGTCGCAAATCGCATTCTGTACACTTCAATGCCTTGTGATATGTATGTCGGTGAAATCAGACGTTCGTGAGAATTCTGGCGTGTTGCAATAGACCACCTCTTTAGAATGTGCTAGAAAAAATAAATAATAAAGGCACTTCTCACCTTTATGGCACCTGTGTCAGCCAGCGATGACCTCTTCTGTGTGTCCTTGTATTCTTAACCACTCTATATGACACATTTGGGACTTATTAAACCCCCACCAAGATAAGTCAGGGAGGGTAAGAGGATTCTCTGCATTAGGCACATGCTCGACTGACCAATTAGGTCGCTGCCAAACAGGGACCCGTTGCATGTCACCTGATGCCTCTTTGGGGTGTCCTTACACTGGGTAGGTGAGGCCTGCTGGGTAATGAGCTGTCGCAGGCTTGCCTGCGTGACCCAAAAGAGATCGGGCAGAACTTGCCATTGATGTTTTGTTGGTCTTTTTCACGTCTCCATCATTTTCCATAAAAGTGCAGCAGTTGTGAAACTTCCATCAGCGCTCTGCCACGACCCGGAGGAGATGTGAACATTCCCAGCAGCTAATGCAGGCCTGTCAGGCCGACCTACCTAATGCAGGCCTGTCAGGTCGACCTACCAAATGCAGGCCGCAGAAACCATCTTCTTTGGGAAGATCACAGAAGATACTGACTCTTATTTCACTCAGTTTATTTCCCCCAGCACTCTACAGGTCCTTCTCAAAAAATTAGCATATTGTGATAAAGTTCATTATTTTCTGTAATGTACTGATAAACATTAGACT
>JAODJX010000047.1:6778450-6790421 GCA_026776945.1 Isichthys henryi
CTGCAAAAGGATTCCCGACCAAGTATTGAGTGCATAACTGAACATAATTATTTGAAGGTTGACTTTTTTTGTATTAAAAACACTTTTGTTTTATTGGTCGGATGAAATATGCTAATTTTTTGAGAATTTTGGGTTTTCCCAGTTTTGAGCTGTATGCCAAAATCATCAATATTAAAAAATAAAAGGCTTGAACTACTTCAGTTGTGTGTAATGAATCTAAAATATATGAAAGTCTAATGTTTATCAGCACATTACAGAAAATAATGAACTTTATCACAATATGCAAATTTTTTGAGAAGGACCTGTAGGTATAGTAGACACATCAGCTCTTCCCATTCTGTTGCAAAGTCACATTGCATATTTTGACATGTCTGTTGCCATGGGCCTGCAGACACCTACGCAAAAACTCTGGTGGAAGAATTGCTGGCTACATCCAATGATTTTCCTGGAAAGCACAAAAAAAAACCATCAACAGCGAGGATGTTGATAAATGGTTTTGTCAGCTGACACAGGCTGAAGACTCTTTAAAATGTGTACCACACCTACACTGAGCTTAGGATTCTACATGCCTTAACAAAGCTTGTAAAGTCTCACATTTGACCCAAACCTGTTAGATCATGAAAATTCCAGACTCTAGATATCTGCTTGCCTCATTAAACTAACACTCAAAATCACATTTTTTTTTGTACACACAAATGTAATATTAAAGGTTTCTTCGCAGTATTTGTTTATAAAGTGTCAACTGTTTCTAGTCATGGCATTCAGTGTTTCCATACTGGTGGGTGTAGGAAGGGTTCATTTGTGACCTTTGTGTCTGACATTTCTATAACCAGCATTGTTATTTTTAAGATGAGTGTTTTTAGGGTTAAATATGGCGGCATCTCAATATATACAAGAGCTACTTTTTCACTCACTGTGAGGGGGTGGGGGGAGGGGTTGCACATATCAGTTTCTGGAAGCATGGAAAAGTTCTGGAACGGTGCCTCAGCTAGTGTTTTCCTGGACTTTTGAATAAAAAGAAAGGTAATCTAATCACCGAGAGTTCCGGTCTTATCGGGCCACTTGCTGTTGATCACACGAAAAACAACGATATGCACTGAAATTATGGGAATTTTTTTTTATTTATTTTTTTCCCCTTTGTACTGTCCGGCAGCTTTAGCAGAATCATGGTCTGAATGCACTGCTGTGCCAAACATGTTTGCTTTGTCACGAGGGGCTCTATAAGCTCTGTAAAGGCCCCTCATGTTGATCGATTTCTTTTTATTTTAATTTTATTTATTTCATTTTTCACACATGTAAAAACATTGCAGTCGGTGAGCTGGCCGTCGAGGAGGGACATATTGGGAGGGGGGAAAAAAAAGAAGGAAAAAGAAGGGAAAGGAGAAGAAGAAGAAAAAAAATTATGGGAAATTTCTGGGAATTGGTCCTGGGAAAGTGCTGCTTCGCTCAAATCACCACGACATAAAGATAATTCACCCTGTGTTTCTCCAAGCACTATATCACTGTCATACATACAAAGTATGTACATACATACTATATGTCTAGTATGTATAGTATGTATAGTATATACAGTGTTAATGCTGTAATTAACACAGAGTCGAAATTGGTAATATTTAATCTGCTGTCGCAACTTTCAGCCTGCACAGAGAAGGGGAACACCCTGAATGGGATGCCAGTCCATTGCAGCACACGTTTACACACAGTCACGCATTTAACTGCATGTCTTTGGACTGTGTGAGGAAGGGAGAACACAGCAAGAACACAGAAGCTTCACACGCACCGGCTGGATTTGATGGCCAAACCCAGGAGGTGTGAGACAGGCATGTGACCCACAGGGCCATCTAAACCTCGGAAAATTATTATGTCACATCAGCTGAATAATAGAATAGAATAGAATAGAATAGAATAGAATTGCTAAATTGTCATTGCACACAACATCTTGAATCATGTAACACAAAAATCCAGGAGGTTGCATCAGGAGATATATGTGATGGACAGATATATGTAATCCACACCTCACCATCCCTCCAACCGGAACATGGTGAACGAGCCTCTCAACCGCAGTGCGAAAAAACTTAAGCTGTGCTTTGGTTATGCAAATCCACACAGAAAAACCACAGAAAGGGGGCAAGTAGGTGGTCACCTGCAAAGTCATAATACAGCATGCAGCAGGGCCTCTCAGCTAGGTTGTATTACTGTAACCTTCACTGACGATGAATCGATTATAGAGTAACTTCTTAATTCTCGTAGTACGACGAATGTGTATACAGCATGTGGCTCATTCTTGTCTTTTTCTACTATCACTCTTTGGTATTTATTTATATTCTTTACTAAACAGTATTTTTCTACAGTCATAGATATTTAGGCTTTTGTAAGGGGTCTAAGTCAGTTTGCTGTCTAGGTCCCCGGAACACTATGTATGTTACTGCTATTACTTATCTGACATTTCTGTCTTCATCACCCGCTGCCCAACATGACACATATCTCCCCATTTTGCATTTTAATCTTGCACATTTGTTTGCCTCAACAGAAACAGAACCGAGATATCGGAAGAAAATGAAACACATCATGGTCTGATATGTCACTGGGGGGCAGTGTAACCCAGATCATTTCCACAGTTTTACATTCGGTGATAGCGTGGGGGTGCAAGCTATTTTATGGTGTGTTCCCATTTCCAAGTAGGGTCAATTGTTCCTTTAAGCTTTCAGGTGCTATGGTGCGAGTGCCGGAGAACTCCCAACCTCGCCTTGTGACACCATGGTTTTGAGAAGGTGAGCAATATCGCAGCGGCCCTGGGTGACAAGTGACATGTACAAAGCACACTGGTGATTTGTCTGAAAAAAATACATTCAGCACTGGAGGGAGATGTCATCATTTCCTCGGTCGTCAGCTTGTATGTGGGGTGTGGAGTTTACCTGCAGCTAAGGTGCAGCAACGTATCTATTGTTGTCATCAGAATCAGCTGGGATTATACAAATATCTCAGGTTGTAGAATAGGAACATTAACAACAATAATGATTAATAATTACATATTCTTTAATAGAGAAAGCATTTATCTTTGATTTCCTGAAAATACTGTGTATAGAACCTGCTTATATACACTACCAGTAAAAAAATTTTGGACATCACAGGTTTTGACCACTTTTCCATTTATTTCGAAAACTGCAGTTTTTTTTATTCTTGTTAAACATCGGAAAGTTGAGCGAACATCTATAAATGAAAATATAAGTTAAATGCAACAAGCTTCCTTTATAACATGGAAAGAGTATGTAACAGTGCATGCCTGACATCCTATTAGCTGGTGTGTAAAAACTGTTGACTTTGACTGGCAGTGCGCGCGCGCGCACACACACACACACACACACACGCGCGTATATGTATATATGTATGTATGCCTGCCCTTGATCTGCCTTCTCTTTGGTTTTAACCCCTCGCTGTTCCTTTGTTTGTAATTTTGTGTGTTTGTGTATGTAATAAAGTGCCCGTCGGTGTCTCCCACACTGCGCTTGGATCGTCCCACTTGCAGACGTAACTGTAACATTTGCTTTTGGTGAGGTCTAAAACTTCATGAATGATTTTTTTCTCCCGTAAAATTTTCTAGAAGCAAGCTCCAGCATTCCAAAATGAATCTCTATACACTGTCAGAAAAAAAGAGTACCACTTTGTACCTTTACTTGTCACTGGGGCTGTACCCTCAAGGGTCTGCCAAATGTACCCTTAGCTATAGGTAATTGTACCTTTTAAGGTAATATTCCCAAGGTACGAACAACATTGATGTACCCCCAATGACACAAATATGTTCCTCGGAGTTCGTTTCTGTTTCTTATAAGTACATTTACCCTTGAGGGTACAGCCCCATCACAAGAAAAGGTACAAATTGGTAAGCGTTTTTTCCTGAGAGTGTAGGGTCAAAAAGACACCAGACATCTGACCAGTCAAATTAAAATATCAACCAGGACTTTAATTTTTTCTGCAATACTTAGCAGCAAACAGATCAATATGTTGAAATTTGTTAATGAAATGCTCTCTGCCAATTCCAAGGAAATCCCTCTTTGTATATGCCCTCAAATAAACTGCTCTTAACATCTGCATTCCAATTGAACACCAAAACGTGACGACATCGCAAACGTAATAATAAGCGACAAACTGCCTGCAACCGGTTCTCAAGCGGCAGTGATTCTCTCGTGATTCAGTCTATTAAGAAATAAATATCTGACCTTTTTACGACATTTTTGTAATCTGCGTGGATCTCTCTGAAATTCATAGGAGGTCTGTAGTCACGATGAACAAAGGCTTACTAAATATTCATGACAAAGCAGCCTAGTGAAAGTAAAAAAAAAAAAAGAGTTATGACAGGATGCAAGAGAGTACGGAGCCCCTTAGGTCTCACGGTAGAAAAAAGTATTATTTCCTTCCCTCGAATTTCTAATTTGTGCGCTGGATTTAGTTAATCGTACCCTCGAATTAGTAATTCGTTCCCGCGAATTATGTATTGCTACCCTATTGTCTCCTTTCAAGCCCTTGTAAATGTCACTACTGGAGAGACCTTCAGGAATCCCAGTGTTGTACCTCATGTGTAATCTGACACTATCCCACCATTTCGACACATGGTGCACTGCTCTCCAAGACTTCAGTTAGGCTACAGTAGTTCTGCATTGACACTTAGCAGACAGTTAAATATTCGTTACAAGTACATGAATTTACTGAAGTGCTGTTGTTTTGCTCTTTATCGCTTTCACTTTTTATATTTTGAGCATCGTATGATGCAGCCCAAACTGTCATCGGGAATAAACTGACGTTTAAGATTCATCACACGAGAGCTGTGAATGTAAAGGCTTAAATAAACATAAAATCTCCCGGAAGAAATTCCTTCCCAACGCGATTTTCCATTGATTCAGGGAGAGGGTCCCTGCGTAGTTTACTGAAATCGGGGGAAGTAGGGGTATTGTTCCGCTCTCACATTTCCCGTTGGTCGTCACTGGTCAGGAATGTCTGTTTCTGCAATGAGAGACCCAGCAAGCAGAAGCGCTGAAGCATAATGAGTGTGAACTGACAGATTTCTGCCTCACTTTCATTAACACCTTAATACACACTGAAATACTAAATCCCTCATTTGCCACCAACTTCTCTGCTCATATACATTCCTCCTCACTAAGGTAAAGTCAGCCTGCCTGTTTGATGGGGTTGCGCCCCCAGAATTTTTATTTCTTCTAAAACCCTTTGAAGCTTTTTAAATTTATTTAAGCTTTTTCCTACACTGACATAACAGCTCATTATGATAATATCAATATTATGCCTTTCTAAGATGCCGTTCTAATTTTTGTTCCAAAACCAATTTCAAATCTGTAGCTAAATCTTTTGTTAAGAGCTTTGAATTTATATAAGAATTTATATATTATATAACAATTTAAGGCCTGTGTAATGTTCAGAATAAATTGCATCTCCACGCACATACAGGTCAGATCAGAATATTGTGGTCATAATTTTGTTAACATCAAGATAAAGTTTTATTAAAAATTCTTGATTTTTCCGTAAGAAAGACCCATAGCCCATTGTGTTGTCAGGCATCAGTTATAGGTCAAAGCGACCCTGTTTCTTCTATCACATTCAACGATATTAATCTTGAAGATGTTCTGATTTTGGGCACTATGAGGCTTACACGGAATTTGCTGATGTGGCGGATGGCTCCCCCCGTACAGTCCATCAAAATGGGGGAGGGGCCTTCCACAGATTTTTCCGATGGGGGGGTTCTCCTCCATAGACCTTGCCAAACGGGAGATTGAATTAAAATTCTAGGGGGGTTTATACTTGGAATTTTACTGGCTACATGCCTGATCAAAGATAAAAAAACATTTTGGAGGGGGTAGGGTGGGTTCTAACCTGTTATTTTACTTAGTGGCTACACGCAATGCTCGTACAGACGTCTGGGTGTTGTGACAGAAGACTGAAGGCTCTTTCATATTATAAGGTAAATAAATGGGCTCCTCCTGGCATCCACTCTACCCTTTCTCCACCATGTTTATATCATGGTCGTGTCTTCTCATCCATCAGCACGAACGATGATATCACTACTGTCCGGAATGGTGCCTTGTTTCATGCATGAAGGCTCACCCACATGGATCCTGACCCTCATTGCGGTTCTGCCTTCCACTTTGTCAATTGTCCAAGCTCGTTTTTGGCATGAATGCAAATACCGGTCTGTTACTCGTCTCTATAGATGGCGTAGTGGAACGGGAGAGGGGGTGATGCTCTGATGATTTGGCTCCCGATCGAAATCATGGTCGGAAAAAAGCCCAGTGGAGAAAGTCATGCACACGTATAAGAAAAACTACATCCGTGGCACCATCTGCAGCGCTGGCTGATGTGGTCTCTGTGTGTCCCAGACTGTCGGAACTTATGACACTTCACAGACCCTATATGCTGAGAACTTCCTCATGCAGAATCCCCCAGCTTCCAGGAGTCATCAGTGCAATTTTAGCCCAGACTGTTGACCTCAGGGGCTCTGAATCTTGTCCTACGAGTCTCACCAGGGGTTCAGGATTTTTGTGGTCTGGTGACAATCATTTGAATACTTGAAACTAAACAGAAAGTAACAGGACTGGGCTTATGAGAGTAAAATCCACAGAATATTTCTTCTTATAGAATACTACAATGATGTTTTACTTGTCCTTTAAAGAAAATTGTCTTTTTCCTATCCCATCTTGCCCTCCATGAGACACATATTCAGGTAAGGACATGCTTTGGGGTCAAAGCCCAGTCTGTCTGTCCAGCACCCCTGGAGCATTTGGAATTAAGGCCCTTTCTCAAGGGCCCAATGGCAACATTATTTTGCCAGGCATAGGATTCAAACCAGTGACCTTCCGAGTCCTAACCCACTGGGTCACAAGAAGGGGAGACGGTAATATTCCTAATCTTAAATGGATGATCTGTCCTTAACAGGCATTCATTAAATATCAAGCACGCCAATGCAATAAAAAATAATAGTCCATCAATGACACCTTTGAAAACATTTACATTGTTTGGACAATCAAGTTACCAAGAGGCATTTTCTCCCCAGGAAGTGTTCATAATATTACATCCCAGTTTAGACAGTGCCCATACTGCCCAAATAAAATGTGGGGGAGGGTACAGAACAAGTATCAACCCAGTATTTAAAAGCACGCATTGAGGCTCCAACCACTTTCTATATTTATTGTGTTTAAGTATACTGACAGTAAGAAAGAAAAATAACTCATTCTCCACAGTATTATTTATACACAAACCAATCACATAAACCAGAGCTGTCAAGCAGGTCTAAACTAAAAAGGGGCAACATGGAAATATATATAATATAATTAATGAAGAACAGCCGGCCTGCAGCCCAAACACTGCATTCGCGCTGGTTAGAAATGCTTCCGAATTTGTATCATTTGCAATTTAAAGCTTTGTGATGCTATTTTACATGCACTCCCGAGGTCGCAGTCCCACTTTAGTGCCTTTTGTTTCTCCAGTCTTCTTTATAAAACCCCCAAAATGTTTTTGATTTGATCAGTTTTATCAGTATCAGCCAGTTAAGTTGGCTGATGACGGGAGGGTTATATAATTAAACAAGGTTTAAGTGACACAAATGTCAAGGCTTGACTTCTGAAGAAAGATGCTAAACCCAAAAGATGCATGAAAATGTTCAGCTATAGAACTGGGAAGTGTTGTGTCATTATTAAAAAAAATCGTACACCGATAATAATGGAACATCCGACCTTCTATCTGGGGGCTGTAATGGAAATAAGCGGCTTGATTTTATAGGGATTCTGGATGAGAAAATCCGCATAATGTCAGTGAATTGGTTACTTCGCCACAAACTTCCAAATGTGTGGTACAAAATGGAAAGCACGCAAACCCACAAGTGAGTGGGCATCAATATTACAAATTACTCATCTGGAAAATGTGTTCAGCCTATATGCCTTTCATCCACGGTGATTTAGAAGGGGATGCGACTTGAATCGTGTGACTCAGGAAGTTTATCAATACTGGTGTAAACAAGCACGGATGACCTCTGAGCTCATCTTCAGTGCTGCGAACTCATAAACAACAACAAGGTAGACTTCTTTAATTCTGAGGAGAGAAAACATATCATTACCCAACCAAGTGATGTTTAGAGGAAGAAGTACTCATCTCCTTTGAAATGGCTAGTATTACATTAACAGAATCCAGAAAACAAGCCCTAACACATCTCCTATGACTGCTTACACACTGCATTTACAGTGTGTAAGCAGAGACTATGCCAGGAAACACTGGGCACAAGTAAGGGGGACACCCTGGACAGGATGCCAGTCCATCTAGGGCAAATACTCAGGTAAACAATCACACCCTATGGGTAGTTTAGGACGACCAATCCTCCTACTGGCATGCTTTTTGACCAGTGTCAGTCCACATTTTTGCTCCCTCCCCGCTCCCAGCCAATTATAAACTCTGAATACCTGGTAAGGGTTTGTTGGGAGCTGGGAGAGAACAAAAATGTGGACTGTCTGGGGGACCCGGAGGACTGGCTTGGGAAACACCGTTTTAGTTCATATTAGGAAATTGGATTTCACTGAGTTTTAGCTATACTGAAATCACTTCAGTCCTCAGGGCACACTGGACAAGGTCCACATTTTAGTTGTATCCCAGTTCCCAGCACACATGTATGGTATTTAGAGGTCCCGATTGCTTGGGTCAGGTGTTCCGGGAACCAGGATAAAACGAAAATGTGGATCTGTGCAGTGTGCCCTGAGGACTTAGACAATAATATCGCTTTGTTGATCTCTGTCCCTTCCTGAAGTGGTCTCTGTGCATTGCAGACTGTCACAGATACTGTATTCTAATTTTTTCTGCTGGAAAATGCAAGCAGAACCCTGACAGAAGTGGCTGTAGCCAGCTTAAAACCCAGCTACCAATTTAAGCAATCAGGTGAATCACTGGGACCTCACACAGTCGTCGGTATGTTAATCACTCTGTTGACCTCAAGACACCCAGGACCTGCGCAACAGAACTCCCTCACTCTGACTTCAGAAATGCTAGGTGGGTGGGGGGGTTGTTTTGGTCATCAGTTCAATATGAAAAACACACCGTGGGAGAGAGGAAAACCTTGAATTAAGCGATGCATTTGAAAATACCTGTTTTTGGAAAGGAACCATTTCCAGGTGTGGGTGTGGGTATGTGTGTGTGTGTTTGTGGGTCATGTATATGTTACATTGTGGGGGACAATGTAATGTGATAAAAACCATAATGTGATAAAAACAAAACGTTGTGGGGATCATTTTTCGGTCCCCACAAGGGAAAACTCAATGTTGTAAAAATCTGTGACTGCAATCAAAAAAATGTCAAAAATCGTGTATTTTGTTTGGTTACTTATGGTTAAGGTTAGGGCTGGGTAGGGGTTAAAGTTGCCATTGCTACATTTGACTACATGCTGTATGTATACAACTGTGTACATGATGAATAAACCTCTTGGATCTTGAATCTTGTGTATAGAAAAGATATTGAACATTATTGAATCTGAATGACCTCTTTGATAATTTAAAATAACTTCAGAGGCACAAAAACCACTTGAGACTGCTTTGATGGTAATAGTAGGGTTAGAGTAGAACGCATCCTTATCGGTGAATTTTACTCTGAGTCCTTATGACATAACAATTAAATTGGAGTATAAACAATGTGCAAAGGACCTGTAGCAACGTACGTCCTGGTTAGAGGTGGCAAGACTCAAGATTCAAGATCATTTACTGCGCAGTGAAACGCGTCTCCTAAATGGCTCCTGGATGCTGCCTTAGAAAGACGAGCCGGTAAGAAGATTTTTAAATTAGAAATAGCCATTAATAGACTACAGCAATACAGGAAGAGAAATAAATAAATAAATAAATAAATAAATTTTAAGTATATACAAGAGATTTGGGGTTGGACCCTTCTAACAGCTCAGAGCTGTATCACACCCGAGAGGCTCAGGCTGAGTATTAGCATTTCACCGGCTGTTTAAGGAAAATTTCACAATGGCGTTTCTTATCAGTTCCAGAAATATTACAGCTGACAAGTCAGAGATTTGATATCAGCTTACGTTCAAGACCTCCATGATTAAAACGGATCAGAGAGCCCAATGGGGGACCTCCCGCTTCGTTCACAACTGCCGCTCTACGTGCAAATGGGGCCAAGAAGCAGTATTCATAAGCCAGCACAGGGTTGGCGTTTTGTGGACATTCGAGACTAACGTGTATCCTAGCCCTAACCCGAATCCTAATTCTAACCCTAACCCTTCTGGCTATTTTATAGTTCAGGTGATTTATTCAGTCCTCATGAACCTGTCGTGCAGCGATTCTCAACCCATGGGTCATGACCCAAATTTGGGTCACGGCAAGTTCTGAAAGGGTTGCGAGGCAGAGTTCGCAATGTAAGCATTTTAAAACCAGGAAGCTCCTATGTTGATCCACGGTCAGATTTCCCAGCCTCAATCCTAGAATTAACCTATAGGCCTATAAACAGGTCTTGGGTCTGCAACTGTTTAGCGCAAAACTAGTGAACACTCAACCAATCCAGGAAGCCAAACCACAGATGCTTAATTTAAAATTCACTGGCACATCCAATCAGATTTGTGCGATAGGTATTGATTGGGGCAAACTGCACTGTGTGCTTGATCCTAGTGTCAATTGAAATCTGTACTTGACATTGTGTCGCGACTGAGCTGGCATGGTAAAAACTGGGTCACGGTGCAGAAAAGGTTGAGAATCACTGGTGTAGTGGATAAGAATATTTTGTGTTAGATGCAGAGTCAGCTAGTCCCTAGGGCTGCAGGAGTACCTCCTCTGTTTTGGAGATTTAATTATGAAACAACTAACTTTGAAATAACTCATTACTAATACGATATGCTGACTGATACACAAGCCGTTTTCGGATAACAGTGAAGTTTCTCAATTGATACGCAGTGATGTCATGTGACTTAACAGGATCAGATTTTTTTTGTTCCTGACGCAAAGGTATTGACTGGCCCGGGGGCCGCGTACACTGACAAAAGTGCCAGTGACACCTGTTTGCGAGGACAGAAGGATGACGATCACTCGCGTCACGAGCCAGGGGCCATAGGCCCCTCTCTGTCCCATTCTCAGCCTTGACATCAGCGCCGTACCCAAGCGGGAGCCAATCAGCTGCAGCATGACAGCTGTCAGCCAGTGTATCCTTGGGGGGTAAGAATGACATCTGAAGTGACACTCCTAGGTGACACATTGTGGAAAAGGCACCAGACTGTCTGCTTTAAATGTTTCACAATTAGTCAGAGGTGAGAAGTTCATTCAAGATCATCTTCAGCATCAGATAAGGGCCACTGTCGTTAAATTTTAAATTCCCAGTGCTTTAAGTGTACAATCTTGTGTTTCTTCAACAGGTCATTGTAAGGCCTGTTTTTCCAGTTAGGTTTTAGTATAAGATGAATGGCATTTTGATTTTTTCTCCATTTATTGAACTGCTAGCTGCATTTCCTGGAAAATATCCTAGATGGTAACACAAGGCCAAGTCTGTCCTGGACATTCAATTCTATTTCAGTTCAATTCAAATAAACTTTATTTGTACAACGCATTTTCACAACATTACATTGTCTCGAAGCGCTTTACATTATCCATGCCCCAGTGAGCAAACCAGAGGTGACAGGGGCAAGGAAAAACTCCCTAGAAGGAAGAAACCTTGGGAGGAACCAGACGCAAAGAAGGAGCCCATCCTCCAGAGACTGGCAGAGAAATTCAAATTAACATGACATAATACCAGTCCCTCAAAGGACACCTGCATAGTCACGTACATACAGAATGCAGCGTAGGAACCGGAGGGACAGGGGTAATGTTTACACCCCGATATTTCATTTGGCTTAATTTGTTCTAAAATAAGTAGATCATTGCTTTTAAATCCATCCATCCATCCATCCATTTTCCAAACCGCTTATCCGTACTGGGTCGCGGGGGGTCCGGAGCCTATCCCG
>JAODJX010000047.1:6790521-6821644 GCA_026776945.1 Isichthys henryi
CCCAGGCGGGGATTCGAACCCGGGTCCCAGAGGTGTGAGGCGACAGTGCTAACCACTGCACCACCATGCCACCCCTGCTTTTAAATTATTAAGTTAAATTAAATAAATAATTACAAATCTATTTTCTATTTTTTTCTATTATTTTATACATCAGCATTTTGTGTGGACAGCAAAGAATTTCATCGCACAGACAACTGCACTTTTCTACTGTACATATGACAATAAATGCTCTGAATCTTGAATTATTAATATCAATTAATATTAATTATTAATTATCTCTAATAATTATTAATTATCTCTAATTAATCATCTCTACCCATGACAACTGGCAATTTTGAAACACCAGTCAGCTGGACTGCTCCTCTTTAGACTGTGTTCCCACTGCGCCACATAGAGAACTTCACACGTACCCAATGAAGATGGCCCCCAACACTAATATGTCAAAATAGTTACAGTAAATAGTCAGAAGTGGATAAATCGGGTCCGGAAATTAAAAATCTAGACAAATATTTTGTTTCAAGCCAACAGTTGAGTACTCTGTGACTGTGACGCCTTACACTGATCTGCTTGATTGAAACAAAATGGTCTAGATTTTTACTCTCCTGAGCTACATACCCATCTGTGTACAATATAACTGTAATATTGCTGTAATGTTATATAAACTCATATCATTGGGGAAAGCAATTTAGAGCAGCTGTACAATTTTTTACACTTGACTAAACGCTTCTGATGCGTTAACAAATTGACTTCGAATCTGTAGTCGGTGTAACGTGACCGCTGTGCAGCTCCCACCCCCGCCCCACGCTCCAGTCCGTGTCGGTTTAGGCCGTGGCTCAAAGGGAAACCTCTCCCTTATATGGCTCCCGGAACGGGAGTGTTTGCACAGCATCAATCCCTCATCTGCGGCCGCGCTAAAGTTAGTGTCGGACGTATGTGAAGTGTATGTGTTCACTCCCCTCTACGCCATCGCAAAGCGGAACGAAACGTCACACTGTCCTGGCGCAAGTCCAGCCGTGAATCACGTTACTGAGCTTGTGGTGCAAGCGAAGTTATCATCCGTAAGTTTCCTCTACAGGCACTGCCAATAAACGCATGGTCACTGTTTTTGTATGATTCAAGTGGATTTACGTTCTAGAGAAAAAAAAATATATACACTGTTATGTAAACCGTACGTGTTAGTATATGTCACATTACAAATACAGTGAATCATCCATCGGGAGAAAATCGCACGTTTGCTTGTAAGAGGGAGTAGACGCAAGCTACGTTGTCATTTTGTCTGGGATGTTTGATTCATCTTCACTTAAAAATCATTACATTCCGAAATCTGAAACTGCCTGCCACATTTTTCTTTGCTTTTTAGGATGGTTTTCACCGCCTGCTCTTTTAAAACATGAAACAATAATGCGCGGTGCTTTATAATTAACTCGAATCGGAACGTTTAAAGTGGTTTACACTCTTTCCAAATAGTTAAATTCTATAACACCTTGTTTTAAATTAGCATTAACAATTGCAGGCTCACTGGATAAACTTCAGACAAAGAAAGGCGATTGTTGACGCAGCTATAAACTCACTGCATCTTGCTGTTTAGATAGATTCCTAATTGTTTTTATTGAGCAAAGATTAATTACACACAACTGTTTGTGCTGTATTTTCTTCCTGATGGCTTCTGACAGACTTGCAGTAGAGTAATATGGGAGTGCTGTGTGGTTCAGTGGGTTAATCTTCTCTGCTTGTGATTTGAAGGTTGCAAATTCATTCCCGACTTTGGTATAACAGCCACAATCCTGCAAGCCTTTGAGCAAAACCCTTATCCCCCAGCAACATGGATACTGTATGCTGCTACCGTTCACTGTGATTTCCCAAGCTTGTTCTTGGTCCTGTGTCTCACGGAAAGCAAGATGAGGATGGGCAAAAGAGGCAACATTTCCCCAATAGGGATCTTTAATGGCTGTAGTGTTATGAATGGGGCGGCAGAATTGGAACAGAATGATACTTCATTTAATAATACCGATGTTACCTTTTTTGGTTGGTGCCCTGTGTAGCTTAGTTCTTTCCCTGTTCCACCACAAACTCAAGAGCTGTGTGGTAATTAGCACAAGGAGTTAAATCAGGTGTGTTAAATGAGGAGAAACCCAAAAATGTGCAGGGTTCCCCCCCCCCTCCTGGACTGGAGTTTGACATTCCTGCTGTATTGTATTGAAGCACTGTTATTTTGTTACTTACGCAATGTGGGCTTCACCAAAATAACATAAGTTAGTTATGAGTCGTCTTCAAACTCGGCTAACAGGGAAACCTCTAACCACAGATTTTTATGAGGTTTTGCTATTCAGTGCATCATGATTTCCTCTGAAACCTGGCAGTAGAACATTTTCATTTCCCTGTAATGCATCATTGTTTTATGAGAAGATAATTAAGATTTTTCAATATTTCAAGAGTCTTTAAAATTAGTGTTTGTTCATCATTTTTTGTTTTGTTATGGCTGGGCATCATGAAAGGAAGGACTATGCTACTGCAGCATAAATAAAGTCAAAGTCAAAGTGAACTTTATTGTCATCTCCGCTATATACTGTACAGATACATAGAGAGACGAGATGACGTGGCTCCAGTTTTTCCAGTGCAGACGAGAGAAAGACATGTAACAAATAGGCACGTGGTACACAAAGGAAATAAATATAAGGTATACACTATACTTGGAGATAGGGGTAGATTTGGAGACAGTTAGGGTGCAGTATCACCCACAAAGGTGGAGATTAACCTTTTTACTGGATGTGGAAGAGGTTACAATATTTATGTAGGAAAATGTGCAAATAAACTACACAAACAGGGAACAAAGGGACCACAAGAGGTTAAACCAAGGCAGTCAGAAAACAAGAACTAACTAGGTTATAACTAACATAAGGGAAAATAACTCTAAACACATTTGAGGAAACACGGGGACTAACGAATGCATGCAGGAACAAGCACAGTGACCATCTAAGGAACATGTGAAGGGCAGGTACTTTAAATATGCATAAGACAAGGAACCAATTAACCAAACACTGAAGACGAGAGTAAGACACAGCTGAGGGATATAAATGACACTACAGATTCAAACACCAGGAGATTCTAGTAACGGACAAAACAGAACATGATAACTAACTAGATTCAGGTAGGGTAAACCAGGAGCAAAAGGCTTAAACACAGACCAAAACTGAAATACATGAACACAAGGACATAAACATGGGGAAAACGGAAACAAAAATTTATATACATGTGAGATTAGCCTTTATGGTGCCTTGAATCCACAATGGAGGAGTTGATTAGTACAAATCCAGCCGCTCAGCTCATTCAGTCACACAGCAGTCCTGGGAGCTAAGAAACACACTAGGGTACTAAGGCAAGGGGAACTAGGGGAAGAGAGAACGGGATGGCCAGCGACACAGTTGTGTTTATTATAGCAGCAGTAAAGACGCCAAAGCTGTTACAAAGAAAGCTGATTATTTATGAATTTACGACATTGGACAGTATCAGCCAGAAAATTCGTCTTCCAGCATGAACTCTGTAAGTGTGATGCCGGATACGCTGCATGAGTGTTTTTCCAATTCTTAGAGATTACGGGAATAGTTATTCTAGAAATTTACGTTTTCCCATCTGGCAGGAAGTTCGCAGTAGAATTTTTTGCACTGGCCTTCCTAGTGCACAGAAGACTTTTTCAATTTCTTGAGTCCATTTACCATTGGCTATGATCCATGCTGACTTTCGTGCTGTAACTTGGGCCTGTCTGTAAATGGTCTAGACCTTGTAGGAATCACAGAAATGTCAACTTTCATTATTATGAGAAAATTTACATGATCAAAAGAAAGATTTAGTCTCTAGAACTCTTGATATTTGAATCAAAATTAATATAGGCATGCTTATGTGTGTGAGTCCGTACATGTGTGTGCCCTGTTAAGTGCTGGCTTCTTCATTGCACTGTTTTGTGATCCCTGGCTGCCTAATAGACTTTCAAAATGTTGGTATATCAGGTTTGTTGGCGGTGAAAGTGCTGAATTTGATGCTGGAGCAAGGTGGTAGTGTGAAAGTGAAGATTCATAGGCGAAAGCGTGCGATCACATAATCTCTGTGAGCAACAGGTCATCTAGGATCACATGGTATAAACATAGTGTCATTATACATACATACGCACATACATTCATTCACGTGTGTTTGTGTTTATGTACACATATATGCTTAAAAACATATATGGCCAAAAGTATGCGGACACCTCTATTACTCAGAGGAATTTCCTATTTAATCCACACCCACTGTTGACACAGATGTGTAATTAAGCACATAGTTCTGCAATCGCCTGCAACAAACATTATCAGCAGAGTGGGTGGTTGTTGTTCAGGAGACGTTAATGACTTTCGGCTTGGTACCATCATAGGACGTCATCTTTCCAACAGATCAGTGTGCCACGTTTCTGAAGTGACAAAATGTCTGGGAACAAGTTCAGTCATGAAGTGGTCGGCCACACAAGCTCACAGACGAGGATCTGATCGCCCAACATCAGTGTTGAACAAGCTGGTGTCCACATTCTTTTAGCCATATAGTGTGTGTATTATATTTTTATATATATATATATATAATTTACTGTACTATATACCAGTTGTAGCCATCTAGTCAATCACAATCAATGGGTTGATCTTGAAGACACTCTTAGCTGATTGCTACGTCTTCAGACACCTCCCCATTTGGCAAAATCTTTGTAAAAGTAGCTCTCACTGTGCTGATAGAAAGTCTTGCTTAATTCAGTCAAAATATTGTAAATTTATTGGTTTCATATAACAAAATCATTTTATTTATTTGCTTACGACAATTGTCAAACTAGAAAAAAACAGTCGTTTTAAGTAAAACATTAATTTCTAGTTCCAATAAATTAAAACCAAAATTATTCATAAAACAAAACAAAAAAAAGAAGTTCAATGAGAAGCAGTCGCGTTTGGTGCTTTTAGTTAGTAATTAATTAGTAACACCTTTGCAATAACATGAAACATCAAACATTTGTGTTTAGTGTCTCTTTGGGAGCCAGTGACTGCAATTTTAATTAATAGCAAAATGGTAAGAACAGAATAGATTGAGTCAGAAAAATTATGACATCAATGCATGCAAATGCAAATGTCTGTGCAGAAGGTGTGTGCGGACATGTTAAACATTGCTTGTCAATGGACTTTTGTTATGAAGCCAATAAATCTGCCAACATTTTTCCAGAATAAAGCAAGCGTCCCAAGACTTTCTGTCAGCACGGTCAGTGCAGCATAATGATACTTGAAAAGGTCTTTTGATTGGTCATTGGGAACATTCATGATAATGATGATGAACGTACTGTATCCCGGATTGCTTCATCCTTTTCTCTACACTCTAACAGTATTGGGTTTTGTCTGCTACTATTTCTTATTTCTGTCTCCATGTGCCTCTCTTCTTCTTAAATACCTTCTGATTTTCTCACGAATGGGTTGTAGCTCATAGGTTAAACATGACTGCTTTAAATCTGTGTTAATAAATTGTCTGTTATTTACAGTATGTAACTCCGTGTCACTGCTGCACTTTCTCAACAGATCCCAGTTGTCTTAACCAGACCTACATCTGCTAAGTTAACTCATCACCTGGCAGCCCTGCCACTGTTCTTTTTCTCCAAGAGAAGTTCCACTCTCTGGAAAACCAAACACTTTACAGCGGAACTGCACGGATGATGTGATTTTTATGAAGAATGTCTACGACATTCCATATTCGACATTAGCATCCCGAGTGGGATGATGGGATAGGGACTCGTACTTTAAAGGTTTACAAACGGACCCAGAAAGCACAATAAAAATGTGTCCGTCTGTGACTGGCTGGGTGTGTTGCCACTTAAACTTTTGGATATTCCAGGTCATCACAAATTCCAGAACCCCTGAGTTCAGGTCATGTACAGTTTTAGTAAAGGCTCCTCATAAGCATCCTTAGAAGAGTAAATTATCCATGGCAATAACCAGAGTTAGACACCCCAGAGTGGCTGCCAAGTCATTCAGTTTCAATTACAGTAAAACCTCGGATTGCGAGCATAATTCATTCCGGAAACATGGTTGTAATCCAAAGCATTCATATATCAAAGCGAATTTTCCCATTAGAAATAATGGAAACTCAGATGATTCGTTCCACAACCCAAAAATACAGACACTCCTCTACTTATGAACGAGATAACGTTCATAACTTGAAATGTTATTCAACATAATTATAAGGGTATATGCAAGTACAAAGAACTAGGATGCTGGGAGTACGCACGTTATGCTGCTGCGCGGCGAGAGTAGCGGCCTGAAGTCGTACTAGGCGGAATTGGCGCACAGAAAAAAAAAAATGTTGCAGACAGGAAACCGAACCCAAATGAAGACAATTTGGACTTACAGTCCTCTTCGTTCATATGTCTGCAAGTTTGTAAGTTGAAAGTTTATAAGTAGAGGAGCGTCTGTATACATGTGAAAATGATTAATACAAAATATAAAGTAAAAAAATATATAAAATTAACCTGCACTTTTCCTTTGAAAAGAATTGTGGATGGTGTGAGGGAGATGAGAGAGAGGAAAAGACGAGGGCTATTTTGTACAACAACTTTCACTATAACTAACGGAATCACTGCTATCTGTTGGCTCACTGAAATCTTTTTCTTTTTGTGCGACTTTAACAAGGAACCTATCCAATGATAGCCGGTTTTGCCTCGTTTTCGATTTTGCGGAAATGTGGGCATTGCATTGTTAAATGGATTCATTGCTCGCACTGCTACGCCCTTATTTGGGTGGTGCTTTTCTACTATATTTTTACTATACTGTACGAGTGAGGCACGCCGACTGAGACCGAACATGGGAAACGATTACCCACAATCTTGCAGCAAGAGAGAGAGAGAAGAACCATCGACTCATTTGTGATTATGTGACGCTCGGCAGACAAAGTGTGTATATAATACTCGTATTGCAAGTCCTCGTTCGTTTATCAAGTTAAAATTTATTTTAAAATTCTGCTCGTCTTTCAAAACACTTGCAAACCAATTTACTCGCAATCCGAGGTACTACTGTAGTTTTTTTTTGTCTTGTACAAAAACAAAAGCTAATTTTTACTTTCATTTTAATATACATCATCTTTATTTTAAATGCAAAGACACAGCATAAACATCTCAATACAAAAAGTAACAAATTGTAAATAAATAAATATACATAAATACAGAGCTATGCATTAAAAAGGCATCAGTGCAAGTTTGTAACTTTTTCTGTTTAAATAAATAAAAAAACATAAATTCAAGTATGTCAGAGTATCTCAAATTCTTGTCAATTCAATAAAAAATAAGCAAAGATAAATAAATAAGTAGACAAGATGGCTCAGTGGTGACTGCTGTACGCACCTCAGGGAGGGTAAAATCCCACCTATAGCTCTGTGTGTGTGTGTGTGTGTGTGTCAAGTTCGCTTGTTCTTTTTGTTTTTTGATTCCTAATGCAATACCAAAAACGTTTAGGCAAGCTGGCACCTTTAGATTGCATTTTGTGTTTGTATGACATTGTGCCCTGCCAAGCTTCCCAGTGTTTTCCTTGACCTGTGTCCTCCTTCCTAGAGTGATTTATTAAAGCTCCGAAGACCTGTCCTTAAGTAAGACTGTGGGGTTCAAGCCTCCTATGCCCGAAAGTCCCATACTGGAGTTTTTGGATGACGCTCCAACATCTGGCATGTTGGGAACACGGAAGGAAGTCACTGGACAAGGTCCCTTCACGTTTTGGCACACCAATTTCTCCAGTGAGGCGCTGTTGACGATTTCAAAGCCCACGCTTCCCCCGAACGTGCTGGGCATCCAGTACTCAGGAGAGCAGATGGGGTTTCCCAGGAGGCCTTTCAGGGAATAGGGAGCCCCCATCTCCACCAGGGTCTCCCCAAAGATACCACTGGGCCTGGGCTTCTCTACCAGAAGCCCAGGGTAGAGCTCCACCCTATCAATATGTCCGTACATCTTCTCCAGTTCAGCTGCCATCTCCTTCTCTCCTGCAACGTGATTGCACAAGAATAAGTACTTTGCGTTACAAATCCAACTACAGCTACTTTTTTAGTTAAGTGTGCTATTTGTGTCTCAACATCGCCCCATGTAGAGGTCTACGTGGAACATTGGGCCACACCTGTTAGCTCCTCAAAGGAGGTATAGGGTGTCATGAAGAAGCGTTCTCTGTAGGCATTCAGAGACTGGTAGCGCATGTTCCGGCTGTGCTCAATGGACTTCATAGCCACGTGCATCAGGTTGTGAGGAACATTACGACCTCCAGCCACCTGCAGGACATACGAGGAATTGCGATTAGCAACCAGTACTGACATCCTTCTATCCATGTCACCAGGATGCTCATTGACAGGATACTGACCCTTCCAGCCACTTGCTTCGTAAATGACTCCATGAGGCTGCTGACCCCGTGTTCCATCAGCAGGGAATTGTTGAAGGTAAACTGCTTGTAGCTGTAGACCTGGTCTTGTATGTGGAATGCATCCGGCATCAGCGGGTGCCAGTGGTACAGAGTGTTGAACTCTGATGCGATACGGTTCTGGTACTGGAAGCGCTCATTGAACAGTAGCTCTGGGTCGAACTTCAGCTTGAAGTTGTAGCCACTTAAGTGTTGCACATAATCCTCGATTATAATCTTTATGGTCTCGCCTGCAGGAAGGAGGACATTGCAGATTCAGAAATTGCTCAGGACTTTGAGGACACACCCCAAATCCAAAATTTTGTACATCTTCTCATATTCTTACTTAAAGCATACGTTATTCACTGAACAGTTATCGGTGGTGGACATTTCAGGTCCAGAAAGTAAAAATCCAGACCAAGGTTTTGTTTCAACCAACCAGTTGAGTATAGAGTCGCAGTCACAGATGCCTCAACTGGTTGGTTCAAACAAAACCTTAGACTGGATTTTTCCTTTTTGAACCTGAAATATCCTCCTCTAACAGTTATGAAAATTTATCATAAACTAAACATAATCTGACATCTGTCATCCGAGTCGCCATTTCGGTTATTTGACGACCCTCCAGGCTCTACGTTAAAGGATGGCCTGCGTTGCCATAGTTACTGCTGTCATTCTGGCCACCCACCAATGAGGATGAGCCGGGTGGTCTGGAATATGCGTTCGTCGTCCCACTCGGGGTGCTCCTGCCGCATGATGTCACAGACGCGGTTGTGCTCTCGCAGCCAGAGGGTCGCGTACATCATGAGACCCGGCACCAGGCCGAAAGCTTCATGGCCCACTGCTAGCCGGTGCTCTTCCGGCACGTAAGGAGGGTAAATCATGTCCACCTGGGCCTCCCGCACGGTGGGTGGGTAAACCTCACCATTGAATACCTGCAAACACCAGCAAAATCCATAAATCCAATTTCCCCTATATGTGTATATTGGTTTCATCACACATGGATGTTTAATTGCGATTAATGAATGCATGTATTTGATTTAAATAAATATGTGCCCACGTAATACTGCATAGTTTAATACCTGGAATTTCAGTTTGCCATCTTTGAAGAGTCTCAGCTTATGTTGCTTTTCCAAAGTATCTCCATAGATATGGGTCAGATCCACCTGAATCATAAAAATGAGTAATAATTGTTAGTAATAAGATTGGTAATAACGATTAGTACAACTTCTTCCAAGTAGTAACTGTGACTGGTGCAGTTGTAACAAATGATTGTATATTTGTATATGTTGGTCAAAGAAACACTTACACCATGTCCGAGAGATTTGGTGAACGCTGCTCCCTTGGCCATGTCTGATTTGAAGAACTGGTGTGTGAAATGCTGAGCAAAAAATGCAAACGTGAGACTGGTGCCCTGTGGATCTGGAATGAAGTTTCTTCTGAGCAGTACCTTCTCCATCACCAGCTTGGGGTCAGGGAGTTCTACCTTACCTAAAAACAGCAAAAACGGAAACAGATTTACTAAACAAATGAACGGCGTATATGGATGCTCCAAATTCTGATTCATAAATAGGTATTAAAAGATGACAAATATGGGCCTACAGGTTTTGGAACTGGTTTCATTTAAACCAGCAGCAACAGGTAGTGTTTTTACAGTGGGGACACAGTGGGCCACATCGCAACGTTTTTCAATATGAACCATAAGGTTAATCTTCATAAATTCAGCGTTCATAATTGCGTTCAAGACAGAAAAGTGTAGGGTACTTACCCGACTCCCCCAGAGTGGGGCAACCTTTTGGCAAAGGAGGAAGCGTTCGCGTGTAATAGGAAAGATTGGAATAGGCCTCCCAGTTCTTGTAATCGTAATCCGCGTTGTAAGTTGGAGGGCTGTCTATGAAATGCGATCGTGCTATAGTTGGAAAGAAATGAAAAATAATACATATATTTACTGGATCTACACATTCGTTGTCTGCATCAAAATTTAAAACATTATATAAGCGTACAGCGCCTAGAAACGTAATGTTAAGCAGGCACAATTTTCTTTTAAACCTGCTTGCTCGGCTTGCAGTTTTCAATCAATACAGCAAACAGAAACTTTTACTTACATGTCAGCACGTATCGCATAATTGCATTCCGTACGAACGAAATTCTGTTGATGACGCCCCACAGTCCTTTGAAATGGGTTAGAGCGTAATGCACGGTGTTTGGACTCGGCTTTAATGTTAGCTTTATCCAGGTGAAGACCTCGGCTGTCGAATAAAGAGAAAATACATTTTAAAGGCTCCATTAATGTTTAAACGTAACGATGTAAATGTGTGCCTTAATGTGAAATGCAGACTTTGTTCATACTCCCTTTCACTTACGAGTGCTGCAGTTCTGGCCGTAGTACCCGGTTCTTGTGCAGTCGCATTCGTAGGCATCGGATCCTTTTGAGGTGCATATTCCTCGGTTCTTGCATGGCTGGCTGCAGCAAGGATCCGCTACACAATCACAGTATTATTAAAAGTTACCATCAAGAATACAGTCTTAAAATCATTCTATATTAACGTTACAGAAAATCTCTTGAAATTCATGCAGAATATGGTCCTTTTAAGTCTTTCGGTACAGATCACAAATGATTAGGCTACAAATTTAGTATTTATAATAGCACCAATATACAGTTCAGCTATCAACAACCACTGGATATTTTCCCCAAGAACGAGCCACGAGCCTCACCTGCTCCACTGAAGATGATCTTTAGAAGTAAGATCACAGAAATGGAGAGGATTGCTTTCATTCCCGCGCCTTTCCTTTACACACTTCGCAAGTGCACCGATTTCGAGAGTTGACTGAGCCTCCGATGTGGAACCACTGCATTTATACAGTCCGAATGTTACGTAATCCCTCCAAAAAAACAAATGAAACTGGATTTTCTTGTGTTTCACAATTGATGCACATCCTGAAAAATGATTTAACATGTTTAAGTTGACTTTAAAACTAAATTGCTTAGTGAATTCTATAACCTATACAAATTCATATAAATTTATTTTGGTAAATCTTAATTTAGTTTATTTTAAAACTTAATATACTTTTACATTAAAAATAACATTGGGGTATACGGTTGGTGTATTTTTCTGTTTTTTTGGTGCACGTTAGTCAGGGAAAATCTTGTATCTTAGGACACCTATAGTAAGCAAATAATACAAATAACGTGGAAATTTAAATCACCGATTCAACGACTTTTAATCTCACTTTGTTAACAATAAACTATGTTGCAGATTAAAAACTGCACGTTGGATATATATCCCTAAAAATAGTAAATTGTTGATTAACTAAATACAAGTATTACTATCATCTTTCATAAAAGAACAATTAAAACCTAAGTACAGAAACACCAAACGCTAAAGTGCTTTCTAATTACCAGCATACGTTTCATTCATAAAGCACCTATAACAATAATTAAATAAAAATGTAAATATCAAAAGGATTTAAACTAAATATCATTAGTTCCAATTTATTTCTTCAATATTTATCTAAAAACGCATTGTGATGAAATACTATGACAATGTTACTATAAGCTAGCAGTTCCTATAAAATATTGGTGCTTAATTTTATAGACAATTTCTCACATAGGGCGATGGATTTGTCTTACTGGCCAAAATTTCTTATTTTGTACTTCCCTTTTTATCATTGTACAGAACAAACTTTCCCTTGTGTTTAAGGCGGAGATAAGGTTAAAAGTAAAGGAATTGCGAACTGGCAAACTACGAGCACTTTGCCGAACATGGCACTGCGATTTAGGCAGTATATCAATGCCCTCTTGCGGTGAATATAAGGTACATGAGCAGTATCTGTAAAACCTTGTCACACATGACTGTACTCCAGGAATCGCTATTTCGAGTTTACGTAATTGGAATTTTTAAAAGTAGTTGTTTTTTGTTGCGATGTGTTGCAGGTAGTATAGTTTTTAAATCAGACATGAGTCGGTCAGTGATAAACAGCGTAGCCTCATACCTCCTGGCTCGTGGCCTGAAATTATGCCTCCCTCGCTCTGGGTGTGTGAGTTGGCAAGTTCCTCTTATGTTTGCGTGGGCTTTCGCCGCCGTGCAAAAGCATGGGGTTAAGCGAAATAGTGTCTCGGAGTAGTTCATAGAGTGCTGAGCAGTGCGAGTGAATGTGCGTCCTCAGATAAACTGATATTCTCTTCACTGGCCCCCCCCCCCCCCGTTTCCTGGGATCTGGGTCCAGCTTTACCACCACACTGGGTAATGGATGGATTAAATGTGGGTTTTTTTGTGCATTGGTGTAGCACGAGTAACGGTGACAGAATAAAAGTAGGAAAATATTACTGAGAGTTCGCCTGAAAACTGCTGAACTTCTGATGAGCCGAGGCTATTCAAACTGCCGCTTTAAGGAAGAAGGTTTAGCGCCACCCTCATCGACAGCTTCTATACAGTCGGAGACTAAAGAGATTTCGTACGGTAGACTTATGAGCCTTAAAGAATAAGGTAAGTATTCAGATCACAGAAACTTTTAGAGATCCGCGACTCGGCGTTTACAGCGTAACTTGAAAGGCGGCTGAGATAAAGTTGATGATGAAATGTTAGAATCGATCTTCAAATTCCACATAGATTTTATCGGGTCTGTAAACAACATTCTTTTGCTGAGTAGAAACAAAAATTTGTATATAATAGTGGATAAAAAACAACAGTAGTAACGTTCATTTCGTATTTTCCCTAAGGTAGGAAGTCATAAAAGTTTTATCGAACTTACGTAACCTTAGTGCAGTTATTAAGTTGCTTATTTTTTTTTCGTATAAGTATAATAGAGAAGCAGCATCGGCTCTGCATTTTAGCCTAATGTATACATTCATGTTTACACTTTTCAATTTTTGCATTTCAAAATAACATTTGCGTTTTTTGCGTCTTTTTACCTCCAGTGATTTGCGTTTCTGTGTCAGTTTAATGAATGCAAACTACAAGTTACCAATCCGTGCAAAATAAACAATTAATAAATATATACATGTACTGTGTATGCATTTAGCTCTTGGCGACTGGCCGACACAAAGCGTACAGCAATTTATGGAAATTAACTAAAGTATCTAGGTATTGGTTGTTTTTGCTTCTGCAATATATATATATATATATCCTGTATGTTAATAGTGATACATTATATTTATTATATCAGAAAACATTGTAACCTTGCCATTTAAACATATCTTAAGTTTTCTAGGACTTTTTTTAGTATTTCCTATTACATGTAAACACGAGGTTAAACACTAATAAACAGATACCCAGTAATTCGGGTAGTAACTACTTAATCAACAAAATGTTAACGCTGAAAGTGTTTAGGTCTGGTGCTTTATTTATCCGATTAGCTTTCCATTAAGTCCCAATTTGGGTCCCGGAAATGCGCAGTCTGTGACGGGGAGAGAGGGAGCGGGCCGGACCGGTGCGGGCGGTGCGTAGCGCAGCGCTTACCTGCACCGATACCGATTCAATCGGAGGAAATTTGGGCCAGCTTGGAAATGAAAAAAGAAAATATATACAAACGGCCCATAGGTTCACACAACAAATGAGTAAACTAATAAACATAAGAGACTCGAGTACATTTTCACAGATTCGAGTCATTTGGGGATTTCCAGGTTTTCGCGTTAACTATTTCGCTTACTATTTTTTGACCTCCTGTCTTACTTTTCAAATGGTTCTTGTAGGAAACGTCCTTAAGTTTTAGTTTGAGTGTGTCGCTTGTCATGTGGTCTCGTAACGAAAAGGCCAGAAACTCTGAGTGGTTTGGTGTTGCTGTCGTGATAGTATTTACTGAAAACCACAAGTCATTAGCCTCTACTTTGTCTTGCTCGTATAAAACTTTAAGTTTAAGCGTTAGTTACACTTCTGATTGGAGCGTCAGGATAATCAACAGTAAAAAATGTTGCCTTTTTAAGCAAATGTAAGCAAATAACTTCTGAAATATATAAAATACTCATTAATATAATCATGTAAATGTATTTCCCTGAATGATTTTTCTTATTGCAACTGTAATTTGTTGACAGATTCTGTTAATACATATGCATATGTGCCTTTTTTTGGGGGGTTAATGCCAATTATAGAGGTGTAAAAGGTGATAATTAAACTGAGGCATATGCTTCTAGCAGTATATATACTTTGTCATCTAATATATGTGAATATCTCTGCACAGGATCAGTGAGTGATTCAGTCTCTGGATCTCCAGGAATCTGAATTATACCTTTGATGTATGATTTCATCTAAAAGTAATCCTTGCCTGTGACTGATTATGTCTTCCATTGACCCGTACCAATACATCATAGTAAGTAACAACAGTAATTCAGTGTTGTGCCCTGTTTCTGAAATGTATAGATGGTTTTTCTCCATCAGTTTTGCATGAAAATCTCACACAAAGTCTGCTCCAAACAGCCGTCCACACACTAAAATGATCTAGTTTAACTCATCTGTACACATCCTATGAAAATTTGAAGATAAAGTCTTAGGAGTTGTCTGTCAAAAACACACACACACACACACACACACGTTCCTGTGAATATTTGAGCCGTTATCGGAAACATGCATTGTTCTGTGAAATTTTATAAGCCTTCTCGGATGATGTGTTGCGGCGATTCAAGGCAGAGTTTGGTGTGAGGTTTTCGACAAGGCAGCGTAGACCTTTAATCGTTTGCCAGCATTGCCTTTTGTGAAAGGGACTTGAAAAGTGTGGAACATCAACAATGAGCAGCTCTGACTGCGTCGTATGATGATTTCATGAGTGTTGCTCTCTCTGCTTCCCATGACTTGCTTTGTCTTCTGAGACTGACCGGGCAACGGCTGTGTTGTCTGGGGAACTAATTGTCTTATGATTCATTGTCCTGTCCATTTTACTTTTCTGCTACACGGTTAGCAGTCAAAAGGAAGGCAGGGAAAATGCATATTATTTGGTCTGGCATAACCTGCACTCATGATACATAGTTATAAAGAGCAATAATAATGCACAGACATGAGATTAATCTGGTGAATTTTCTCATGAAATAATATTTTCATCCTACGCCCCTGATCAGCATATGCAGTTAGAAAATGTACACATTAATGTCTTTGTAACGAGAGTGCATGCATATGTTCAATATGTGTGTATCGCATTCTGATTGTATGTATTTTGTATAGGCAATGCAACGAAACAATAACAATGGCAGGTCACAATAACCCCGCACAAATGTGCAAAGGAATATATTCATAATACCAATGTGCAGAAGTTAGTACTGATGCGATGAGCTCGTGACAAAAAGTTTTTATCGTCGTTGGCGATTTTGGTTGGTCGCCATACTGACATGTGATCAAATTCAGCCAGTTGCATCTGATGTGCAGCAATGTCAGCCTCTATCAAGCTGATAAAATCTTCAGTGCTATATTTGGGTCAGTGCACTTTGCATTATAAATATTGATGTAAATGGGTAAGCAAGGAAGTAGAGATTCTGTGCTTCTCAAGCGCTTTCGTCTAATATCTTTCTCAAAGCGTCGCGTGCAGGTAATGTTCCGATGAGTCTTGCAAAAATTTTTTAAGTGGTCCAAATTATTTTCCACCAATGCTGCCACTGCAGTGACCTTATTTGCCACATCATTAGCAAAACATACTCAAATAAAGCACTGAGCAAGTATTTAATTTTAAAAAGACTAGCTAGATTCATAATAGGAGAAATACCCATGATGCCATTTGTAAACCAGACTAGAGCACATTCTCGTGGTGTTAAGCTATAAATCAATCGCTCTGTTTTTTTAAGGCAACAGTGTAAATATTTTTTTTTCTGATACAGGTGGAGCACCAGTATTCACACAGGTTCAGAGTGACTGTACAGAAGGCTGAAAATGTCACTAAGGGGGCTTTAGGTGACTTGTGTAAGTAGGAAGATGTACCAGGCGTTGTATTGGTGGGCCATTTGTCTACAGTGACCTCTTCCTGCTAGATATATCTCTGCAACATTAATGTGCGGACATGACAGCCATTATTAAATGCAGCGTGATTTTAGTTCCATTCAATGACAGTGTTGCATGATCCTTGTTTGTGGCTGTTAAGTACATTAAAATAGTCTTGCATGAATAATAAAATGTTTTGCAAAATGTAACATGAAATGTATTTAACAGACCAAAAATTGTTTTATTTCTCCTACACTTGATTCACTTGTCATACTATGGTATGCATTCTCAAAATAGATTTGTTTGGCTAAAACTGCACTGTATGGCCGGACGCGTTTACAGTCTGCTGGACTGTTTGGCCAAATGCCAGGTCAGCTGTCTTAGATCACATTTCATTTACAGAGTTTTACTTGTGGCTATTATTCAGCGCAGATCGGGGCGTATTTCCGATTTAAAATAGTGAGGGGCTTCTGCTAAAAGCTCACATACTGAAATTAAGCTGTCGTCATATTTTTTTACCTTGGTTTCAGATCGCAGATGTCACATTGTTATTTGTGATTTCTGCTAGGCAATTTTGCTGATTGCTTTACAGTCTGATGTAGGGCCAGTACTGGTGAACGATGACTTTATGTCACCGTGTATAGCTAAGTTACGATATTTTGGAATGTTTTGAACTTTTTACTGCAAAATGTAACAATGTAATATTTTGACTGATCAGTGCAAACATTCACGGGCTCTCCAGGATTAGGATTGCGTACGTCTGCCATATACCCCTCCTCATGTCCACTTCTGTGTGCTTCCGTCCATAATTGTAGTGGACACTCCGGACCCCTATGTGGAGCTGTTCATTCGCTCCGCCCCCGAGTCGAGAAAACGGACACGCCATATCGACAACGATGTCAACCCGGTGTGGGACGAGACCTTCGAGTTTATATTGGACCCCAATCAGGAGAACGTGCTGGAGGTACATGGCCGGCGTTTCACAAAGAGCATGTTCCACCATGGCTCAAGACCCGAGAGGTCTCTTTTCACATCTTCAATTGAAAAACAATCGAAATGCTCCTGGTAGAGACACAACCGGGTTTGTGTTTTTTTGGGGGTTTTTTATGGGAGGGGGGGAAGCTGAGAGATACTTGCGTAACTTGATAAAGCCACAAACTCCTTTTGCTCTTCTTTCGGTTCCTGTTTTATGTTTAGATAACGCTAATGGATGCCAACTACGTGATGGACGAGACTCTGGGGACGGTGTCGTTCCCCATATCGTCCGTGAAGCTGGGGCAGTCGGAACAGATTCCATTCCGCATCGGCAATGTAAGGGACTCGGATCCTTTTTCAGAAATCACTCCTCATTGGTTGCCATTTAACGTAACCCGGTTTGAAAGGAATTCCGCCTCGCTTTGGATCTTGACACACATCTCGTATTTTGCTACGTTTCTATGGCTACAGAGTGTTGTGCCAGGAATGCCTAGCTTGACTCTTGCAATACGGTACAAGTCGCAACACTGGAATATCATCTACTTAGGGTCCCACTATAACCAGTGTTTTCTGTTTTTCCAGGTAACCAAGGTGTACTTAAAAATGAGCCTCGAGATATGGTACGTATCCTCACGTCATCGCTTAACTGGTTTGCCGGTCGGAGTCCGTGTGCCCTCCAGGGTGTTTTTGCGAAGGTAGAATGTGGCAGGAAAAAAAAAAAGCCAGAGCTGAAAATGATGTGACTTTCAGGACATCTGTGAGACTTTTGGCAGGTATTAGTCATTCCTGAGTTGGGCAAAATGGCTTTGAGCATCTGCCAAAGGCGCAACTGTAATGATTGTCCCTGTCCTGCCTTTCCACATTGCTGAGTGCTCTCTCTCTCTCCATAGCTAGTTAGAACTGCAGAGCCACCTCGCTAACTACAGTCCCCAGGTCGCCTCTCATATCCCTCAATTTCTGGTTCTTTTGCTCACTCTGTCAGTGCCTCCACGGACCTCCGCTTCAGCATGGCCCTGTGCGACCAGGAGAAGCTGTTTCGGCAGAAGCGAAGGGAGCGTGTGATGCTCGGCATCAAGAAGCTGCTGGACATGGAGAAGGGCCAGTTCCTCCCCAGCTCTATTCAGCAGGTGACTCCTGTTCCTGAAGCAGGATGAGGTTCCACCCATAGGGTTAAGCGAAGGTGCCAGTGAGCTTTACACTTACATTTTGTTCATTTAGCGGAAGCTTTTATCGAAAGCTACGTTTAGTTATGAAAGCTGGGGCCGACAACTGGAGGTTAGGGGCCCCGCTTAGGGGGCCAGTGGTGACATCACTCTGATGATTATGGGATCTGATCCAGTGACCTTCCGATCACAGGGTCTATGTCCTGTGTAAGCCATTTTATCCCAAAAGTTTTAATATCCTGTTGGGCTTTTAATAAGCTTTAAAAGCTCAGGGAGAAAGGATTTATTACTGATTTCCCAAACCTGTGACGTTCTTCAAAGCTGAAGGACGTAACATTCCTCATTGAGATGTGACCCCAACTGACTCAGACTGACCGAGACTGACCCACTCTGGCAATGATTCATTTGAATTTGGCCCCAGAAATATGGATCCACTCCACAGAATTTCCATCCTCGGGGACCTGTTTTAAAGTTCCTTGTCGTGCATTTAGATGAAAACTGCAGATCTGGAAAAGCTGTATGTAGAGTACAACCCTATGGACCTCCAGTCCTCCTGTAGGAACTTCTGATGAAAGACAGGATTTCTGAGGTGAAAAATACACTGTTAGATGGAGGAAGTAATGTAATTCTGGAAGGCAGCAGTGGTGACCTACGCTGTCGGAGAATGAGATGAGACAGGAAGTTTTGTAACACTGGATGTGAGCTGTTTTTGAGCTCAGCTGAAAGTTTAGATGTCAGTTATGTTTGGCAGTTGGAAGTCTGCTCTCCTGCCTTACGCCGACGCTTCTTATATTGGAAAGAGGAGGTGATGTAATGTTTAATAGTTGCTGACGGCTCCTTTCACTGGTGTACGCAGGTGCCAGTCATCGCCATCGTCGGATCCGGTGGAGGATTCCGAGCCATGGTGGGATTCTCTGGTGTGATGAAGGCGCTGTACGAATCCGGGGTGCTCGACTGCGCCACCTACGTGGCCGGGCTCTCAGGATCCACGTGGTGAGTTCTAGCCCAGCCACCCCGCCAATTTAACTTAATGACTGTGCATTCTTTGACTGGGTTAGCCCCCGGCCACATCAAAGAGGTGCATGCAGGCAGCATGTGGCTGCTGTTTATTCGTCTCTCTCTCCACACAAGCAGAAAGGCCCACCTCTCTCTCGTCAGTCAGCTGTATCCTGCGTACCCTGAAGTGAGGTTATCTTCAAAACAAGTTCTGAAACCAAGAGCCACTTTAAGAAGGAGACTCTGACAAGCCATTTTTATTTTTAAGTGCTTCAGTGCTTTTCTATATTTCAGGCTTTGTTTCAGCTGCTTTTTCCATATATATATATATATATATATATATATATATATATTTAAAAATGTCTCAATTTGAGACATGTATGAGACATGTATGAGGATGCATAAAATATTGCTATCTTATACAGGGTTAAGTCTTTTTCTTAAAAAAACAGTCATTTACAGAAGGCAGCAGTCGTGACTTAGATGGGGCCTTTGGAATTGGAGGATGATGTGATTTAACAGGTTTTCTTGTACAGGCCTGTACGCAATGCCACCCCCGGGCACTTCAGGTCAGCCGTGCCAAGCAGGCGGGGAAAGAGCTACATTCCAGTAATTGCTGCTGTTTGTCCCTCCGGGGAATACAGGTACATGTCAACACTCTACTCCCACCCGGGATTCCCAAACAAGGGCCCCCAGGACATCAACCAGGAGCTGATGAAGAGTGTGAGTAGCAACCCACTGAAGCTACTCATGCCGCAGAATATCAAGCGCTACATCAAGGCACTGTGGACGAAGAAGGCGGGCGGGCAGCCCGTCACCTTCACCGACATCTTCGGCATGCTCATTGGGGAGACCCTGATCCCCGGGGTGAGGCACCGTCCCCTCTCTCATTTCATTGGCCCATTTCCACCGCCAATATTTAAACATTTGAAACTGATTGGTTGCTCTTGGATTTCCATAGGACGTTTTTTTTACATACTAGTCCAATATATATATAATGTGCTAAGCCTGAATGGCCCTCATGCCCTGGTTGAACCTGTGTATTTTTGTTTACTTTGAACAACTACTGTCACACAGTCATTTATGTGACAGGGTCACTTTGGCCTCGTCGTGTCACACATTTTCAGTTCCCACTCAACACGCCCAATTGCCTACGCAATTCGCAGATTGTGCCCCAATTGTTTGCACTCTTAGCTCATCACACCCACAACTCTCTGGCTCCCTGGAACTTCATCCTCTGCCTGAGGGTTTGAAGGTCTGAGACCCATAAACGTCTACAGACTCTTCTTTCCACAGTAGTGTGAATTTTTGGTTAGTCAAGAGGGTTTCCTGCATAGGATATCCTTATCAGAGGTTGCTCGTCGCCAAGCACCTGCACGCCATTTTTGCAACAGTAAGTCCTGGATGGCGCGCCGGTACCCTCGCGAGGTCACGCTGGGTGCACTTCACGCACCAGTTCTGGCTTCCTCGTTTGATCTTACCGGAAGAGCCTCAGACGTAGTCTGGTTTAGATACCGATGGCGCCTGATGCAAATGCAGCTCGTTGAGTGGCTCTGCCACTCTGCTTCCTCTTGCAGTTCCAGTAAGCTTGGGTCAGGCCCTTTTTGGCCAGTGGCACCACGTCGCCCACCAACCGACTTCATCCTACCCAATGTCAAATATTCCCCAATCATCTGTTTGTTTGCTTGTTTGTATATATTCAGCACTTTTTGTCCAAAGTAACACAGAAGTGATGCAAATAATATACTACAAACATACGACTGCAGCTAGGAGCTTCCAATGGAGTGTAAGTTGTATTGGAGCAAGAGCTGCACAGCACCTACAAAGACGCTAAGAACCTAAGAGCCGGTTTATACTTGACGCTCCCAACTTGTCCACATATGCATGAGTGAGGAATTCAAAACTTAATATTTTTAGAGGGTTTCCTCCGGGTACTCCGGTTTCCCCCCCACAGTCCAAAAACATGCTCAGGCTAATTGGAGTTGCTAAATTGCCCATAGGAGTGCATGAGTGAGTGGATGGTGTGTGAGTGTGCCCTGCGATGGGCTGGCCCCCCATCCTGGGTTGTTCCCTGCCTCGTGCCCATTTCTTCAGGGATAGGCTCCGGCCCTCGAATGCTGTTGTGTGTCTCTGCGTGCAACATCTTCAAAATTTAATTCCAGGTTAAGTTTTGTTTGCTTCTGAATTCAATTTTGACTAGGAAAGCAGTGTGATATGTACGAGGTACATTGGAATTTATTTTGAACTTATTTTTGCTTTATAAATATTGTGGTATTTATTGCAAAAAACATTTCCAATATCATGCAGCCATAACACTAAGCACAAAATACTAACTACCGGAAGATATCTAACGTCATGTAATGCAACATTCAGCATGAGGTGGTGAAGTGATATGTGGCAGAGCAAAGTACCAATATGAAGTGGAGCAGTGGGTGGTATATAAAGAATTCTGCCGCACAACATGCTGTACAACATTTCATGCCACAACCTCATGCAAACAAATAAGACCAAAAATGATGGCGCTGACCAAGATGGTTTTCCCGCACTGCCCCCTGGTGGACATGACTCTTTACCCAGAGGTGGAAATGTCAGGTCCAGAAATTAAAAATCCAGACCAAGATTTTGTTTCAACCAACCAGTTGAGCAGTCTGTGACTGCGACTCTTTATGATCCACTGGTTGGTTGAAATAAAAACCTGGTCTGGATGTTTAATTTTTGCACCTGAACTTTTCGCCTCTGTCCAGATTGATTACCCGTACAAATATGAGTCCAAAAACAGCTTGCCCAGTGGCAGCACAAGTAAACACACATGTCACATGAATTGAGCACAAACAGCCCTTAGACAACTATTCAAATCAGCTGACACAGTGCAGCACTAAAAGCATTCAGGAAACAGGGTGAGGTAGTCTAGTAATGATCCTGGAACTGATGGGTCTTCCAAACATCGATGTCTGGGTCAAGCGCCATTATGATACGTTCTTACGTCACTGTGGCTGTCATTCTCCTTCCAGCGAATGGACTCCACTCTGAGCCAGATGCAGGAAAAGGTGAACGAAGGCCAGTGTCCAATGCCCCTGTTCACCTGTCTCCACGTCAAGCCGGACGTGTCTGAGCTCATGTTCGCGGGTAAGGCTGGCACGCACCCACGAGGTCATTCGGTCTTTCAGTTCCCGACGCTTTTGGGATCGCTGTTAGCCAGTGGCCCTTGCGGCTACAAGGAGAGATTGAGCTGCAGAGCAGGGCGCTGAGGAACATTTCACAATGTCACGTTTGGGCAACGCATAGCTAGACCGAAGGCTTCAACCAATTACCAGCTTTTTGCCGCTGAGAGGTGGTCACTATGCGTGAGCCTGCAGCACGCTAAGACGTATCTTCCGACAAGGAAGTTGCCACACTGTGCATTTGCCCTAATGATGACAGCCCAACACAGTGCTGTGACGGCTGTCAAAATTAAATAAAACCACAGTCTTCCGTTTTTAACGTTTTTTTTTTCTCTCAGACATGGACAGTGGACGTCACACTTTGTTTTCTCTGCTCTGTGTGCTCAGCATTACATTTGTGTATGTTTGCATATCGGGGATATAGGGAAATTCAGCAGTGACAGACATAATATTTCACTTTCTCTCTAACTGGGGTTCTTGCTTTCGTTTTTTTTGGTCACACACTGCTATAGTTACACACAAATTGACATTTGTCCCTAATTAAAAAAAGAGCAGAATGCTAGCAGATCGCACTTGCGGCAAGCATTGAATTGCAAGTGTAAATGCTGTCATTCGTAATACCAGCTATGACTAACGTTGTAATGTTAATGAAAATTGTGTCACAGGCTGTATCCAGTTCAACAGGAGCTTAGTAAGTGGTTACCCTTGGACAGTGCAGCTCTGGGTTTATGGAGAATAAATGGTTTCCTGTTGGGGGGCATGTTGCACTGTAGGTGTGCCAGATTATAAGGAATTGTCGGCTACTCATTAAAATGCTATTTAGGCATTTTTTCAGCCCATTTCCTTACTTTGCAGAGGGGTAAAAATAAGAGAGGAACTGTGTAACAGACGTGCTGTGCCTGTGTCCTGCTTTGGGCTCACTATTTACCCACTTGTTCTGAACATTACTTGGAGCATGAGGTGTGGAATACATTTAAATGTTGTTTTCATATGTAATCATTTGTGTTGAATGTCACCGATGAAACTCAAGCAAGAAAAAAATGCTTTTTGAAATCTATGAAGGGTATAATATATACACCCTTTAAGTCATGGGTGTAAAACTCCGGTCCTGGTGGGCCGGAGCCTTGCACATTTTTGGGATCCCCCACATTTAGCACACCTGATTCAACTCCTTGTACTAATTACCACACAGCTCTTGAGCTGAATCATTTGTGGTGGAACAGGGAAAGAACTAAGGTACACTGGGCTTTGGCAAATTGGCCAGCTGTTGGCTAGGATCCACCTGTTAATTTAAACACAAATATACTGTTTTATGACTCAACAAAATTCCTGGGTATAGAATCCTGTCACAATAAGATGATGGAATATGTTGCAGAATTCTTCTGCAATTTCTGGGAATTTTATTACACCTCTCCATTGATACATTTCTTTACACTGAAGATAGTCATTCCGGTTTAGTATAATGTGTGTTCATTTTGTAACAGTGAAATTCTCTCAAACATTCCAAGCCCCACCTCCACTTCTGTAATGTGTGTTTGTGTTGCTTATGGTTCGGCTTACAGACTGGGTGGAGTTTAGCCCGTACGAGATCGGTATGGCAAAATATGGCACCTTCATGCCACCCGGCCTCTTCGGGAGCAAGTTCTTCATGGGAAGCGTGGTCAAGAAGTACGAGGAGAATCCTCTGCACTTCCTCATGGGTGAGAAACGGAACCGGGTCCTTTGTTTTTAACCACAAAGTCAGGACTCTGTGCCGCTTAAGGATGGCGAACGTATATATACCTAGATATTGAAACACTATGACATAAATGACGGAAAACCTGGCGGAAAATCAGAAGGATTGAAGGAACTGTGACAGAATAAGAAGTAACCAACAAACATCATAAGTATCACACACAGTTTGCATATCAGAGTTGTCCAATTCCAGTCCTGATGGGCCAGTTTGCAACAGAGGTATATGCAGATATATGAATATAATGGATCAAAAAATGCATGCATCCATCCATCCATCCATCTTCCAACCTGTAATGCAGTACATATTTATATAAGCATACATGCACACATAAATATATGTGTATCTAAGAAGACCAAATACATGCCTGATATATTTAATGATATTCATTTACTTTATATCATATACAAATGGTACTGTAACAAGACTTAGTATAAACTTTAGTAAGCAACTTTAAGCATGGAATGCCTCCAGAAATAAACTCCCTCATTAATAGTAAACTCTTCATTCCGTTATATGTGCTATGTTTGTGGTGGGGCCAGGCATGGGCAAACTACACAGCTACCTAGGGCTGGCATAAGGGGGGCACAGACAAAGCCATGAAGCAAATGTCTGTGAGTATGTGGATTATGTTTGTTACATTGTGGGGACCAAATATTCCCCACGATGTAAAAAAAAAAAAAAAAAAAAAAACTGTTATCCCCACAAAGATCTGTAAATGCAATCAAAAAACTGAAAATGGCAAAAGTCTCATATTTTGTTTGGTTACTTATGGTTAAGGTTAGGGCTGGGTAGGGGTTACAATTGCCGTATTCAGTTTTCCCCATAGAAATGAATGGAGGGTCCCCACAAAGATATAATTATGAACCTGTGTGTGTGATAGTGTGTGTTTATAGCTTTAGAGAGAACAGGCAGTTGTCTATGGCCCTAGAATTATCTGTGTTGTGGAGGAAGTGAAATGATCATAAATTATGTTGATGGGGGGGTAGGGGGCTTCTATGTAAAGCTCTGCCTGGGGCCCCTGAAAAGGGAGATCAGCTGTGTTTACCGATGGAGCTTGTGTTCCAGGCAATTACCGCAGAATCGTACCTTTATGGTGAATCATTCCAGTCAGTGCCACTGTGCCCGAGGTTCATCAGGCTCTGCGCCCTTGGGCTCTTCCAGTCATTAACAGTAGCTGTGTTCAACAGGAGTCTGGGGCAGTGCTTTTTCCATCTTGTTCAACCGGGTCCTGGGTGTCAAAGAGACCACAGGAGGGAGCACCATGGAGGAAGAACTTGGTGAGAACGGCCTACAAATCAAATAAGGAGTTTATTCATCGGATAGAGGAGTCAGTGTGCATTGTGGCTTTGATGGCTCTTGGGAGATTTACTTCCATAAAAATGTTCTGAGGGCAAAAGGACAAATAACTTGTTCAGAGAGGTAAGCAATCAGATTGTAGAAGACATGGGTTCAAGCAACTAAAGGAGGCAGAACAAAGATATCTGATTGGTTGGACCCCTCTCGTCTAGTCACTTGGACCCACCTCCGCTACAATCTGATTGGTTATCTCTCTGAAGCATTTTCCTTCTGCCCTCAGAACATTTTTGTGCAAATAAAACTCCCACGAGCGCTCTGATGGGGTTTAGTAGATTCGTTTGTCCATGTCTCTGGGCAAAAGGGACTGAGCAAGCTGGTGTGATCAGTTTCCTTTACGGGGCATCAGAGAGGAGCAGTCCATATCAAAGTCAGTTTTTGTATGTCACACATGTAGTGCATGTTACAAATGTCTTTGTGACCAAAATGACCACAGTCTTGGTTCCTATTTGTCAGTTTCCTGTAAGTTGCTTGCATTCAAAATAACCAGCAACAGAGTCTATGGTGTGATGGAGTCTGATAAGTTTTCTTATTGGTTTTGGTACTGTGTGAGTGAGAATTCAGTATCAGTATCCATCACTGTGGTGCAGTTATTAGTGACACAGTTGGAGGGAGTCATTCTGCATGTGAACCTGCCTTGATGATGCCACGCTGCTGTTTTAAGAAGATCGGTTTTGGGTTTCAATGCTCCCCTCTTGTGTGATACCCAGAGCAGATAAAGCCGAAGCATATCGTGGGAGAAGACAACCAGGACAATGATGAGGAGCCTCGGCAGGGTGAGGCTTCTAGGGAATTTGTTTCCAGGGGTCGGTTTCTTCTGTGAAAAGCCCCTTCTAGTTTGTCATTGATTCTGACTAATTCGGGGGGGGGGGGGGTGCGATACCAGTAAACAAGTTTCTGAACTTTGTGGCTTTCTGCTGAGTAAGGAAGTGCGACTTCTAATGTGACTTGCAAAACTGTTTGCTGAGCCTAGGCCGTGACAATGTTCCCCCCAAATACCCCACGCTCAGACAACCAGGAGGTGGAGGATGAGTACCAGCGGAACGCGCAAGCCAGTTGGGTGCAGAGGATGTTCACCTCGCTGGTGGGGGAGTCGACCCTGTTCAACACGCGCGAAGGCCGCGCTGGCAAAGTACATAACTTCATGCTGGGCCTCAACCTCAACAGCACATTGCCCATATCTCCCTTCCCCTTCATGAATGACAGCCTAGCGGAGGAAGAAGTGGACGCCGTCACAGGTCAGTGGTTCGACACCCCCTGAACGAAACAAAGCGCACACAAAACAAAATGCACAAAGAAGAGAAAATGCACTCAAAAAATGAACAAAAGAAAACATACACAAAATGTATACATAAAACAAATTGCAGACAAAACATTGTTATAGGAATGTCTCGTTTGCTCCCTGCGAGCTACACGTTAATGACCACTTTTCTAGAACTTTAATAATTGGAAGCTTGGTTTCCTTTGAGTGCTGCGAAAGTGAGTTAAGCAAATGGATCTCTTGAGAAGAAAAGTGATAACTTGTAGATTAATAATGTGGAGTTGAACCGTTTACAGGCCACTATTGTTGTTAGTCAAAGTGCAAAATTCTGTTTTATGGAAATATACTGAATTATTGTACGCAGAAGAACTTGCTTATATGTAGAGGTTTTTAGAGGTGTTTATCTGAACATTGTCACGCCAGGAATATTTCATATGAACGCAAGGTTCACTTTTGGTATTGCCATTTACGTTTGTTTTTCTTCAAGCTATCTCTTATGGTCTCTGTACCCCACCAGACCCAGATGAGTTTGACCGGATCTACGAGCCCTTGGATGTGAAGAGCAAGAAGATCCATGTTGTGGACAGCGGCCTGACTTATAACCTCCCATACCCACTAGTGCTTCGGCCACAGAGAGGCGTAGATCTCATAATCTCCTTCGACTTCTCAGCCCGGCCCAGCGACTCCAGCCCTCCCTTCAAGGTAAGCAGGAACTCTCTGTTTATCCAGTAGAACAAGAGCCTCTTGTAATATCTTAGTAACTAGTCAGGGTTAGTGCTGGAATCACAGATAAAGGCCTTAAGTTTAGAAACGGTTTGGCTATCAGGCTTTTGGCAGGCGTGAATTGCATGGGAAAAATTTAAGCTATCAGCACAGGAGTGCATTGCCATCACACCTTCAGCAATCTCACTAATGTACCAACGTTGGCATCATTGGGAATGCAGTTTAACCCTCTTTGCTCTCAGGAGCTGCTTCTGGCCGAGAAGTGGGCCCGCATGAACAAGCTGCCCTTCCCGAAGATCGACCCTAAGGTGTTCGACCGAGAAGGTCTGAAGGAGTGCTATGTCTTCAAGCCCAAAAAGGGCGACCGCAACTGCCCCACGGTCATCCACTTTGTTTTGGCCAACATCAACTTCAGGAACTTCAAGGCTCCAGGTGAGAAAGAGATTGAGCACATTGTAACATCATCTTCCTGGGAGAGGTAGGGGGGACAGAGCCATGTGACCCAAGGGATAGGTAGGAGGAACGGGGAAGTAATTTGAGGACTGGACTGGAGACAGGTGTAACAAAAGGTAAAAACAAAAGGGTTTTTAGTGCAAACGCAAGGGAACATGCATACAGACATCTGGGTCACTTTGGGAAATGTTTGGCATTAGTTTGATGCATTTCCTGTAAACAAGAAAGAGATTAATTTTACTTTAATTTTAGAATCATTTGTTTACGTCCAAGCAACCAGCAATAATTCCGGTATTTGTTCAAATCTTAGTTTAGCTACATTGAAAGTGAATGTTTTATGTTTATGTATATCTTCTGGGGAGACGTGACACATGTATTACGTTTCATCTGTATATACAAAGTATCGTTTGCAATTTTAAGGTGGAGTCCCATTCATTAGGTCCCTGGGCTTTATAAAACCCATGAATACATCACAGTAATCATATACATCAGAAATCATTCTAGGAATGATCAGACATATATGAAGACCTTTCATCTCGCATTTTTCCGAGAATCAAAATGTTTAACGTGTATACGTTTCAATCAGTGTTCTCCATAAAGACAAACAGTTTACAAAAGCCCCCGAGAGATCCACATGAGGTTCAGGTTGTGCTTGAAAAACTGGTTAGTAGGAAATGCTTAGGTTTATAACTTGCAGTTAATGGTACATGTAGGTTTCCAGTCATCAGTCTGAGAAATAATTACCTCTAGCCACCATACTTTGCATTCTCATTGCATTTAGTTCCTTCTTCCAGTGCCTGATTACTAATAAAAGTACTTCAATTAATAATAATAATTGATACTTTATTGATCCCCGTGGGGAAATTGTCTTTGTAGAGTAATTGGGGGAGGCGTAATCAGTAATCAGATACAGCAAAAATCATTCTAGGAATGATCATACATATCTGTAGACCTTTCGTCTTGCATTCTTCTGCTGTGAAGGGCAGCCACTTGGGGTTAAGGGCCTAGAACTTGCAGACGTGCCGAGGCCAGGTCTGGACTGGTGGCCTTCTGATTACAGGCACACAGGCTTAGCCCACTGTGCCACCTGCTGCCCCCATTAAGCTGAACTACTAATTAAACTACCTTGTTGACCTTGACAAAACTAGAATTAGTTGTGTTATTTTTTTATTCATAGCATAGTCTAAGTGCATGTTGCATCTATGATGCACGCAGGTTAAATGAAGCAGTCGTTGACAGTAGCTGGATGTAGCCGGAAAATTACATTTGCTAAACAATTTCCTTTCATGATTAAACATGCCTGAAGACAGTGCCACTCCCAGATAAACTTAACATGCCAGCCGTTAAACTTGAAATCCTCAGCAGAAGTGCAGCATTAGGCCACAGGTCCAACATCATCTTAGTTCCAGCATCTGGTCCTGCCCTGCTCCACACCAAGGACTGCACGATATTGATGGACTGGAGGGTGGCTTGCTATGAAAATGGAAAGATGTTGTGGCCAGCTGGTGCGTTGGCTGGACTGTTTGGTTGCAGTTTCTCAGCACTGAGTGGCAGGATGATCCTGTGGTCGAGGTCGTATTTTTAGATCTCATCGATTCTCTCTCTGGTGCAAAACTTCCGCGAAAACGACTCAACAAAGCGGCTGCTGCATCGGTTTTACTTTCTGTCATGTCAGGGTCTTTGTTATGGGGGTCACTTGGCTTACAACTCAAACTTCCATCAGTACGGTTTGGATAGTGGTGAGTTAGGGTCAGTGAGTGCAGGAAATAGTACAAAGTATCTTTATACCGCTGGACACTACTGTTTACACTTTTCATTCTGTCAGCACTATATGTATCATTTATATTGTTGACTGTCCACACTGTCTGCTAATACTGTTTATTTATTTGCTTTTTTTGTACTGTACTGGTTCT
Organism: Isichthys henryi; assembly: GCA_026776945.1. Taxonomy (NCBI): domain Eukaryota; kingdom Metazoa; phylum Chordata; class Actinopteri; order Osteoglossiformes; family Mormyridae; genus Isichthys; species Isichthys henryi. Next base: position 6,820,573 of record JAODJX010000047.1, read on the forward strand.
GATGCTGCTTTCATTATTTATCATGTACTACTGCTATTGTTATTGTTTTGCTCGACTTTTAGCAATTATCCTTCGACGGCAAACGGGAATTGCTAATGTTTGCATGGTGTGTTTACAGGAGTCCCCCGGGAAAAGGACAAGGAGAGGGAGTTTGCTGACTTTGACATATTCGATGACCCCGAGACGCCCTACTCTACGTTCAACTTCCAGTACTCCAACCAAGCATTCACGCAGCTGCACGACCTGATGGAGTTCAACACCCTCAATAACATCGAGGTCAGTCGCTGCGCTACTGGTGACAGTCGCTTCCTCTGGGAGGAAGTGGGCTGTCAGTCGATAGCAGATTACATGGAGGTTTAGGGTGCCTTGCAAACGGAAAGCTGCTGGATTAAGTGAGGTCATAGTTAGAGCATGTCTCCTTATTTTGACCAATAAGCAGGGTTGCCTGTGTAAAAGTGTTAGAGAAAAAAGGCTAGAGAAGAAGCAGCCATCCGGGGAGAGAATGAGGGCGCCCACAGACGACAAGGTTCTTAACGTTCGTCTCTCTTGTCGTCTTTCAGGTGATCAAGGACGCTATCAAGGAGAGCATCATGTACCGGAAGGAGAACCCCTCCCGCTGCTCTGTGTCACTGTCACTCAACGAAATCGAAAACAAGAAGTTCCTTAAGAGGGAGAATGGTGCAAAGGTGTAACCCAGACACAGAGAAAATGACTGTGGGAGCGTGGAGCTTCACACATGTCATTAACCCAACCCTGGCTGGTCACATGTACCTTTAACTGCCATAGCTCTTGGTCCAGTGGTGTATATGATCATCCTAAGGTATAATAATGGGGTATAGAAGCATCCCCTAAATATAAGGCCTCACAGATAGCCTTCATAATATGGCCAAAGGACCCATACATTCTTACGAACAGATTCTGTAAAACCGAATATGGGAATGTTGCCATTTCCACCCCTGAGTTTAAAGATGAGCCAATTCAATTGTATTTCTGTGTGTGTGTGTGTGTGTGTGTATGTATGTGTGTGTGTGTGGTGTGTGTGTGTATGTATGTGTGTGTGTATGTGTGTGTG
>JAODJX010000047.1:6852807-6865544 GCA_026776945.1 Isichthys henryi
ATATATATATACACAGAAATATATTTCTTTAAACACATACTAAATATTTCAGTTTATTTTATTCGAACCACACGCACACACCTATATATTTAAATTTTTTATTCGATGCAAGAAAGTTCTGGTAACATACTGAGTAACAGCAGGTAATATAGACTGCGTGACACGTACAGAATGACACGCAAGAATGGAACTTAAATCATTTGCCTCCTTGGGATGACATGATTGTCCATTGGACCCTGGCAAACACACTTTGTGTGTGGTGGGTTTTTTTTTTTTTTTTTTGCATTGGTTGACACCTCTCAGTCGGTGCAGCCGTCGGTGGTGTGGATGTGTCACCCAGGCGCCGTGCAGGAGGTCATCCGCAGAGGCTGCCGGGCTGGCCGGAGGCGAGCCGCTTACCTTCCAGGATGCGCGACATTTTAATTGCCGTCTGATTTCCTCTCCGGCATTTAGCGGATCGGCGGGTTTGCGGCATCGGTCGACCTTGTGGGGATCGCCGTGATTTCTGTCCGTGGTGAGCTGTACAAAAACCATAGGCTCTCTTTTAATACACGTCACCGCACCTCCAGCAGCATTCTGCATTTGTTGCCGTTTTTTAAGACCGGTAATAGTTTTTTTTCCATTAAGTTGTATTTATTTCAATATCTTGACCACGAGATCGAAGGGGGGCAGTCGAGAACTGGTCTGGATATGTTCAGGTCTGATATTTTAGCTGAAGGGCTTTTGAATGTTATGTAAATGAAGTATAACGAATGTGCTGTCTGCTGAACAATGTTTGAAGTCCTTTCTGCCAGTTCGGATCTTAAGAAAGCATTTGAGGTTAAACAGTAATCAAGAGCCGTCCTCCTGGCTCGTGTAGACCTGCACGTCCGTTTGGGGTCAGAAACCTCTACTCATTCTCACCCTAGATCTGAACAATACAAATATTTCTTTCAGAAGGCTGAGCAAGCATCGCGCAAAGGAATCTGTGGTGGTGGGTGAAGCCAGTTTTTTCCAACAGGTCTGATGTTTTAACAAATGCTTGTTTTCCCTACAGAGAGGACTTAACAACTTCTGACATTTATGCACGAATTACGTTCTCAGTTTAGATATGCTTATGCTCAGGGCTGCATTTTCGCGTCTTAATGCCGCAGGCACTGTTGGAAGAGTCTTCCAGATTTTTGCATTTCTGCAATTTATCTAGACCAGTTCAGTTTTTGAAGGTTTTGTGGGACAGAAGGTTCAGACATTTCCCTGGCAAACATGTCAGCGGTGCTGGCGATGAAAAGGTTAGGCATGTGATGGTTGTGAAATCATATCAGGAACGAAGAATAAGATTTGGGCTAAGGCAGCTTGCAGTTCAGCGGCTCCGTGTCAAGGCGCTTGTTGTGAAATAGATGCATGGCTTGTAAGTTGTCGCTTGATTTGTGATGGAGCCAGCAAACTTTTGTTTGCCCCTTTTGTGACGGTTTTAAGTGACGGCAGTGCCACTCAGTGCAGTGCGATGCCACTCAGTGCAGTGCGATGCCACTCAGTGCAGTGCGATTTAATGTAGTGCTGGGTTTTGATTTGCTTTTGGTTTGAATTTCCACCATTGTGCAAATGCAGCAATGTAAAAATTTTATAGGGAAAGTCAAGATTGGGGCGAAGACCTAGATTAAGCGCCCTATTCCCCAAAACATCTGAGCAGCTTGTGCATGAACAGGTGAACTTTGTGTAGTCTTCACCGTGAGTCACACGGAAAGTCCTAACATGAGCATTCGCTTCCACAAGCTTGTTGATCTGGTCACCAGAGCTGGTTGTGTTGAAGGAAGTGAGACGCGGAAGAAAGTTGAATCGGCTGGGTGGGCGACCTACTTTTAGCTGCCTGGATCAGGCTTTGGAAGATATGTAAAGGAACCTGGAGGCAGTGTGGCCAGCTTGTGCGTTTTAATATTCAGTAACCCCCCCCCACCCCACCCCACCCCCGAATTACCACCGTGTGATATTTCTGAAAGTGCAGAAGTCCAAAAATGGCGTTAAGCCATTGAAATTCCTGGGGCAATTTAATATCCTGTGACTGTTGCGTGCCTGTAGCTGCTTAAAGATACACATGTGGACTTGGTGAGAGCAAGTTGTTAAAATGTTGGCGCTGATCGCTAACCATCGTGACTGGGGGATGGTGGGACAGGTCTGAGTTTTCTCAGCTCGTCCAGATGAGGTCATGGAAGTTTACAGTGGAACGTGAACCAGCCAGAGGCTGGTAGGGCGAGTGGGGAAGAGCCTCCTGTTCCTAGTGGATTAGCTTTGTGCTGCTGCTCGTGGAACTGGGTGGAAGATCTGCCCGTAAGGATGACATAGCGTGTGCATGTGTGTTTAAAAAAAAAAAAAAAAAGACTAATTGTCATGAGAGAAGATGACTTTTAATTTGGATTACTGAATCCTCTTGGGAGAGTAGCACGGGTACTTGTACAAAGTTGGCGACTAACTGTGTTTTCTTTCCCTTTTCTCGTCCTGCCACAGGTTATGATGCACGATAAACACAGTAAAAGGCTGACCCTATAGCCGAAGGCATCTTAGGGACTTCATTACAGTCGCTTGAAGCCTGGTAGTTTGCCCTGGTGTGGCTGCTGCCTGGTCACACGGTCCTTGTCAACTGGTATTACTTCTTGCCTTCAGAAGGCAAAGGAAGACCCGAGTCCTCGTGTCCCTGGTTACCTTTGCCTGTGCCTTCATTTGACTCCCCCGACCTTCCGTGGGTGTCATTCAGACCTGATTGTCATCGCTTCTTCTGATTGGTAAGCTTGGCGTCGATTTTCATGATGTCCGACCTCATTAAAACTTTGCTGTTACGAGCTGAGCGCTATACACTGTATATTTTGCATAAATAACCTGCCCGCCTCCGAATCCCAGACTATACATCACTTCCCCCAAAATGATTCCCAACGGATATTTGATCTTCAAAGACGACAGCTTCCTGGATTCCACGGTAGCTAAGATGAACGCCTTACGCAAAAGTGGCCAGTTCTGCGACGTCCGACTGCAGGTAACATTAATGTTAGCGTTGACCTTGTTGCGCTTTTTAAATTTTGGCAAAACAAGACTAGACTAATCATTATGTTGTGTAAATGCAGAATTTGTACCCTAAAATCTAAGTAAACTTGGCGCCCCAATGGGCTGTATGCAAGGTCATAGCACAGCAATATACACAGAGCTTTGGTCAGTGCTGCAGTTGTTGTCCACAGTTAAAACGGACGCTTCTGACAGTTAACAGTTGACTCTTCTGACAGAGAGGCATGTACAGTGTGTATAGTTCCATGAGTCTTTTAGGGGTGTCTGATGGTGCTGGTTCCTCCCTCAGGTGTGTGGCCATGAGCTTATGGCTCACCGTGCCGTACTGGCGTGCTGCAGCCCTTACCTGTTTGAGATCTTCAACAGCGACATGGAGCCCCACGGGGTCGCCCACGTCAAGTTCGAAGACCTGAATCCGGAAGCGGTGGAGGTCCTTCTGAACTACGCCTACACCGCCCAGTGAGTTGGAGCTCCTCCGTTGGGCGCCCCCCCCCCCTCCCCACCTGTAGTCATGGTGCTAAGTGGGCGCCGTCTTGCAGGTTGAAGGCCGAAAAAGAGCTGGTTCGGGATGTCTACTCTGCTGCCAAACGGCTCAAGATGGAAAGGGTCAAGCAGGTATAAGCAGTAACTTTCACTTTCAGTAGTGGCGGTTGGGATCTCCAGCTATTCAGAAGCTCAGAGGGAGCGTGACCAGGTAAAGAACTTGTCCACGTTTATGCAGAGTCCCTCCTCTGACACTCCTGTCCGCATCCCTGCAGATCTGTGGTGACTACCTGCTGTCAAAGATGGACTGCCAGTGTGCCATCCCCTACCGCAACTTTGCCAGCCGCATGGGCGATGGACGTCTTGTCAGCAAGATCGACGGGTACATGCAGGAGCACCTGCTGGAGATCTCGGAACAGGATGACTTTCTCAAACTCCCTCGACTGAAGGTGAGCGCCTGCCCCCAACCCCCCTATAATCCCACAGCAGTGTTTCTCAACCTAGTCCTTGGGCACCTACAGACAGTCCACATTTTCGCTCCCTCCTAGCCAGAGGTGGACATTTAAGGTCCAGAAAGTAACAAAAATCCAGACCAGGATTTTGTTTCATCCGGGTATTACAACAAATGGTTCATGGAGCTTCATTACGCCATCATTCCCAAATACCTGGTTAGAGCTATGTTGTGAGCAGACTGGACTCTATCCTACATATCAGGAATACAAATTCAACTGTGTAAATGTATAAAGCGTGCACATTCTTCTGGAGAAGATTACTCGCTTTGTGAATAATGTCCACCCTGTTGAGCTGTGGTCCTGATCCCAGCGTGCTTCGTTCTCACAGCTAGAAGTAATACTGGAAGACAACCTGAGCCTGCCCAGCAATGGTAAATTGTACGCCAAAGTGATCTACTGGTTGCAGCGCTGCCTCTGGGAGAACGGGGAGCCCCTGGAAAGGATGATGGAAGAGGTCAGTACCCAAGCCGGTGCCTCCTCCTAAGTCCGCTCGCGAGCCGGTCGGCACCTGGGCCTTCGAGACACTCCCGCTTCCGAACGCGCGCGGAGGTGTTTGACCTAAAGAAATGTAAATCCATACAGTAGGTATGAAGGGGTTGTCCAGGTGAGCCCAGATCACTCTGCGTTTCTCCTCTTACACGTGAGCCTTGGTAATGCTTCAGATTATTTTGGTTCTTCATTTATTTTTATTTTTTTTTTTGAAACTTTGCAGAGTTAGCACGGGAAATGCCCGTTGAGAGTTTAAAGGTATGTGGTAGCAGAATGACACTCCTTCCCCCCCCGCAGGTTAATGTCGTCTGCGGCACGTTCTAACGGCTCTCCCTCCTCGTCGATTTATCTCTCCTTCAGGTTTGTTAACAAAAGCACAGCAGGATTTCCAAGACTGAAGAAGGAGAGCCTGAACCAGCTGCGGTAATGAGTCTCGTAGAAGCAGCTTCGGTCCTCCAGCAGAGCGGCGGCGCGCTCCGCTCTGTCCAACCTGACTGCGGCCGCTAATCTCGCTAACCTCTTACAGCGCTGTTGCTTGGGGTCGCAGAAGCCCGTCAGATCTCCAGTATTTGGGCACTCTTGTGACACACTGCCCACTAGCATCTTTTTTTTTTTTTTTTAATTACTAGTTTTTGTTTTTAAACTTTTTTGTGTGGCTGATAACAGCTTGGCTATAGTTGGTGGGTGCATTTTTTTTTTTATTTCAAGATATTTCAGAAGAAGAATCAGCCTTGTGTTACAGTCCAGGAGTATATGCGTATGTTTATAGCTGAAAGACCGTCCCAACATGCTGGAATTGGAGAGAAATTGCACAAGCTGACTAGAATTCCTCCCCCAGTGCTTCATGAAGGTTCTGACACGTCCCGTTCACCTATAAACGCACACACTTGTTTTTTTTTTTGTTTGTTTTGTTTGGAAAATAAAACTCCTCGTATCTTTACATGAAGACTCACTGGAGAAATTGCAATTTTTTTTTATTATTATTATTGCACCTTGAAGATTTCCTGCAGCCCAAGATCAGAGCCCCCCCCCCCCCCAATGCCTGTGGAGCGGTCATCAAAGTTGTGTTTGTACATCTGTTGTACATAAAAACAACAAAAAAACACCCACCTTCTCTCAGCAGCAGTGACACTGCCCCCTCCAGGCATCCCCGGGGAACCACACTCGGCGTCGCCGGGTTCTCTTGTTGTCACGGAGACAGCCACATGGGTCTTGTGTTGCTGTTTTTCAGGTGCAAACGCTGTACTACTCGGCAGACCACAAGCTGCACGATGGGAGTCAGCTTGAGGGGCAAACTGAGGTGTTTGGCAATGATGACCACATCCAGTTTTTGCAGGTACTGAGCCCGTGAGAGGCGACTAATCCCTCCCGGTGCCTGTTCATCCTACTGCAGCAGCCACAGGGCCAGATGAGCTTGTCATAGTGTAAATCTTGCTTTGTGAATATGCTGCTTAATAGCGGCAGGGCTCTGCTGTCTAGAAAACTTCCCCCGTTCATTCGCTGAGTCTCTGTAGACCTCGCCACACATGCTTCGTGTACCATCCGGCAGCCGTATTGTGGACATATTTACAAACGCTGTGTTAGTCTCTTGGGGGGGGTGGGCTTCGCGGTCGCTGGGTATGCAGTTGCCCTTTGGTTTTGCAGAAGAAACCGCTGAGGGAGAACTTCCAGAAGCAGGCCAGCACCAGTTCCTCGGGAAGCCTGTCCCCAGGCTCGGTGACGCAGCTCTGCAAGCACGAGTGGAAGTACATTGCCTCGGAAAAGACCAACAGTAAGCCCAGCCCCTTTACCCAGCGAGGGCTTAATGAAGCCTCACCAACCATTTGCTGGTGTACTTTAATAAAAGGGCTTAAAGCATGCCCCAAAATAAATCGAGCGCCATCTAGTGTGGTCAAAAAATAGAGCAAATGGTTCATGAAGCTTCATCAACCCATCACTACCGTTACACTTCAGGGCAGACCTCGAGAGTAGGCGTTCCCCAGGGCTACCAGCCTATGAAATTTTTGACCTGTGTAAACTGGCCCATGGACAACAAAAGGCTGGGAATCTTTTAGTGTGGGGGAACTTAAACCATGTTAGCTGTCTATTGACGACAACTGCTAATGTCCCATGCTTTTCCTTCACCCCTCCAGACAACACGTACCTATGCCTGGCAGTGCTGAATGGCGTGCTGAGTGTCATCTTCCTGCATGGGCGCGGCAGCCCCCACAGCTCCCCTTCCAGTACCCCCAGCCTCCCCAAAAGCATGAGCTTCGAGGGCCAGCTGGAGGAGCCTGAGGAGAGGCTGCGGGCGCCCATGCACTACGCCCGCTCTGGTTTGGGCACCGCCGAGCTGGATGGCAGGCTGATAGCTGCAGGTGAGGCCGCTTTCACACCAGGAGATGCAGTGTGGCTCAGCAAGCTGGATGCAGTGCCTGTTATCAGAAGGTCGCTGATTCATATCCCAGGGTTATCAGTCATTTCACTGTCCTGAGCAAGACCTTTAACCCTCCCAAATGCTCAAGGGACTGGCTGACCCCGCTTGAGTAAGGATGCAAGTAAATAAAATGTAAAACGCCTGGATTGTCAGGGTGTCAAATTTACTAGTAAAACAAGTTTAATACCTGAGGAATTCTGTTATGGGTGACTGACAGTGAAGTCAAAGGAGAGCTGGTTTAAATGGGCTGTGACCGGTTCTTAGGTGGATATAACCGGGAGGAGTGTCTTCGCACGGTAGAGTGCTACGACCCCAAGACGGACCGCTGGACCTTTATCGCCCCCATGAGGACGCCGCGGGCACGCTTCCAGATGGCTGTGCTGATGGTACGTCCCCTGTGGCTGGTTGGAGGTGTTTTGGGGGGTGGGGTTTTGAGTTCATGGCATGAGCAAACTGTCCAACCACAGGGTCAGCTGTACGTGATGGGCGGGTCCAACGGCCACTCGGACGAGCTGAGCTGTGGCGAGACCTACAACCCGCACGAGGATGAGTGGACCCCGGTGCCAGAGCTGCGCACCAACCGCTGCAACGCCGGTACGCGCAGCACATGCGACCGCCTTTGCATTGGAAATGCGCGGCCTCCATCCTGCAGAAATTTTTTTTTGTTTTTTTTGTGTGTTGTTTTTGCATGTGTGGTTTCATCTCCCTCATTTCCCCCCCAACCAGGTGTCTGCTCCCTGAACAACAAGCTGTTCGTCGTGGGGGGGTCGGATCCATGTGGACAGAAGGGCCTGAAGAACTGCGACGCCTTTGACCCGGTCACCAAGATCTGGAGCAGCTGTGCTCCCCTCAACATCAGTAAGGCAGATCGCCACCCGGCTGTTTCCTGTCTCCCCCCCCCCCCAATCTTTTACAAACCTGCAGACACCCTGAAATAAGTCTTTGGGGAATGAAATGAATCTAAAAATACCAAAATTATTTGTTGGGCTTATAAATCGATTGCATTGGTGAGTCTGTGAGACTGGAAGTGTGTGTGGATCAGACTATACTGTAATGGTCACTCCTGCCCCCCCAACAGGAAGACACCAAGCAGCAGCCTGCGAGCTCAACGGCATGATGTACGTCATCGGAGGCGCAGAGTCGTGGAACTGCCTGAACAGTGTGGAGCGCTATAATCCAGAGAATGACACCTGGACGCTGATCGCCCCCATGAACGTGGCCCGGAGGGGAGCAGGAGTGGCTGTGTACCAGGGTGAGTCCAGGGGAGGGGGGTCTAGGTTGCTACCTTCCCAGGAAATTTCCAGAATGTACAAGGGCAGGGCAAAGCTCATTAATATTCACAGTGACAGCCAATCAAATAGCGCTTCTGTTTTGTCATCCTACTCACCAGTCAATCATAATGCTTCTTTATGAATATTAATGAGTAAACCTCAGTCATCCTGCTCACTAGCTAATCAGCTTGCACTTCCTTTATGAATATTAATCACCCTCCTTGTGCTGTCCTGTGTTTTGAGAATCATTTTCCTAGCGTGCCTGGCCTTGTGTGGGGGGCGGCTCCTGATACTGACGTTATACTCCATGATGAATCGATTAATCGGAACTGAAAAGGCGCCGGCTGGTTAAACGCTGAGGTCTCTCCGTCTCCCTCCCCCAGGGCGCCTCTTCGTGACCGGCGGATTCGATGGCTCCCACGCCCTGCGCTGCGTGGAGGCCTATGACCCCGCCAGGAACGAGTGGAAGATGCTGGGCAGCATGACGTCGGCACGCAGCAACTGCGGCGTGGCCGTGCTGGACGGCGCCGTCCACGCTGTGGGCGGCTTCGACGGCAACGACTTCCTGAGCTCGATCGAGACCTATGAGCCGCAGGACGACCACTGGAGTCCCGGCGTGGAAGCCAGCGGCGCCACCTCCAGCTGCGCGTGACCAGCAAACTAACAGGCTTGGCGATGTAATTCGTTCTGGTGTCCTGTCTGTACAAGGGTTGGGTAGGATTTGGTGGGTGGGGTTATGTGGATGGATGTGGTTGAGAGTTGCTGGAGCAACATGAAGCCTTTCCATCTAATTTGTGCTGTGTATATAGACACCACCCCCGATATAGTACCACAAATGCCAATGTCCAGCACTTTTTATTTTATTTTAGGTGGGAAGAGGTTGCATCTTAGAGTAACCTGTTAACCATTTTTTGCAGAGTAGATGCCTGTCATACAAGTTAAGCTTTTTTTTTTTTGCATTAGAAAGCCTTATTCAAGGCAGGGGTTTATAGAACTATCTTGTTTTAAACTTTACCATCGCCTTGGTAGCTTATGATTGTTTTTTTAAGCGTATATGTGTACAAATTGATTAAATGTAGACAGGCTGGATGCTCTGGTGTGAGAATTAGAGCCAGTCGTGGAGGGAAGGAGGGAGGCCCCTGTCAACGCGCTTCGGCTAACAGCATGACCACCACCCATGTCCTTCAATTCAGGTGCTGCCTCTGTTTTCCTCCTATTTTCTTGTTTTTGTTTTCTAACCAATTAAAACGGACGTAGTTTTCACTTTTGTTACAAGCTATTTCGTAAGTAATAAATATTAAACCACAAGTGATTGGTCACCTTATTGTCTGTGTGCTTGAGTGACAGAGGAAAGCGGCACCCCATTGGATGAGATTGGATGCGTGGAACGACTTGCACTTAGCTTGAAATAGCTGTGCGTGTTACATCGCCCCCTGGTTTGTGTCCTGATAAACACTGGAGGTCTAAGGGTCCTCTGGATCTTAAAATGCCTGCTTGAACAGAAAAGGCTTCCTGCCCACTGAGATGAACTTAAGGAGAAACCTGATCATGCTCCTGTACGCCCTGTGACACACCCCTGCCCCGTCTCTCTGGCACCCTACCTACTTACCTACGTGCCATCGCCAAGCCCCATTCACAAAAGCCAGATCCCTGATCCCAAGTCACTGGGTCGAGCATCTGGCTGCGGAAAATAGGCCAGACGGTCAGGTGCAGAAACCGGTGTCTCGTCTGGATGCATGTTTTTGCTCCCTGCCAGATAGAGAACAAAAGGGGAGACTGACCTTCCCAGCTAGTTTATGTACCACTATGTACTAGTAAGTACTCCTCCCCCCACACCAGAGTAATTAAAGTGTTTTACATGTAAAAAAAAAAAAAAAAGCCGAATGCCACATTCGACGCAGTAACGCCCCTCTCGAAGGCACTGGGCTTTTTCCTGGTGCCCTTCCGGCAGACCAGGTTACTGGCTTTGTTCCTTATTTAAGACGTGGCCACCCGCACGTCTTAATCTCCGCCCGCTGATCCTCCTAATCTTCCATCCACTTGCAGGTTACACACCAACCAACCATATTGCTCCTTCCTTGGTAAGGAACTGCTAAGCTGCTGTCTAAACCAACATACTATCCCAAAATGTTTAGCTAAAAAAAAAAATCACACTGGGGTCAGAATGATTCAGAATGATGAGAATTTTACTTTTTTTTTTTTTTTGTTCCCCATGTCACGAGTAATTCTCACTGCCAATGTGAGCACTGAAATCTAGATAGGGCAATACTTTTACCAGTTTGGTCATTACAAGCATGTCACACGTCACCAGAAGCTGTGACATCACCCACCTGAGTGCCCAAGGCCACGCCCCTCCTAGCAGCATAGTTACAAAAGCACAGGCTGAGCTCAACGTGGCACCTGGGCTGTGTTTATTCAGGCACCGGAGACAGCTGGAAGGTTGCATTCCTGCACCGCTTACCTAGATGAATTGAGAGGGTGGGATATTACATAAAACGGAGAAATGACAGCGTTACACAACACCATTGTGGGACGACAGTGCGCCATCCTGCAGCGGGTTTGAACTACATCTCCCACATGCTGGTGAAAGTACAGCTGAGATTTGCATTAATGATACACTTTACCGTTTGCTTCACGATGTAATCAAGACATGGCTGCAAAACAACTTGTCATGGTAATTACACAGCAACAACATGCTAACAGTTACAATCTAGGCTATATCCAACCTGCATACCACATACAACCTCAGCAGCTTCAGGACATCTCACATCCTCACTGGGTTTTAAGGCCGCCCTCATAGATGCTTCCACCAGCAAACCTGAACGCGGTGGCAAAGTTTAATATTTTGCTGCATCAGTCGCCCCAACTAGCTGCAAAATTCAGGCTTGAAGGTCCCTGCAAATGAAGTGAACTGGTCCGTAGGAAGCAAAACCTTTTTCAAAAAAAGTATACACTAATAGCAGCCATTTATGTAATCATTCCTAAGCATGGGACGTATTGGACAAATGCTGGACAGGCTTTGGTTATTGAGCTGTATGTCTTACTCTGCCAGTATTATGACATTGCATTCCTGGGGGACACTTCCTTCTTACTGATGTCGCTGATGACTAAATCCAGGCATGCATTGTCTCTTCTAAAACCAAAGCCACATTTATCATTTGTCTTACTTGACAGGATAACCTTTCACACGTACTCACTGTCCTTTCAAAGGGCCTACCACAACAAGTACATCGCGGTATGCGTGGAACCAAGAACGTCACGCTTTCTGGTCAGGAAGGTTCACGATGGTCACTGTTAGGACGTAGAGCGTTGACAAAGTCGCCTGGAAAAACTGAGTGGCCAGGGAATTACTGCCTGGATCCTGTCGGCACTCAGAGTAGGGCTGAGTAAATTAACACCCTGGCCCCATTCTTCCAGGGAGAGGACAACATGCACATAACAGAACTCCAGCTGCCTGCGAAGAGGCCGTAACTAGAGTCCGACAGCTCCGCTCTCTTTCTGCATGACTGAAAACTTGCCATCTATCTTGTGACTACAAAGACAATTATGCTCTTAATAATAGACTTCTTGAATAAATAATTGGCTTCAGCGTGAACTCAAGTTACTTTCTTTAAGAAAAATGTAAAACAAGTCATAGCAGGCTTGGTTTACATTGGGGGGGTGTAAGTACATTTGAATGGTTTTTCCTTTCTTAAACTCCCTACCAATGACCCTGGCAGTCTCACAGTCACATGTAAAACTCGGATTAGCCTTTAAAAAAAAAAAGTCATTCAACATGTGCCCCCATCGCCCCCTAGGTGTCGCTAAGCTCCCCCTGCCGTGGAATCGCCTCTCCTCTCGGTTGAGTGCATTCCAGAGTTCATGCTGAGGTCACGGGAGTGGCCAGAAAATGAGAGAGAGAGAGAGAGAGAGAGAGAGAGAGCTGAATCTGGGAGACCCATGTCTGGGACGTGCCCATTGCCGGTCTGTTCAGGCATACACAGGTTCAGTGTATTACAGCCAATCTCCTCACAGAAGGTAAAGGCACACCTTTGACCTTAAGGGAGGTGTGCAGTTGTGATTATGAAGTCGCCTTTGACTTTGTACCTTTTCGAAGTTTACAGGATTAGCGTGAGTCCTGGGGACAGCAGGTGATTTAACCGTTAACACCATCTGGCAACCCCTGGGTTACAAGTCTGAGTCCCAGAAGGTTGTTGTTCTAGTAGCCTTAGGCGAGGCACTTATCCAGAATCGCTCCAGTGAAACAGCTGCAATGGCTAAATGCATTAGGCTGGACAACTAAATGTAAACACCGTGCTTGAAGTGGCTCAGCCAATGCGCTTGTCATTGAGGGACCTTGATGACAGACTGGATAAGCTTACTGGACATATATGCAAAAACACAAAGGCTGAGCTATTTGGGCATTCTGGGGAATTCTCCAGAACCTCAGAGGCAGGCAGGCAGCTGTGCTCAAAGGAACACGGGCTAGCGTGGGGGCAGATCTGGCAGGCTGTTATTCTCCACTGTTTTTCCAGGTGCCCAGCCACCCCCTCCTAT
>JAODJX010000047.1:6865567-6876950 GCA_026776945.1 Isichthys henryi
TAATGCCCCCTCATCTCGAGGGAACATTTCCAGAAACAACCCCTACAGCCAACATTCACGGCATTGGCTACAAGCTCGCTAGATTTGAGCGAATCGGATGAGGGGGCGGAACCGCTACTCTGCACCTCACTGGTTACAAGTTGAAGTCTATCATGGGTCTACCAGGTTGTAAACCCACCAAAAACACCCACCTCGCCCACAACCTAACCCGCATCTCCAGAAAACGTACCTGAGGTACCTGGGAAGTTGATGGGAAAATTTTCGCCCAAGACAGGTCGTCTTAGTTCAAGGTGCAGAAACACAACATGTGACACATTGAGGCCCACAACATTAGTCCAAGGTCTCCAGAACATTCATGAAACACTGCTGAACTGTCTGAATTTTATGGAGGTGCAACAATAGTGGTTCGATGAGTACAACAGGGCATGCAATTCACAGTAGAGTACAGTCTTTCAAAAACAAGAATAAACAGAAATCTTACCTTGGAAAGTGTTACTGACCTTTCTCACAAGGTAAAGTTTTCAAAGTAACTTTTATCTCTGGCCTGCAAACAAAATCAAATGCTTTACTGATTAAACAGAAACGTGTATCTGGATCCTGGAGGTCAAAATTAAAGTAAAGAAATATTGGTGCTTGGACAAGGTAACAGCAGATTGAAGTGCATTTTATCAAGGCGTAATTAAACCCGTTTTAGCACACAGAAGATAAGTGTGGCATGGCGCAAATACGCAAAAACAATGTATGCACACAGCCTCTCTCTAATGCTACGGTACAAAGAAACGTTTTGAACTCAATTTTAGATACACTTGAAGGACGGCCTACAATTACAGAAAGGATCACTTTGGCTTACATGCATGTTCCACATGCCCATGCAAATAAGAGTTCTTGGACTTAATCTCCACAGGAGACTAGAATCTAGGCTGAAAAGGATGAGTCTTAGAATAATAGAGGAATATAGCCCTTTTTCGGAGGAGGCTGGTCAGAGGCGCAGCTCTCAGTATCGTTATGGCATGCGGTGCAACAGACCCACTTTAGAAGCTAGTCTGGAAGACTTTCTCAACCAGCGGAGCACCACGTGACAGTCAGAATTGGCGACGTGTGGAAACCAGAAGCCCACACCTCCGGGAACAATGGCAGCTGGCCCAGGCGACCTCACAGCCTGTCAGAACCTGCCCAGCTCTGCAGAGAGCCGCCCGCGCGGCACGCCGCCCTTCAGCCGTTGAAGTGGCACCCGTCTCGCTTTCCCAGAATTCCGCAGGAGCTACCCAGTGACTACTTGGAAACAAACATTCTGTTTTTAGCAAGAAACTCACTTCCTTGATGATGATCCGGCAACCCTTGCATTGCCACCGAACAGTGTTTTTCAGCGTTACCTGATCTGTTGGCTGCTGAAACAGGGCAGCAGTAAAAACTTGTTTACGCTTTAAGAAATCAGTGAGGTACCAAACAGCTGTTTCCCGGTACTTTACAGAGAAGATTTATGTAGCATGTGCTTGCGAAAACACCAGACTTATTCTCGCAGGATGTCAGCCATCTGATAACACTAACTAGTGAAAAACATCCATGACACCCTAACAGAGCAGACTTTTCAAAATGGACCCAAAGGCAACCAGTCTAGATAGATAGATAGATAGATAGATAGATAGATAGATAGATAGATAGATAGATAGATAGATAGATAGATAGATGGATAGATAGATGGATGGATGGATGGATGGATGGATGGATGGATGGATGTACAACATAACTTGTTGAAAAATCATCTGACCAGTAGGGGGTGCAATTGTATGATCAAATTATCTGTGGTTTCAATCCAAGTTTTCAAGCCAAGCGAGTACAGACTGCTACATGGCTAAATATGCTAGTTCACCATTACAGGTTATGTACAAGCACATGATTCAATATTTTTCATTATAAAAATGTATGAACATTTTTTATTGTTCCATCATCCTATGAGGGATGTAAAAAGCATGATTTTCACTTCTTCATCCATTGATAACCATTTTTTCATTACTCTATTATCTTTTGAGAATAAAGCTAAAATGTCAGAATCCCTTTCATTTGAGAGAGTACAGTACAATATACTTTATTATTACTGGGTTTAATGTTGGTAATGTCTAAGTGTACATAATTTATCAATTAAACTTTACCGTACATTACATATGGGGTCGGCGGACAATTCGCTATTACCCACAATGTCGGCCATCCGCGGTAGTTCTTGGAACATATCACCCGCGGATACGTGGTGAGTACTGTATTTTCTACATTTATCCATAGCACAAAGGTGGTCGTAGCTTAAAGGCTTGAAGATGTCCTTCACGAGAAAGATACCCCATTTCCTGAAAGAGAGAGGCGACAGGCACGTAGGAAGAAGTGCTGTTCCCGTAGAAGCAGTGTCTGACACTGTTGCCGTGTGCTCACTGTTGCCTAGGGAACAGCCTGGGCAGGGGCTCTGTGGGGCCGCCGAGGTGACCCATGGCTGCTGGACCACACGGCGATGCCGACTGTTTGTCTGGCGCGACACAAGGACTGCTGATTGCTCTGCTCCGTTGCAACCCGAGATATGCTGCATCGTTATTGTGAAAATCTCAATAAATAATACGTAAAGCAAACAATTACCAATAAGAGGCTAAATACTCATCTGCCAAGTATTTAATTAAAACGTCAGTCATAGTAAAACTGAAAATGTGGAGTTGTTTGAATTACAATTGAATAATGCAATACGCATCACGTGATTACAAAAGCTTACAGCTAATTTGGGCTCATTTAGCTTGCTGGCCACGTTAACCGTGACTCAGTTCAATGGCTCTCTGGCTATTTTCAACGGGAAGGTTTTCAGTGGCGCTCGGCCTTTGACGCAGGCGTGACGTCAGAGGCCAGTGTGGCAGCAGTCCCTTCCCGTCGAGGGGTATTCGGGCATGAGGGAAGCTTTCAGAACGAAAGCAGCAAAGAGGACGAAGGTCACCCTTCCAGCCACGGCTGGTCAGAACAAGAAGCTTTCATGGGAAATTTCCTGCATCAAAGAGGCCTGGCAGCCTACGAAAGGATGAAAAGCCGAGGGCCCTAGTGACTCGCAAACACCGTCCCATCAGGCGTCGCCATGGGAGCGCTTACGGCAGCACAAGGCCCGGCTAATTCGCTACAGGACTCACACCAGCATCAGCACCGCCCACCGTCCGTGAAATATGGAGCCCCGGCCCGTTCCAAATGACATTTCTCAACAACCACTAAGTTCCTATCATGGTCCAATTTCCTTACTCAACAAAAAAAAAGCCTGAACACTCCTGACACTGGGATACAACAGGAGCACAGATACATCACCATCTGTCTTTCTGATGATTAACAACCCGCCGTTACCATCCAGTGCCTAACTGGCAAGCGCAGTTGGCAGAATGCACTTTTACTCCTACTCTGTTCAGTATCCGCGGGGGGGGGGGACATATTTTGTAAACTTCATCCACCCCAGCAAAATGAACTTACTCACAGTCTACCTCTGAACTAACAATGTTAGTAAGCAGAGCAGAATGACTAGATATGAAGAGATAATGGCAACTAAAGCATCCCAGTGACTGGGCGACCAGTTATACATGATGCAGGAACCCGTTAAATGGTTCAGTAATTAAGCACTACACTGGTCACAGGGACGAATAAACATCCCAGGTGACATCACTGCACAAGCTCCACGGAGAGAGTCATTTTCCTATCCAAATCACCGGCACATGTTTTTTAGTCAGAATCGTCCCCCAGTGAACACAGAGATCATGGGCCAGCGATTTACATAAAGGTGGCGCCGATTACCCACGCGCTCACGGACGGGCGGAACTGTGAAATACTTTTATAGCTGAATTCTGCCACCTGGTGGTCAGAACCTGGTACTCATGAGATTGCTGTAATAGCTGTAAGATTCCTAATTCTAAAAAATAAGTAACTAATACATACCTAAAGCCTGGAGCACAGTAGGCCAATTTTTCAGCCATCGGAAGCCATCAGGCCATCAGAGAGAGTCGGGAACTGCCCGTAGGGCCCGTGTGTGCGGCACAGTTGGGCTCAGTTGGTACCCAATGGCGCCGTTTTGGCTGAATGAGCATGTTGAATCGGTGTCAAAGCTACCTGGTGAAACTGGGCTCTCTGATCAGGATACATGTCAACCATCAGCTCTAGTCGTATCAACATGTTCCAGTGTAAATTTTCGCAAGAGGCAGGAGCTGATCGTTCATAAGCTTTGGTTGGGGCCAGTTCTTTGCCATTCTCTTGGTGCAGAAGTGAATAATGAAACAGTCGAAGGACCACATCGCTATGCTTATTTACACCAAAGACACAAAGACAACCCTACTTTGTTACTAACTACTAAAATTTATTTGGTGGGAAAGGCAACATCAGCCAGGTGGTAGTTACCCACCTTGTCTGTGCCGCTCGATCCTTTTCGATCAGTGTTGGCTGAGGTCGGAGACCAACCTCTATCTTGCCGGCTCCAATCCTCAAAGCAGCATCCACATCCAAGCCCGGGTTGCCCGAAATCTTGGCACGTTTGCTACTCAGCCTGGCTTCGTTGGTTGCTGCGGCCTTATGTGTTACTGAGGCGTGAGCTGTCACCTTGGTTACCGCTGCCTTCCTGGCCAATGCCATCTTCCACCTGCTGCTGCTACCCTCATGGCGGCCATCTTGGGAGAGAGACCAACAGAGTACAGTCAGTAGGGTATAGGTTCTTTTGGGTAATGGGGTGGAACTGAGAGGAACAGATGTCCAAAGTTAGTGGTACTGATTAGGTTATTTTTTTTCCTCTTTCTTGCCGCTGGATACAAACCTGTGTTTCATACCGAATCTGAGTTGTGACCCCCGCAGCCCCCGCCATATCTGTTTTCCTCTCCACATCTGTCACAACAGGACTGTTTATTTCTTGCTAATGCTTTTCCCTGCCCTTCCAATCATCCCATTGTTCCCAAGAAGGAAAACCCCTCACCCACAATAAATATCTCCTTTCCTGTCCAAAGCATGTGCCTCTCACGTAGTTTTACTCACTGCCGGGGTAGAAGAGCATCACGTTTCTGTCATACACAGAGACGCAGATACTCACAGTCAGAAAAAAGGGTAGCAATTTTTATCTTTGCTTGTGACCCTCAAGGGTCTGCCAATTGTACCAGAGCTGTAGGTAAATGTACTTTTTAGTGCAATTTAAGGTACAGAAATGGACCCCGAGGAACACCCCCAAAGTACAAACAACATTAATGTGCCCCCCAATTGTACAAAAATGTTCCTTAGAGTCCATTTCTATATCTTAAAACGTACATTTACCCTTGAGGTTATACACCCAGTGACAAACAAAAGTACAAACTGTTCTGCTTTTTTTTCCTGACAGATGATCTGGGTTGGAGCAAATTACGCGTTTAAACTCACAATGAGCATGATGATCCTTTGCTGTCAATTACGGTTTGACCTGCTTCCTATTGGTTAATGCAATCCCGCCCAGGGGAGGAGAAAAGGTGAGAAGAAAAGTTCTGACCTGAAGCTGAGCAGCATTTGAAGGCCCAGCTGGTTGCGGTGCTTGCTGACGTGAGCCAGGTGCCTCTCCTGATGGTCTTCTCGCTCCGAGCGCATCAAAATCGGGGTCCTGCCATAGACAATGCGTTGATACCAGGCTCTTCTTGCAGGATGGGTACTCCTGGTTGCTACAGCGACAAAAAACAATGGTGATGGAATTTCCGGTGACGGAACTCGGATCCATAAATCTACCAGTGCCTCAGCAGACAGGAAGGTAGACGTCATAAACAATTAGAATATATTTTGTACTTAAGTAAACTGATAAAAATACAAGTTTGATACTAAACTAGAGGACGATGTACATTAAAAACAACGAATAAAAAAGTGGTAAAGAATTTTTTTAAATAAGAAATTTTCCCCATAACCCTCCTTTAAATATCAGATATTTCTATCCCGGAATGGGGTCCGTTAAGCCAGTGCAGATGGATGGGCGAACGGACCCAGATCGCAGTACGGTGATGATGCAGTCTGCACAGAAGCTGTGCAGCCACTCCTTGGTGGTCATGGTATTCCTCAGCATGTCCAGATGGGGCACATCAGCTCACTGTGTAAAAGGCGGGGGGACACCGTAATCTCCGGGTTGTTTCATTGCCGCCACCTGTAGGGAGAATCGTAGAACTGCACCACAAAAAACCAAGAACAATTTCCCTGTGTGAACAATATATTCACTTATTCACATAATCACACAAATTATCCCAGGTAAGCTTCTGATATGTGTTAAGACCTAGGTAGCCTACTATGGAGGATTATAACACTACTTTGGAGGATTATAACGCTGTACATGCACCTCTTTTTAAAATACGCAGCGGGAACGAAGTTAAAGCGGGAGATATTCCCACCCACTGACTTGCGGGGTCCGATGTAATTCATACAAACTGAGCACTCAGATTTTACCAAGAGATTGCATACCACTGGTTTGTATAATCTGGGTCATTTATTAGCAGGTGACAAGAAAACCGATTATATAAAAGAAGGGCAGAAATAAAGAAACACTTCTTCCTGTTAAAATCTTTACACATAAATCAATTTACAAACGCTTGCACTACAGCGAAACAAATACGTATTTTACGTAAAGTTGGACAAACTACCTTGTCCTACTTTCACAATATTTTTCATTATTACAAAATCGCTGCTAAATTAAACATAGAGAGGAAATTGCAAAAGTGTTCCGCCTATATTCTATATTTCGATTTTGATCAACGTTGCGAAAGCTGTAAGACATCGCCAGTACAAACTCTAATCCAAAACACAGGCACATGCACACAAACATCACGTCTGAACCAATTTTACGCGCTGCTTTGCAAATCAAATTATCTAGATGTATTTATGGATCATATTCATCGTTTCATTACCGCGTGTGCAGCAGGTGTACCTACAGAAAAGCTAACTGTATGTATCGTGCAAACAAATATCAAAGCTTTCCTTTCGAAACAAACTTTTGCTTTTATAAATATGGTACGGGGGGCGGCTAAAGGTGGCGCGACAAAAAGCAGGAAAGTGACTTAATGCACAACTGTAATTTGCGATTTCGTACAATGTGTTTGACGACAATAATATGTTAATTAATGCCAGGATAAACGGGTAGATACTGACTAGCTGGAAATGACGGCAGCCTACGTGCTCTTACTCACATGCTACCCGTCCAGCTTATATAATATTAATCTAGTTGCAGGCATAAAATCATAATAAATGCAGGACAGCCTTTCATAAACACTTTGTTTCCGCTTTACTTACATTTTGAGTGGAAAACTGCATTCCGCGCGCTTGTAAAAAAAAAAAACCAATATGGTGGCTGTTTATCTGCAGTGGTTTTCGGGAAATGTAGTAACAATTACCTAAATATTGCACTTTTAACGTCATAAAATTAAATTAATCATTATTATGTAATTACTAAGCAACTATTCTCATGGGTTAAATGATAACAGAAGTCAATAAATACCCCCTTTCACAGTTATGAAGTAACTTGCAATCGATTGCTATAATATATATAATATATATTTTGATGAGAGAAAAAAAGAATTCGAAAAAACGATGCTTTTGTCATGTCTTAATAGCTGATACGGTATGGTATCACATCTGAAAGAATCATTTAACATAAACTATATAGTCGTTAATTCCATCCATTTTACTGTTCATTTAGATGTTCAGCTCCACCCTAAAATAACAGCAAAAATAACGGATATTCAAACATAATAGACTTGGGCTATTTTTCTTCCAAAAATACAAATGTATGTGGTATTGATATATGACACATTGAAAATGCCTAAACTCCGATTTATACGCTTTTGTTAAAGGCATGGAGTAAGTGAAGAGTATGGAAGGCGGCGCTGCAGTTTGAGGAAGTT
Source organism: Isichthys henryi (assembly GCA_026776945.1). Lineage (NCBI taxonomy): Eukaryota > Metazoa > Chordata > Actinopteri > Osteoglossiformes > Mormyridae > Isichthys > Isichthys henryi. The sequence goes on from JAODJX010000047.1 coordinate 6,873,451, forward strand.
TATGATGCCCTGGTGTGATAGAGCTGACAATAAAAGGCTGGGTGTCGTACAGCGGCCCGCCCGTATCGCTAAAAGTAGGGCGATCCCGCATCTGAAGCCGATAGAGGACATACACACACCTGAAGCGTAAAAATTGAGCAGGGGGCACCTTCTCGGCATCATGGGCTCATCTTCCTCCAGTCTCCTGGATGAGAACAGATCCAACTACATCAGAGGTAAATCGGAAAAGTGTGAAATCCCACGTCGTTACATTTGTCGCAAAGTTTTCAGACGAGCCTGCAGTCGTATCATCACAATGTATCGATTTTGCAGTTGCCACATTTTTTCCCACTTGGAAGCATTAAATGTAAACTTCCCCTGTTTATATTGAATGCCATTTTCTACCGCGAGCTTCTAGTTTGAAACGACAGCGTTTAGTGTAATCTTTATAATAGTAAAGTTATATTTATTGACCGCATCTATTCTGGTTATACTCGATACACGCAGTGCTGAGTTCTATGGTTACCCCAAAGATTGTAACGTTTTTCTCACTTTTCTCACCATCAATCTCTATGCCCGTTGAGGCTACGTAGCGTACTTTTCGCAAATCTCTCAGTGTGATTGATAGAGGTTAATGGGTAGAAGAGTCAAGATTTCTGGACATTATCCATGAAATATTTAGAGTATATATTCTACACATGGGGGTAATTCTTGTGCACTACACTGCATGGGAGACTGATTCTGTTTTGTCAAAGTATGAGAGTACAGATGCTGCGGGAAATTAACGCAGATGTACCGCAATGGTAATGAACTCTCTCGAGTAGTTGATATTTTTATTGTCATCTAAGGTCATTTGGATATTCTACGATAATGCAAGCATTGCCTATCAGGCTAATTGTAAAAAAAAAATGCAAAGAATGGTTTGTCTCTGGGCGCGGTCTCAGCAGCACTTGTAGATAACCAAATGCATACTATGGCATCCCGCGTGTTATCCTGAGGTTTGTTTATATTGGACTCTGTTAATCAGAAGTACCACTGCCATTCCTAAACGGAGGATGATACGTGGACCCACACCACCCGATGGTATATGCTTAAATGGGAAAGTAACTGAAGTGGTACCAGACAAATAATCTAAACATATTAATCGATCACATTTTTTTGGTTGATTTAAATAACTTTATTGTGTTTTTTTCCCCTACATTTTTAAGTAATACATTTCATTATTTTTAACCACGTCTTTCAAAAAAGTAACATTTTTTTTTAAACTCCGGTTTATTTATTGTAAAGTGACATTTACTTCAGAAGCAGAAGCTGTAATTAAACTAACCACAGGAAATTTTGTTTATGCATTAAGATGTCTTTTGGAATATTATATATTACTTTCATTGATATGAACTATAGAAAGATGTAATACAGATAGGCGCGACTCGTGCCGATCACCAGAAGAATATTCAAGTTAGTCAGTGATATTATTCTGTGGGACATATGAGATATTGTTTCAGAAATTGAGTTAAACGGTGAACCTGGCTGCATGGACCGGACATCTGACAATGGCAAAACCGTGCGCCAGAAAAAAATGATCATAAGGGACCCTCCCGGATTGCTAAAATTTACCGTGGGGGACCCTAAAGACCACGGCCGATTTATTTTTTTACCCCAGTCCAGCCATGGTAAACCATGGAGGAGTGATGTTTCTTTGGCAGGCAAAAAATCCAGTGAAGGAGATGAGGTCTGACTACAATATGTTACTTAAAATATGAATTTACTTCATGCATTACAAGTATGAAAATAGCACATTTGCTGTGGGTAACATATAGCAAAAATATATGCAGTTGACTAAATGTATATTTTTAAAGCAATAATCCCACCCATCTACCTAAAAATATATTAACATTAATTACAGCCAACTTTTAACACTGTTCTCAGCCTCTGATACATTTGTGGTGTGCGGAGTTGGTGAAGTTGTGCAAAGCTTTAATTGACCGTCATGGTTAAGGCAATAAACAGACATGCATCTCCACTGTAAACCTGTAAAGAGTTTTGGTTGTAACTCATATTCCTGACTGGTGCAAATGTGGCTATGGAGATATCAGCTGGCTGGTGCAAGAGGATACACACCAGTCAGGCAAAGTGCTTTTTTTATTCCACAAAAGTGAAGTATAAGTTGATGTTAAAGGTTTACATCATCGCTGAAGTGGACATAAAGTATTTTCAAAAGTATGCGGATTCATTCTACAAAAAGATTTGTCAAAATGCTCATAAAGCCATCGGATCGAGATGAAAATCGTACATTTGACTTGCAGTCAACTCAAAAGAAGTCTTCAGCTATAACTTCTTGATGCAAACCGTCTCGGCGCCTCCCTTTACCATGGTGTGAAGAATGTCACTTGTCCAAACCCTAGAGTCATAACATCATAGTGAATCTGAGCAGTGCTGTTTGCTAACAGCACCTAGTAGCTATAGTCTTGAATGAGTGGGATGGACTCATTAAATGGGTGGGGTTCCAGAGAGATGGAAAACTATTTTGGATGAAGGAACCTAGGCTGAATCTTGACCATAGTGTTCAACTTTTGGGTATTGGCTAGTCGCACTGAAGCTAATATGAACAGACAAGTTTAACAATGAGATCATGCAATGTTCCCGTAAAGCATATGCTCTCTTCTGTAGGACTCTGGACAAGAACAGTTGTGAACCTAAAGCCTTAAATACACCCCATAGTTACTTTGCTTTCTCCGAGTAGCTACTAATGCATTGTTCATAAGTGTAGCATGGGAAACACTGACATTCTACAAATAAATGCCATACATCCCTCTTACAACCTTATATACAGTACAGATCACGAGGCACAAAGAAACTCATTTTGACAAATGTCCAAGTTATGTAACGCTGGACTTTCCGTATCGAGGTTGTGAAATTTCCTGCTTTTCATAATCCAACACACCGCAAAATTAACTTCCCCATTTTATGGACAGTCACAGTCATCGTCAAACATCCCGTTTATGCCTCCATCACTGGTTTGGTTGGCAATCGAGTCGAAAATCAGAGGCCAGTGGATCTTGAAGCTCGGAAGGACAGTTTTATCTCGCCTCGTCTTTCGGGCATTTTAGCTCCTGTTAGATAGGGCGGTTTCAACCGGTGTCCCAGGATGATATCACGTGTGCTCACTTCCTCTCCCATGCAGCTGTTCTCCCAAGAGGTACGAAACACAAAATCCCATACCACTGTATGGTAAAAGCTCATTCAATGTAACGGAGGCCAAATTTCTGTCAGGTAATGAGTGGAACTGAAATATCTGGTCTCAGCTAGAATAGCCGACCGCCCTCTCTGGGCTCGTAAACAGTATGGATGTAACAGATCGCCTCAGTGAGCGAAGATTTGGGGGCCCCCCCCCCCCCCCCACACACAAAAAAACAAAAAACAAAAACAAAAAAAAACACAAAAATATAAATCACAAAAAAAAAAAAAAAAAAAAAAAAAAAAATAAAAAAAAAAAAAAAAAAAAAAAATATAAAAATAAAAAA
>JAODJX010000047.1:6877050-6892452 GCA_026776945.1 Isichthys henryi
TAAATATGGGGTCTAAGCCATAATTGCCGCCCGCCCACACTGGGGTCGTAAAAATTTTTGATGTAACCGATCGCCTCAGTGAGCGAATTTACCCCCCCCCCCCCCCCAGCTGCATAGTGACATTCCACAGATGCTGCCAAGCGCCCGGTGATACATCTACAAGCTGCTATCTGTGACCGCTTCCATGTTTCGACTCGACACCAAAGCTATAGTCCGTCACGCCGTACGTTTCATAATTGTTCTGCTGTTCTTCAATGTTCTAGTGTAGCCGTTTAGCAGTGGGCACCGGGGGTTAGTCGTATCCCACTTAATGTCAGCTGTGCTATGAGTCACAGAGTGTCTTTTCATTGAATGGCAAGGGCTATTTGTTTCTTTCTTTTGTCTGGTGGCGAAGGATTGTAGGTGGCTTTTCTCCATTGACACACAAGCCACGTCAGAACCTGTGTCAGTGGTAAAGGTAGAGACCAAAGAGACTTACTGACGCATTACAAAGAACTGGGAACAGCTGCTTTCACATTTTTAAATACATATTGGTTTCGCAGATGGAGTAGAGGCAGGAAAAGTGCTTTTCCCGCCTGTGGTTCAGTCAAACCACCAGCCGTATGTGGTTACTTCTCCTTTACCTCTGCATACACTTACAGTGGCAGTGGAGCTGCACAGTCGGGCCATTGTAAAGACCTTTGAAAACGCTACCAAACAAACAGGAAACTACAAATGAGGGGCGTGGCCAGCTGGAGCTTATTATTTATTATTTTTCATTAGCATCTAGCTAAGAAATTCCTCACATAGGCCTGTCCTAGTGAGTCAGGTCACAGTAGGTCAGCTTGGGACGTCTGGAGGATACGGCTTCATGACTGCGACACCAGGAAAGACCTGCTTTGGCTAAAAAAATACAACAGATGCGTATATTTTTAACTGTGTGCCACCTTGTATTAAACGGATTTCTGAGTAAACAGAAGACGAAGCTCCAAACTGTTTGCTTTTGAAAAACTCCGATATAACCTTTCGTGTTAAAAACACAGACATAATTTGGGCTTTTATCGATAAAGTTTTATAGGCTTGTATTAAATCATTTGTAGGCAGTATCGTACCTAGGAAATCTGCAGCCCTCCCATCCAATTTTACATTAAATTTTATGCATTAGGGCCCCTAATGCCAGGCTGTCCATGGCCCTCAAACACTCCTGCTAGATTTTTTTTGTTTTGTGATTATTCTTTGCTGCATTTCCACACACCTGGGCCGTGCGCCAAACTGCAACACTCCTACCTTCTCTTCTGCAGGTTTAGTTTGATTGTGTATTGTCTCACCCCATGGGCATGGATGCACGGCTGCCACATGATAGCCATGCACCCCCCACCTCGGCCACAGCCCCGTCCACCAAGTGGCTTCCGGCCAAACAGGACATGGTGGAGACATGTCCTCCTGCCACCACATACCCGGGTTTTTACCGGGGGCTGATTCTCTGCAGCTGTCAGAAGGAAACAATAAGCACAGATCCAGTTTCGTCCCTGCTTTTGAGCTGCTTCACCCGTTTTGTGTTGGGGAGGAGTCTGGAGTGCAAAGCTCCAGGCTGCAGGGGCGATTTTAGGATTTGACCCTTACGGGACACCCTTCACACGCGTGAGTGGAGGGGTACCAAATTTTTCCAAAAATACGGATTGCTAAATGCCTTTAGAATATTTATTTCTCAGGTGGCTGAAGGTGGCAAACGGCGCAGCCCCTGTGTTTGTATTTATATACAGTGCGACCTGCTTATGAGGCGTTTGATCTCACATCTGCCTTGTAGCACTCAGAAAGAGAATAGGAAGTGACCTCATGTGTTTTTGGGTGAACTTGTTTTCATCCTGTGGATCTGTCCCCGGGGGAGGTGGGGTAATACGCGTGTCAGTGTGGCAGTTGAACTGCAGGGGCGGCCCACCTGGATGGGGCCCAGTCTCCCAGAAAGTGGCTCCCGGTACCTCTGGGGACCCGACCGAGGGGAGCGGGGATCCCTCTCGTCAGTTTCCTGTTCTACAGGAAACTGGGTGAGGAAATAGCTGTGATCTTCCCAGCATGGGGATAGAAACCCAGCCCACTCATAAACATCCACACACTCAGGATGTCCTTACCACTCTGCCGAGTTCTCCCAGGACCTGCGGGCGAGGGGGGGCGGGGGACGGGGCACATTTGAGGGCCTGTTTAGTTCGCAGTTTACTCCATGCACTCTGTGGAATGCGCAACGGCAGTTTGTAACTCTCGACCGGGCATCTGACCTTTCGGAACCGGCCCAAAGCTGTTCTCGAAACACCCCCCACCGCATGAACTATGACATTATAAGATACTGAATGGAAGAGACACAGCCTTGCCAAGGAGATCTGTACAGTAATGTGCCGACTAGCTTAGTCTACAGCGGCACATCCTGTAATTACCACGGTAATTTTTGCGAGATTGTCTGCAGTTACAGCAATTATTAACTTACAATCCTGGAAGCTCTTTGAAAATCTTTTTTTCATTTCCACACCTAGTGTGTTTGAAACAAAGAGAGGATGCGTGTATATAGAAAGATGCCGCGTGCGTTGGCTGCCGGTGCGGTGTTGTGGTTAAGGTCTCGAAACGGGCCTGTGGTGTGAGATGGCTCCCATCCATGGCATTTCCGCTCTCGTTCGATGCGAGCGATGCACTAGGTTAACGGCAATGCCACTGTGGTCTGGACAACTGCAGCTACATGCAAACCTTGCTCGTACGATCGCTCCCCCCGTGCAATAAAACATTCCAGAATGTGAGCACGGTGCAGGAATTAACTTGCTGCATTTGGGCAAATCAGCGGTCGCATTTGCTGACGCATGCCGTCCACCGACATCTCTGCACACCAGAGGATGTTGATATCTCAACCACACGCCCCCACATGTCATTCTGTACCTCCGAAGTGTTTTATCAGACTCTACTCAGGTACCATTCTTACTGGGCTCCCTGCGAATTGCCACCAAAAAATGTACTCGTCCAATCCGGGCCTCATTCCTTGTAACATGAGTCGTCACACGTCAGGCTGACTGCTGTACTAGATAATGGTGCGGTTGGTCAGCCTTAACTGTTGTATTAAAATGAAGTCATTTACCGTTCCATAGCCAGGATGTGGGATTTTTTTCATTCCTCTGTTCCCATCATCCGTTCAGACCACAGATTCAAACGCTTGCAATTGTGTGGCAAATGACGATGGCTTTCCTCAGAAAGCAGCCACGTGAGCTGGGATGAGAATTAATGAATTAAATCCGCACAGATTTTCATCTGTGGGGGGTGGCGTGCGGCTCGGTGGGATAGGCCTTTGTACCTGCGATCGGAAGGTTGCCAGTTCGAGTCCCGGCCTCAGTGGAATAGATATGACTCATCTCCTTGAATATGCCCCTTAACCCCTTCGCCTGAAAGATGCACTGGGGTGATGAATAAATGGCAGAACCCCAAGTTAAACTCTCACCTGTATCTATGTGTGTGTCTGTCTCAAAGGAGAGCATGATGGGATATGTAAGAAGAAAAAAAAACATTCCAATGTAATTTTGTAAGTGGCAAATAAAGTATCAATTCAACAGAATCCCCCTGTTCTTGAAGGGGGGGTGATATCCTGTCTTTTGTAAGTGTTCACAGCTGCAGTTCAGTCCACATTGTGTCAAAACTCTTACGCCGCTCACAGGCTCAGCATATTGTTTCTTAACCTTGAAGCTTGAGGGAAAAATGAACACCCCCCGAAAGAAAACTGGACGCAAGGTTTCTGAGAAGGCCCACGGGTCTGAGCAGGACATGAACCAGTCGGGGGCTGGAGCGAGCAGCTCCTTTCCCAGAGTCTCCAGATGATCCAGGACTCCAGAGTCCAGAAGCTGACAGAACCGTTGGATTTGCTGTCCCATGCCAGCGTGATGCAGGCAGCTGCAGGAAACTTCTCACAAAGTCACTGCTAAGCGCTTTTCATTACTGAGCGCCGTCAGGAGAAAGTCAGCCCGTGAAATGTGAAACGCAGCTGTGAGCAAGAGAGCAGATCACGAACCATATGCAGTTTTGGTGTATCGAGTGCAAAGTAACTCGCACGCCCTGTCACCATGGTGACACACACAGAGTCCTGGTAAACCATGACTATAATCTCCACGGTAAAGGCTGCGCTGCTTCCTTCACGAATGTGTTTCTTGTCCCTCGAACACATTGTATGCCAGAAATGAGCAGTAATTTCAACAGAATGTATTGCAAGATGAGAAAGGGTGAACGGGCAAAAGAAAATGGAAATTTTTTACCAGCTCCAGGTAAAGAACTACTAACAGAATGTGGAAGGAAAAACTGAACAGCGACAGAATCATAGATGTCCCGCTTGTTATTTGGGAAATTAAACGCTGCTGTCGGTCCTGGTCCTAAGTGTCTGTTTTCATTTTGGCCTTTTCATGCAGTTCAGTAATTCATTCCACCCATAAATTCTAGCTAAATTAGAGTCTTTGTAATATTTTCTTGGATCTACAATTATACATTAGCATTGGAATTATACGGTCTTGGGTGGATAAAATTATTTTCTGTTGTATGGTGGTTTTAAGTAGAAGCTAATGCTTAAAAAAAGGGGGGATATATGGTAGTTATTATGAAAGTTATATGTATTATACATGATTATACATTATGACTTAACTTGACATTTAGAAATGGATTCATGGGCAACAGATCATTTAAATATATCAGATCACATGATGGTATGAGTGATACTGCTGGAGGTAGGTAGCTGAGGGCATTTATGTGATGATTTTATCCAATGCAACTTACTGTGGAGGAAAATGTGACTCCCTGGGATTCAAACCCATAACCTTTGTGGGCATACTGCTCTACTCATGGTGCTATTGAGTCTACAGATATCTGGCACTTAGGAAATTGGCTGACCCCTCCTTAAAGCAACGTCCCTTCGTGTTTCAGGCCAGACAGAGGCCAAGCTGAAGAACTTCAGCCCTCACTACAGGCGTCAGTACCTGGTGACCTTCTTCTCGCACGTCCAGGATGAGGTGGAGCAGCACAAGACGGGCCAGCCGCAGCTCCTGAAGCAGCGGGTAAGGCGAGGCTGAAATGAGTCTTTGAGGCGAACAGAGGGCGGGGTTACCTGCTTGGTTTCAGCCAATGGGATCCAATAGAAATGAGTGGGACGGTTAGAAAAGCAGTGAGTGGCTGCTCACAATGATTGAGTGAAGCTGCATGGGTGAATTTTAATATGCGACTCAACCGTACCTGTATTCAATTGTACCCGTTTAACGCCATGTTCCATTGCTGAAGTGCAGTTCCAGTACTCAAGAACAGAAGTACAGAGGATAGTAAAAATCCCAAAACGTCATTCTTGCCACGTCCCAGATATCAAGGATGCATTGATTGCATCCTTGCCAAACAAGACCAATCCCATAATTCATTGTGCCCCAAATCCATGCTAAGAAGGCAAGTTAGTAAGACCCTCCTTGCCAGGACCACAAGTACGATCTTTGCATTCTTAGTACTGAGAAACACCCCATGTCACCTTTTGCTGCTTTTTTCCTACCATCCCCGACCCCTCCCCCCCACCCCATACCAGGTTGTTTCCAGGCTAAAGAGAATCAATTCATCTTATAGAATATTTATACTTTCAATTGAAGTGGCTTAGGGTTGGCAGCTCTGTGATCGATTAACCCTGTCTGCTGTTAACAGGAAGCCCCAGAGGAATCTGAGGTCATCTACAAGGAGACCGTGCTGCACTTTGATGACACCAAGAAGTGGAAGGAGAGGCTTGTGGTGGTGCGAGCCGACTACAGCCTCGAGTGCCACGACAGTAATGAGGTTGTACATATTTGCCGCTGGAGCAGCTCAATGTGTATGAATGACCTTTCAAACGGCCAAGGACAAACACTTAAAAGGGGCTCGGCATTCTCTGCCGTGTTGTGGTTCTTTCTGCCAGACCTTCACAAAAGGTGCTCCCCCGCGATACAAACTCCAGCCAACAGGAGGCACTGTTCTGACATCAGAAGAGAAATATATGGCCATGGTGGACAAGGCCTTCCCTGACCCCAACAGTGAGTGTCCCTTCTGGTAGCACTAGTATCAATAAGTCAATGTTCTAAAGCTAATAAAAGCATCACCAGAGGAGCACAGATGACATCCAGCTGCCTGTATGGTTTTTACTATCTTCTGGAAAGTATGGCTAGACTTTCTTCTTGTCACCATCCATCATCCAGAGTTAATATTTTTTTAACTTTCAAGGACTTCCTCATCGCTCATCGCTTCTTGTTCCACTTCCCCCTCGGCTGCAGGTACCAAGGAGGAACCAGTTGCCCCCCTGGTGGCCATGCCTGGCCCGTTCCCCGTCTACCTGCAGCTGCCTTACTCCAAACACGCCTATTTCTGCTTCGACCAGGAGGACCGCCGGGTGCCCTTTGTGTCCGTGCTCAACGACTGCATCCGACACCAGAACCATGGTACCACCTATAAGCATTCTGTATCAGCGCAGTTCCAACGGCGGGTGCTCGAATTGCAGCTCTGTGTTCTAAGCAGGCTATGGGCTTCTCATGAGTGGGGTTTCTACAGCGGTTAGAGCGTGCCAATAATACTTATCTTTGTCACGGCTGCTTCCTGCACTGCAGGCCCTCCTCTTACCAGTTGGCTTGCGGTTAGCGCAGGCCTGTGAGGACGCAGCCTATGTTTTACACTGACGGCACACTGAAGAGCCACCGTGTGTTCCACAAAAAGGCACAAGCGAAATATCATTCTACATGTCTATAGTTTAACACTGGCGTAAACGACGGCTCTTGTGTGTCATGAGGGACCTGCTCAGTCGGACGCTGCCTCCTGTCCTCGTCCCTTTCCCAGACTTCCTGAAGAAGACAACGTGTGAAGTCCAAGCCTTTGTGAGAGCAGTCCAACTGCACAGACAGGAGAAGGGTCACTATGAATCATGGGATATGCTGACTGGCAGCGATGTGCAGGTGGGTTCCTGCTCTGTGGCAGGTGTTAGTTTCATTCTCGCAAAAAACTGCAGCCACCGTGAAGTTTGGAAGCGACGCTGTTTGTTGATGCTGAAGTGCACGGGCTGGCGTTGCCTCCGTGTTTCGCCCTGGGACTCACAAAATGACCTTCTGTGCCAATAATAAGAGCTGGTCCTACTCATTGTGGAATCAGTCTGGCCTGGAAGACCATGAAACCACTGAAACGAGTGTGGAGCTTTCGTGTGGGTCAAGGCAGGTTTGTTTTTGAGCAAGTGCTGTTCGCAGGAAGCGTAGCCATTGCTCAGGAAACACCCACGCTCTCGCGGGCTATTGTTGAAGAAACCCACCCCCCACATTCCTGCGCAGTTTGAAATCCGGAATGTATGAAAGAACAGAAGCAGGCCAGGGCGTATGGTAGGGCTACCAAGGAGCGCACCGGGGTGTGTTAAAGCTACACGGCCAGAGCATGAGCGCCTGCTTCAGCCCACCCGCCGTTTGTGTGCCCCTCCACTCTTCCTGTCACGGTTCCCGACTTCGTGTGCTCTACAGGCGCTGGCCAACCTGGTGATGGAGGAGCTGGTGCCCACGCTGCAGACTGAGATAGTGCCTCGGCTGAAGGGAAAGAAGATGGAGAGGAAGAGAGTGTGGTTTGCGGTGGGTGTGAGTCGTCCAATACAGCAACCGCTGCTGCACGACTTAGCAACACTGTCACGCATTGCCTTAGTATTGGGACTCCATCGCATCTGTATGCAAAGGAGGAGCACTTGCTGTAGCCATGGTAACTTGAACACAAATCGTGACTAAAATCTGGACTTTACTTTGCGTCATGTTTCCTCCTTTCAGCCTCAAATGTCCTTATAGGGATTGGGTTGGGTTTCGACCGGTTCATGCTCTAGATTAGGTTAGCAATAAAGAATGTCATGGTGGGTAGATCTTCCACTTAAACAGTTTTGTTCCTCTGACGGTTCTCCCTCAGACAGTGGAAGCAACCTACCTTCTAGTCCAGGAGCAGCTGTCAGAGGGTCTGGCCTCCCTGAAGGAGGAGTGCTCCTCTGATGCAAAAAAACAGGAGGCCCAAATTCGTGAGAACATGGACCAGATCGTCAACTCTAAAAACTTCCTGGCTGGCAAGCTGGAAGGTAAAAGAGGTTGGAGGGTCATCCGGGGTTTGTAGACCTCTTGTAGTATGCTAGCTGCAAAGATACTGAGAGCTAGCAACTCTTGCCGACTAGCAGTACCGATGATTTGAGAATGAGAGCGTTCATGCATCTACATCTCACACGACCTCTTATGCCTGACGCTCAGTTTGACGTTCAAGCGGTTGGCCAAATCCGTCTTGCCTTCCTGCCCTCATGCAGCCACGGTGTCGGAAGCGGTGCGGAAGTTCTGCGCCGAGAGCGTGCAGCCGTACCTGGCGTCCATCCTGGAGGAACTGATGGGTCCCATCAGCCTTGGCTTCCAAGAAGCGCGTCTGCACTGTGAGAGGGCGATGGACTGGCTCTGCCAGGAAGTTCAGGAGAAGGGGGCTCCTGCAGACCTAAAAGGGGTGCGGTATACAACAATATTTACAACTGTGTCCCTGTGCCGCAAGACCTAGGCAAACCATATTTAGTTTAAAGATCATTCATTAAAGTATTTCCCCGTCTTGAGTTTCTCCCCCAGGCCCTGGACAAACTGGGGAGGGAAGGACTGCAGGACTGTCACCAGCACTTGGATGTCCTCACAGTGCAACTCCAGGAACTCCGCAACCGCTTTAAGTTCTCCAATGTGGCACGCCTGGTGCACTGTGCCCTGATTGACATACAACAGGTGACCACTAGATGTCACTCATGAGCAGCATAAGTCGGCCTCCTGGCTGCCAGCATTAGTAACACGATTAGATTTAGCGTTCAGCTAAACCAAAAATATTATGATGGCCACAGTAGGTATGACTGAACATTTCCCACAAAGAGCTTTCTATTAATAGCATGTTTTCTCTCTGCTCTGCTGGCTGCAGCTGATGGAAAATGCAGCGTACACCTTCGAGATCCTGCTCAGCACAGCTCTTAAGGGCAACCCGGCCAATCCCGCCTCTGACATAGAGAAAGTCAAACACAGGGTTCTGAAGGTAGGCAGGCTCAGTCGCTGTCCGATCCAAACCTAAATGGAGCACACTACATTAATTCGCTGACATAACCAGACCACACAGACAACCTGGATGAGGTCCATTTACGCTTCTGTCCTTCTGTCCGAAAGATGCTAAGCTATATTACCAGATTCAAAGGCTTCAAGAGTAAAACTAATGGGAAACGGGAAATTAAATAGCATTTCTTATCAATCAGCAATATGACTATGACAGCAGTACAGTGAGGAAGAGGATCTTCCAGGAGGCCCTGGTGGACATCACCCTGCCTGCCATCCAGAGGAATTTGGCCCCCACTTACAAACTGGTCAGTTCCATTGGCTGGTATCCACCCCCAAGCCAAAACATCAATTCAGCTACTTTTCTGATTCCTGCCAACCGACCCCATCACGACGTTACAGCGATCTGTGACCCTAACAAAGTCAGCCTTTGTCTCCATAGGAGCTGCAAAAGTTTGACCAGTACATTTTTGCCGACTGTACAAATTTCATACAAGTGGAAAATGTCTACGAAGACATTCTCCTGAAAATTCTTGAGGGTGAAATAAGCAAAGGTACGTGTGTCCGGGTGTCCTGTTTGAGTATCAGAGCTGAATGGAGATGTGTGTGTGATGAACAGAGGAACAGAGCAAAGATGGAGTGTAGGTAGAAAAGCTGAGATACTGCAGCACTGAAAGCTGCTTGCTTCATGCAGGATTATACGAGGCTCGCTTTGCTCAACCGCGGAAAAATGGAATCTCTTTAACGGAATTTGAATACATCCTAACACATCAAACAGTAACTTTGCAAAGAACAACAGTATGAGAAACAGAATTGGATAATTATGTTTATAAGCAAGTCACTTTTCTTGTTTGCAAAATTCGTAAATGTATATACGTATCTACACACACACACACACACACACACAGGTTTTCCAGTTCACTGTCAAGCCATCAAAATTAGTTTTAGCAGGGAAATAATGTGTTTTGTTAAGGACTTGGATCCCCAGTGCTGGTTGTGAAAAGATGACCTACTTGCAATTTTCTTTACAGCACCTGTCAAGAGAATTATAAACTTTATAAAGCATAAAAAGTGATTACATGTACACTGGCTGTGGATTTTACAGGGTTTAACTGAGTTTTACCACTAGGTGGCACCATTGTTCTACAGAAAATTGAATAGCACATTACAGTTGCCCTGACCTGTTCCTCTTTTTGTGACTGTTTATAGTGGTGAAGGAGGCAGCTAAAATGAAGAAGCACAACCTGTTTGTGGACAGCACCGACCACCCCTTCGTCAGCCAGGCCAGCCTGAGCGACAGCCGCACTCCTCCCACGTCCTCCCCTGCCAGTCCAGCTAAAACAGCCACCTCACAAAGACCGGCACCCACATCGCCGCTCCTGGGAAATGGGGGGCCTGTGAGCCAACAGCAGGAGGTTACGCCAATCACAGCCAAAGAGGCCAACGCAGAGACTCCAGGCCCCGCCCTGGACACTGAAGGCTCCGCCCCGGACGCTGAAAGCCCCGCCCCAGACGCTGAAAGCCCCGCCCCAGGCTCTGAGGTCACCGCCCAAGCAGAACATGTGGTGGAGCACATTGCAGCACTCAGCCTAAACTGTGCTAGAACTGGTACAGATGGGATGGTAGAGGACAGGGTGATGGCTACAGTCCAACAGCAGGTGACAGACAGAGCGGTCTACCTTAGGTATCCAGCAGAGATTAAGGAAGGCAGCATTGTAGGTATGGATGGACCTGTAGAGGTAGAAGATGGTACCATCATGACTGGTCATGTCAAGGTTAAAGACGGTGGTTCAGGAGTCAATGATTCCCTGCCTGGAAAAGACGGCACTGTATTCGAGTCTGAAGTAGAAATAAGAGAAAGTACTGAGGAACCCTCACCAGAGGTAAATGAAAGTGGTAAAAAACCCCAAGAAGGGTTGGAAGACAATGCTGGAGTTCATCTTAAACCCTCTCTGGAAAGTGGTACAGTCCATCATGTACCCTGTGTGGAGGAGGACAGTGGTACAGTCCATCATATACCCTGTGTGGAGGAGGACAGTGGCATAGTCCATCATGAACTCTGTGCGGAGACAGAGAGTGGGATGGTCTCAGTCGGAGCTTTCACAGAGTGTGACACAGATCTTTTTACCACTCCAGCTGTTGAATCAAATTCAGAAGTCAGCAGTGATCCCAGCAAAGAGGTCACAGGTCACCTGGATTCTTGCATCATGAACAGTGGATGTTCTGGAGGAACAGCTCTGGCTTCCCAAGATGCTGACACTTCCGGGAGCAACGGTGTGTCAGGCACTTCTGAAGTGGAGCCATCCAAGGCAAACATTTCTGCCGACGACAGCTCTGACCCTGCTGAGGAGGAGCTGCCCCTGGACAGCATCAAAGACATCAGAGATTTGGTGGTAGAGATAATCGAGGTGGAAGAGTTAGTGCAGAGGAACCCAGACAATGACCAGGTGTAGGCTAAGCCCGCCCACTCAAAACACACATATCGCCACCACATGGAAAATGAATGAGCAACAAAGACTGAAGAATTCTACAAGGGTTTGGCCAACCCATCTCAAGTAATGGGCCCAAGTACATCTAACCTATTGTAAGAACACACACTTATCCTTAATGTAGTTCCAGCAATTCAGACATTCATGCTTGTTTTTTTTTTTAACTGGCTTAATCTAATTAACTAGTCACTACATGAGTACTGCCATACAAAAGCTGAATTAACATTTACTAAACCTTGTGGATGTTGCTTTTTGTCAAATTTCCGCGTCATTGTGACATTTTGTTTTTTGAGATACCCCCACCCACCTCCCCCTCCTTCACAAAAACGCTCCATTGCTTAGCATGTATTTCACAGCTTTTATGACCCTCTGAGATGCCTACCATACCCCCCGCCCACCCTGAACTGTTAAATGGAAACTGTAAAGCCAGATTTCTCAGCAGGAAGTCAAACATTTAGACAGCTCCAGTTTCGGCACATGGTGACGTCCACAACACTATAGTGAAACTGCATCAGATTGACAGTCACCTTGCGAATAACCTATTTGGGGAGACTGGCTCTGAAGGAGTTTAGCACATGTATTTTGGAACAGAGAAATTCACAGTAAAAATATTTTACATTGAAAAAGAATTGTAGAAAAATTAAACTTTTAAAAAAATACATTGAGGATACTTTGCAGAAAACTGGAGTCAGTAAATTCTCTTTTAAACAAAGTGGTGTTGCGATCATCTTTATTTGAACGAATGCGTACATAAACAGACCAGTCATACCAAACTTCACATAATCTGTCCAATCACACAGCTTCAGAATTCGATCAGGGCAGCAAATGCTTTTTAATGTTACAGCAGACGTGACAAGCTTCAACCCCCCCCCCCAACTGGGAGTCCCATTGTCCCAGAATGGATACAAAAAAACAAGAGAAAATCCATAGAAAATAATAAATAATACAAAAGAACATTTCTAAACCGGTAATGTATATTGTTAGCCAGTAACAAAAGAAACATAAGGTAGTGCTTTCTTACGTTTTAATTTAATACAGTAGCTTCGTATTGCCTGCAACAATTCTAGGACGTGTAATGCAACAGTCTTCCAGTGTCAGAACATTAAATACTTTCATATAAGCAAAGAACACCAAGACATTAATCCATGCAATTGTTCCCAGGACATTTCCGTCCGTCGACTACCATAAAAAAAAAAAATCTCTCTACTAAAAGTTTATTATACAATGCGTGTGTCTGTTTTTCCACTAAGTCTGCTTGACGTTTATTGACGTTTAATGCTTTAGAAGTGGAAGCCTATACTTCAGTCGTGGAGTTTTCCAATGCGACGTGCGGCTGAATAACTCGACATGCAGAAACATTTCGAGTTACGCGAGGTCGCTGGCAGAATAGCAAAACTAAATCCAAACTAATTCTGAGGATGATTGTGATAACGTCATATAATATATAAACATGGAACCCTAACTACGCAAAGCCGTTATGCATAAGTGCCGGGCATAGTGTTGGCATCGTAATAAACTGCCGGTCTAGTTTGCCGGAGGCCTTTCAGTCTAAAGAACAAGGGCACCTGGCCAGGACTTTTCCGCGAGCGTAACGTTTCTAGTGGGAGGATCCATATCGGTAGAAGAAATGCTCATCGGGTCGGAAACCGTAGGCCGTGGCGGGACGTCCCGGTGAGATGGCTGCCTGTCCGAATCCATCGGGGCTCACGCTGGAAACAAATAACCAGGCAAATCAGAATTTTAGACAAGCTTTCCTTGGGACGAGATCCAGGTGCAGTTCTTTAAACAACCACTAGCTGGCAACAAAATATCATGATACATCAAAGCAATTTTACAAGAAGTGCCTCGCCTGCGAGAAGGCAAAATGGTTCGAAATCTATTACATTTTTTAAAAACTTTTCTGCAAAAACTGACGTGTTCTCCTTCCCCAAGGGTGTATCTTCTAACAGATGTAGAAGGTAACACCCCGCTAAAATGCAAAAATTAAACTTGAGACTGAACTTGGAGTCATCCACTGTTGCAACCGAAATGAGGGATTTCGATTTCACCAGGGACAGGTTAAGGAGACAGAATGAAGTGCTCAGGCCATGTTTGGTGTTCTCAGCTGGCATAGCTTCCACCCGTTCTGCAAGCCTTCCATATTTGGATTTTTCCATATTTGTCTTGCTTTTAGAGCACGGAAATCGGTTACTGAGGGGACCGCACCACTGAGAGCTGTGACAGCTCGATGTCAAGTTTAAAAGCCAGGCCTGGTCAAAGCCGCATTAGCTTTACACTCAGAGCGGAAATCCATTCAAATTTCCATGATTTCCATGATTCCGTGCTGTTAAACTTACTTCGACCAATCAGTTACATGGTTCGCACTCTTCCAGTACTCCATTGGTCTGGCAGAATTTGGAGCTTTTCCTATTGGCTGACTGTTTCTGTCAGAGAACACTTGATGTTCACGCAGATCTGGAAGGTTTTGGTGATGATCCGCTTTACTTCAACACGTTTAACCAGTGAAATAGTCTGGACATACCATGCCGCCTGCAAGACCCGGCCACCTGACCTAAACACAGCAGAAATGGTTTAGGAGCAGTCTGACCAGAGGATGAAGGAAAACTGAGCAATAAGTGCTCAGTAGATGTGTGACCTCCGTCAGGAGAGTCGGAAAGAGCATCCCAGGGGGCCACCTCATGAAACTGGTGTAGAGGAGACACTAGGGTCAGCCAGTCCCTGGAACAATTGGGGTTAAGGTCCTTTCTTGAGGGCCCCATGGTAACATCACGCTGCCGACCCAGGGATTTGAACCAGCAACCTTCTGGGTCCCAACCCTGCTGCACCTCCCCCTCGCCGAAACGCAAACATTTTTTAAAAAATATTTCTTTTGGTTCATGCATAATTACATATTCTATTTTATAGTGTTGATATCTTCATAACTATTCTAAAATGTAGACAATGGTATGAATAAACCTTTCTGCGGGGAGGTGTTTCCAATCTTTTGACTGGTATTGTAAGTTCAGAAAATAAACAAGGAAGATTACATTTAATACACCTACATATCTGGCAACGTGTTATAAAATTAAGTCTGCAGAAATATCCCAGGAGGGGAGCCATAGTGCAGCCCGTCATGTAAATAATCAGCACCAGAGGCCGATCACTCGCCATGACCGAAAACGCCGCTGAGCGCATGGGTGAAAGTCAGCATTCACCGGCTTGGGTCTGAACCTGCTAGAAAGACGTAAACAGATAAATAAACGGCAAAGAAGTGGGAGAAGGTGACGGGCTTGCTGCAGGCCGCCCGAGACCACAACTCAGCCACTTACAGCCTGGATGTGCCGACTGGCTTGACGAGCCGCGTGTTGGCAGGCAGTGGGGCACGATCCCTCGAGGCAAGCCTGCCCTTCTATAGGTCAGAACTGGATCCCCGGGACCCAAAGGGAAGCCGAGGGGATGCTGGGAATCTGCGGTCGCGGCCAGTCACTCGACTCCGGAGCACAAAGGGATCCAGTGTGGGGATGGGAGCGGCAGGCCGTGGCGGCTGGGGTCCCGTACCAGGGTGCGGAGCACTTTAACCGCACTCTGTTTTACTGCAGCGAGCCGGCTGCCTCCACAGGAAGCCGACTGGCCCCCGCTTCACCATGTCCTCTGGCTGCAGGCTTTGATCTGCCTCGCTGTCACTTCTCAAGTTACTGAGAGCACGTTTACAGTGTTAAATCAGTGGCTGCCTCCCGCCCCCTCCTGATTACCCCGGCATGTTTTTTTTTTTTTTTGTTTCTACCCCCCCCCCAGCTCCCCCCAAACCTCCTGCTTCATTTTGAGAACTTGTTATGCTGCCTTGCAGTTGTCAGAAAGCACGGACGGGCTGACAG
>JAODJX010000047.1:6903289-6931557 GCA_026776945.1 Isichthys henryi
CCCCCCCTCGCCTTCCTCCTCGCCGCCTTCCCCCCACCGACCCCCCCCCCCACCCCCCCCCCCCCCGGCCCCGTCGGGCGCCGGGGCGGGCGGCGCGGGGGGCCGCGCCCCCCCCCCCCCCAGGCGCTCAATTAAGTCATTAATGGTGGCACGTGGGAAGAAGCAGGTCAAAGAGAGCGCGAGTCACTCAGGGGGCCCAGGAATTCAAGTGAGTGAGGAAAAAAATAACTTACGATTTAAATTGTTATTTTTAGCATATGCGTAATATTAATGATAGCAGACATCTAAGCCCTGGAGGAGGTATTAAAGTCAAATCAATCCCGTGAATCCAAACAGAGACTAGACAACTGCCCCGGTCACACGTCGCATTTCTCGCAGAGGAAACAGCCTGACAAACGGCTGTCGTGACCCCGTTGGTGTCCGGAGTCTGACTCCGCTTTCAAGCGCCTACACCTGCAGGGGCATTTTATGGGACGATTTTACCCCC
Organism: Isichthys henryi; assembly: GCA_026776945.1. Lineage (NCBI taxonomy): Eukaryota > Metazoa > Chordata > Actinopteri > Osteoglossiformes > Mormyridae > Isichthys > Isichthys henryi. The sequence goes on from JAODJX010000047.1 coordinate 6,903,777, forward strand.
ATTTGTACTAGCTGTGTAAATACCGTGCCGAAATTTCAACGGTTATTATCTTGCGGGATTGGATTACATGACGTCTCATGACTTTTAACGCAGTCTCCCTGTTTACTGACCTGCTCGAATTTCAGTCGTGGTGACTTTTCATTGATGTCCTTGTAAACTTCCCTGAGGGACGTTGGGAAAAAAAATCCCCACGATACTTTATTTTATGGAGCATTTTAAGTCACACATCTGCACTTTAATTACTTAAGTGTGACAGGACGAAAGGACACGTAACACTGGAGGTCCCTCTGCCAAATGTCTGTTGTTTTGTGCAACAAAACATTTTTAACGATTTCATATCATTCTGTCATGTATTACGACTTGCTATTCTTATCAATTTTCATGAAGGTTGTTGTTTCTTTCTGGACAGCGGCAATGGAGTTTCTGGAGTCAGATGCGCTCCTGATTTTTAAAAAAAATTTTGCCAAATAACTGCTAAGGATGAAAAATGAGCAAATTGCTGATACGAGTCTGGGAGGAAACATCCACATTGTTGGTGGAACTTACTTCTGTCAGGGAAAAATGAGTCCCATGACAATCGCACTCTTAACTGAAGTCTTCAAAGATGATACAAACCATCATTCCACTTACTCCCCCAAATACATAATTTAAAATATCTATGTAAAAGTAAGCAACCATATATTCTAGCAAAGAAAAACAAGAAGTTCGTGTTTTCATACCTGATGTACAATGTATTACACCGCCCCTTCATTCCCGCTCCTCTCCCCCGAGCCCCCAAATCCATCGCACCCTCATAACTTTCAGGATAAAGGATTCTGACGGAGGCTGATATCCCGATTTTCCCAGCCACATTAAACACATTAGTAATCAGCGTCACCCCACAGGCTGAAATCCGGCCTACAGGCTTGAGCTCCACCATTTCCCCTTTAAACGCACATTTCATTTTTTGTTTTCTCATCTTCACATGCAAGCCGGCTCACATTACTGGCCAAGACTGTCACCAAGAAAAAAAACAGCACAGAGGACATTTGCTCTATTAATATTTAAGCTAAAACTTTAAGAGCTTGGCACGTTGAATGCCATATTTGATCAGGACCAGTCTTATGAGACTGAATCACACAGAGGTTTCCCTTGGATCAGATCAACCCAGTAAATTCGACATCTGGATGCTTACATATCTCGCAGCTTGGAATATGACTCAGGTACAGTGCTGAGTATTAGATCCAGAAAACCCCTCAGTCCATTTCCTCAACCACTAAGTATCTATGATCCAGCAGATTTTATGGAGAGATCCGTGCCAAAATGCCTTAGGGAGTCCATGTGCTCCTTGGCCATTCCTCATGGACTGCATCCCACATGGTGCTTGGGGGGGGCTCTCGTGGGACAGGACCTACCTAGCAGGTTGGTGAGCTTGGGAAGGAGGCCCACTTGGACCATCTTGCTGCGCAGGCCGGTGTCGAAGGACAGATTGAGCAGCAGCCGCAGAGTGACGTTCAGCAGGTCCTCCTGATCGCAGGGGACCAGCCTGGACAGCTTCTCCACCGTGTCGATCTCGGCCTGCCCGTGACAGGGAACTCACGTCAACCAGGTATGGCCTGCATTTTTCACAGGATAAGGTCAATCTTCATGATCCAAGTGCAGGTATGACGTCCTTCAACACAGCATTCAAAATCAACACAGGACAGTATGTGCATCTGAGCGTACATCTTCTACTCTACTACGTCTCAGTGGGCTATTAGCAATTACATCCAAAAACAACAACAAATGTCTTCATTCCTAAATAAATGACAAACACAATGCTGCAGTGAGCAAAGAATATAATGTTACAACGCCTATTAAGAATACAAGCCAAGTCATGATTTACTGTAACTACAACCAGTGTCAAATGAAAATATATTACTCTTAACATCCATTACTGTTACTGGCTGACCACTTGAAAGAACAGATGGTAAAATAACTAAGTCAATTTATCATATTGTTTAAGGATTTCCAATAATATACTTTACATGAGCTCAATTCTTTCAATGAAAAGCAACCACTGTGGACCAAATAGATAGATAGATCTTCCCTTCAGCGAGCGACATCTTGAAAGTGCCGGGCTGTGTAAGGACACGGAGGGAGACCTTCAGCACAGTAAGTCTTAAGTCGGAGTTAGAAATATGCTGAAAGATGGTGAGAATGAGCAAAGGGCCGTGCTAGGTACTTAAGGCATCAGGGGCTCAACCCTGAGTTTTGCCGTACGCAAAGAACATACTTGTGTTCTTTCTATCTTGCCTCCCAAGAACGAACTTGGGATGTAATGAGTTATGGAACGATTCTCGTTAGCGAGGATTCAACTGATGCCCCCTTGATATTTGGGACTGGGGAAGAATGGCACCCAGGGATTTTTTCTTCTGTTCCTGAGTATTGGAACCGCACTGTCAAATGAGTATGTGCGAACACAAGAACGATTAAGTATGCATATTGAAAAACGCCCCCAATCTCTCCAAGGTTCACCATACTGAATTCTCTCTCTCTGTGAAGTTATGTGGGTCATAACACAATGAAGGTTCTGGGGAACGCAGCCTTTGACTAGAACTGTTGGGATGTAAGGATTTCTGAACTCATTTGGATTCTTCTGGGACTTCAGTCCCGAATGCCCCAGACTCATGACGCATCTTGCCGTGCCAAACGTGCTGGATAAACAGCTTGAGCTCGGCCCGAGTCTCTCCATCCAGACATGCAGCAGGGCCGTAGGCAACAAGCCGTCCCCAAAATCCCAGCACAGCCATGCTTCCAGGAACTCGTCAATGAAGATGCCGGAATGTTATTGTTGGCGAGTGATTTCCCTTTCGATCACAAAAAGGACAGCAGGGCGTTCAGAGGAGAGATTGACAGTAATTCCCGGTGGCACTGTGGAATTCTGGAGCGGTTCAGAAGCGATTAAAACAACGTAAACGGGGTGAGCGTAGCTGAGGACTGACCAGCAAGGTGATGAACGCACATGGTTCTCCTGGAAATGACACTAGAGGGCTTTACCATGTCGTTTTTATTCTCCAGGTAGATGCTGAGCTTCTTGAGGAAGGAGACCACCAAGACCAGCAGATCCGTGTTCTCCCTATCCAGGGTCTTCACCAGCATGTGGACAATGTTCTTGTTCCTCATCTTCAGCTCCGTCCGCGGGTCCTCTGACAGGTTAAGCAGCAAGTACAGAGCCACTGCATGTGCAGAAAGGTAGAGAACAATGAAGACCCAAAACACATAGCCAGAGAACCCGACTTCAGGGATGTGCTTGAGCTTTCAGTGGATTTTACCTCAGTTCTTACTAAGCGCAAGGTTCCCAACAACTAAATCAACCACAAATCACCTTGTTCTCTCACCAGTTTGATGACACTCCTCACTACACTACCCCCACCCCCAAGAATGCATAACCTTCATTCTCACAGACACATAAACCTAATCAGGGATACATCAATGACGTATTTCTCCAATTAGGAAACAAATTCACTCACACCATAAATCCAGCTGCACGTGGCTGCATGTAATCTGCAGTACGAGCCCTAAGAGGCCATGGAAACGTCATCAGTGCCAACTACACGAATGCAAAGTAAAAATGTAAATAAAAGCACCTCGTAACAGCTGCTCCTGTTTCACCAGCAGCCCTTGATACTTCTTAAAGGCCTTCTCATGTTCCTTCTTGAGGGTGTGGTTGTCAGGATCATCATCACGTAAGAAGAGTTAAGTTGTACTTCAATTTAATGCATTCAGATTAACATTGTCTATGGTTTACAGAGCATTTTGGGGTTTCATGACAAAGTTTTTATTATTATGCCAGATTACAGAGTGGTCTTGACAATGACCACAATTCAAAGCTGCAAGGATTTTCTTTGCGGATGTCGATTGGCCATATTGTGTCACATGACACTTCCTCCAGGTTAGAAAAAAGGATATAAGCCTTCTTTTTCCGCTGAAGCTCATCTTGCCACAGGTCATACCGCTTTAACTCATGCTCGACGATATTCATGCAGAGGGCTCCGATCTTGTAGTGGGTGATTATGCCGTGGAACTGGGAGAAGCTGGAAAAACAAGACGACCAAAAGTTCAAGAGTCACCCCAATCAACCCCATTTATGGATGTAATTTAACCATTCAGACTGAATTCCTCCCAAATATGGAAATCTGGACCTCTGACTGTAATACTCTTCTGCTTATGTTATATAAACCCAGCACTGCAGTCAAGGAGACCAGCGTTTCGTTTGTGAACTAAAGCAGTGTTTTCTGCTGTTGTGAAGGTACAAATCCAAGAACGGTGCCAGCTGGACACCCTTGTACGCTTGACGTGATCCTCAAGCTTTGTCGGTGTAGCTGGGAACCAGGTTCAGATCCAGCCGAAATTTTTCCTGCTTCAACTTATAACAACCGGCAAGCTGAATCAAAATATTATGTGGCCTGAATTCCTTAATATCTATATTGGCTACAGAGCGCATTGGCTTATCGGGAGAGGAAACGAAGAAGAAACAGCATGATTAAAGCATCAATTAAAAAGAAAAAGTCATATATGTGACAGAAAAGGGAATGTAATGCATTATAAATTCATACTTAATTTCCATTAAGCAGGATTTTTAATCAAGTCAGGCAGCAAACACTACTCAAGTGGCATACGACACAAAATGAAGTAACACTAAGGACAGCTCATGCGTCAACGTAACGCAAACAGAGCTGCTAACAGCTTTTAGCAAGACCTCGTAACAAGTTTGTGCACATTGAAATGTAATTTTTTTTGTTAATTTAAGCAGGTCATTGATTAATTGTACGAGTTACTTTTAATAAGCCATTACACAATGATCGGGGGGGGGCAGAACTGCCTAAAAACCTCTACCTTGAAAAGCAGAAGAAGATGTAGATGATGGTGGTGGCCAGATCCACGCTTTGCTTCCAGTCTTCTCGAAGGACACGGGCCAGGGCACCAAGAGCCGTTTCTGACAAACAATAGACATAGAAATGCAATGGAGAGTAGAACCCCAGCCTCTGTGTGGAACTGAGGCCCTGAGGAGCTTTACGGTCGACCATCAGACGTAGATCTGCTCTTACGCAACTGTTAAATGTGCCGTAAATGTATTAATGTGAACTGAACAAAATGAGCGCATTACATTCCGTCTTACAATTAATCGAATTCTTATTAGAGAAAATAATTCTTCTGTCACTTCAGTTATTGAAACCACCACAAGAGGTGTTCTCTCACACTGCACATGCCAATCTGCGAATTCCTGCCGTTTCTTAAAGAGGACAATTAGAGCTTTAAGATGACGTTACATGTTTGCAGATGTGACCGTGCCAACTTCCTCTTCCTCTCAAATCAAAATTTTAAAATTAATATAATTTTTTTTCCTCCCCTGGAAGAGGCACAACAACATACAAGGGTACCTACCATTATGAAGCAGCTCTTTAAGATTGTCAGGATTGCGAGCCAGCTGGAGAATTAGCGTGGAGCCCCTCACTTTCTCAGGCACATCCTCGTACAGCAGCTCCACATAGTCATCGATATTGTTGATGTTGGCTTCTTCGTCAATCTGAAACCATCAGGCCCCCGGCTGAGTAAAGCCTCACACCTTCCTAAGAGGAGACCTTCTTTGAAGTGCACATACATTTCTTACCTCCATTCCCTCAAAAGGGGTGAGATCTCTAGGCTTAACTGACCTCTTCTCCCTTTTTTCTGCAGGAGAAAAACAAATGCACAAGGATCCGGCAGACTTCCTTAAAATCGGTTCCGGGATTCTTTCAGATTACATGCAGTCGCTTAGCTGATGCATTCGCCTGAGGTGACATGCAGAGTTTTACCCATTTATAAATGGATATATTGCTGTAGGAGATCTGATTAACTGCAAAAGCAGGGCTCACAGTGGTACCTAAACCAGCAAAGTTCACATTAACAGCCCATGTCCTTAACCACCACTGCACCTGCTGGCCATAAAAGATATGACATGTTTTCCACATACAGACACCCTCTGGGTTACGAAGGTCCATATTATGATATTTAATTTTTACGATGGGTATGATTATTCAATTAATGACATGAGATGTTCAAAACTTTATTATAAAATTGGCGCTGTATTCGTGATTTTGCTCAACAGTAGGCTAATGTAAATGTTCTAAGCATGTTTAAGGTAGGCTAGGCTATGATGTTTGTTAGGTTAAGTCCAATGTATTAATATGCATTTGTGCCTTACGATATGTTTATCGGAACGTAAGCCCATCGTAACCAGGGGAGCGTCTGTACTTAATATATGCAGTCATGTTTAAAACGATGACTTTGCCAGATACTGCAAGCTTGGTTCTGCCATTATGCTACAATAACAGGAATATGATGGTGCAGGGTCACACGCTGAGGTAATTCAGCAGGTATTCCTCCAATGCACAGCACCAGCCAGGACATACCCTTTCCGTTAGACTTCCTGCGATTCTGCAGGTAAAACAGCAGCTGCTCCACCTCAGACAGCTTGGAGGGGTGTATGAGTGTGCATTCCTCCACCACCTTACGGGCCAGGGAGGCGATGTCCGTATTGGAGTTCAGGCTCTTGAGCCGAATTCTGCACAGGCAAAAAGATTTACATTTTTATTTATCTGATGCTTTTATCCTACACAACTTACGACTGAGAGAAGGGTTAGGATTCATGTGTGCTCCCTGGGATGTGAACCTACAACAATCTTTTTAAATAGGTTATTCTTCACATACGTAAAGGTGATGCAACATACAAGAGCTGATTTTCTTACATTTTCTGGCACTCCTTCCGTTCTCCATGCATACGGTCTCCCATTTCTCCCAAAATGTTTGCTTCGACTTCATACTGCACGACAAGAGCTTTTTCTGTGGGGTGGACATCTATGCTCTTTGCCTTGACTTTCCTAGACAGACAAGCAGTTACGTGACTAGTCCATTAAGGCACGAATCACAGAATACACTATACATGTTTTCAAATGTTACTGTTCAAAACAACACTTTGTATTTTCGAATTACTATGAAAAAAAAAAAAATATTCATCTAATTATACTAAGCGAATTTATATATGAATGAATCTTATTACGTAACAGTTCAAGGGTATTAGCAGATTATGGTGGCTAAAATTAGCTGGCCTCTAGCCAATTCTATACTATTGAATGGTGAGCTAGTCTTCTAGCTAACGTAATATAATCACAAAATGGTAAAAATGTAAACGGACATTTTTCAACGCAAAAGAACAGATATCTATTGGTTAGCTACTGTTAAAAGTAAAAAAAAAGCAGACAGCTAACGCTTAATCACTGTATGTTAATGCTGGTCTCCACCCAGAAAATGACAGACCCCAACGGATGGACCTTTTTACCGTGACCTTTTAATGGTAAATTAAAACCCAAGCGGCAGAAAAACCACGCATCGCACTGCAGACGACACGAGCATAACGATAAAAGACAAAAACCGGTATTTATATAGTTTATTAATAGCCAGAAGATACCAAATGCTGCCCGGTTACTGTCTGATGCCGCTAGCTAGCCACATTAGCACAATAACACAGCTACCTTTGCAAATACCGCGCATCCTCCGACTGCATGGCGTCTTGATCTAAGAGGACAGCCGGCTAACCGAGGATTTTCGTACGTCGCTTTATTTACAGTATATGTTATTTGTGGAGGATAACGCTTTTCACATCATCTCATGGATGCATTTGCTGTAGCGCTGTCATGCCAGCACACAGCGGAGGGTCACTAACAGCGGTGCGCTGAGGAGAGATACTCCAGCGCCACTTAGAGGCCAGGAGGAAACTGCGTCAATGTTATTAAAAAGAGAACGGCTGACAATCCATCCATCCTTCCAATTCCTTATCCTGGGCCGGATCACCGTCTTTCCATCCATTTTCTGTACCCGCTTGTTCTATGCTATGTCACGGCAGTCCGGAGCCTGGAATAATCAGGGTCGCATGATGGATAATCATATTCCATATAATATTTAATTAACATCTGTTCCCTGCTTTTGTTTAGTGAGCAGTGGAATGGAAATAGCAACTATCCAGATAAGCTTTTTTTTGTTAAATCTACAGACTGCCAACACGTAATATAATGGTTTTATGAGAGTTCAAGGCCGCAGCCATGCAGTCAACGTTATGGGGGACCAAGAGGTTAATTATATTATATATAAATGTATGATTTACATTTGAACGAAATTGAGTGATATTAAATGAAGTGTGCTCTTACATGTTTACAACGATGAATAATAGATAATATAACCAGATAGATGTGGTACTTGGTAAATCTATCTCAGAACAAGAACTGTACTACCGATAGCTCACGCCTTCCGGATTAAAGAAGAAAAGAACTGCCCGTTAGCTACCTTAAATACTAATGATTTTATGTTTATTGATTTGTTTAATGGGCAGACAGTTCCAAAGTTGGCATTTCAAAAGGGTTAGCAACAAAACCACACAAATTACCATGAAACTAAGAATCTTAACTGATCTTTGCCGTAACGTATGTTGAATTCTGGCCATACTTCTGCTGCGCACATTAAAATGTCCTGCTGACCCGTGTCAGAGTCGTGCTTTATACAATAAAGATTGGCCATATCTGTTCATAAGCATTTCTCAATGGCTGAGCTCAGTGCACATTGATGAAGCAAATGACTTTCAGATGAGAGTTTTGATAGATATGCAATTGTTACCAGTTTAACCAACAATGTTCAGTTTTATGCCGTCTAGGCTCTCATTCAGACGTGTCAGAAGTCTTCTGCATAAATGCATGATTTCCTCAAGTACTCAAACCCAGAGTTCCACTGCAAGTCGGGATGAAATGCAAATCAACTTTTCTCATGTCACTAACCAAAGGACAGCTTATAAATTGCATAATGACCAATAAATATAAATATAAAAAGAAAAAGAAAAATCTAGATCCATTCAAGGTTCCAGAGTGAATGGACTAAACAAAAAGGTTATTTCAAAACACGCACTTATTTTAAGACTATTATAATTATGCTGTATTACAGCGAAAAGCTCAGTGCCCTAATGTTCATACCAGGAACCCAATGTTTGCGAGGTAGGATCACTTGCTATATTTTTGTTTACAGAGATGTGTCACACTTTGAGAGAAACATCGATCTGGAGCCCTGTGGAGGAGTCATCTTGGGGACTTCACAGTGAGCTTCCTGTCCTGTCATTTGTCTGGGGGAACCCGCTGTTCAGGCCAAAGTATGGGGGTGGGGGGCAATAATGTTTCCACAATAAATGAGGAACTGGGGACTATCCACCAAAAAGTAATATTCACATAAGTCAAGCCCTTGTGTGGCCATATGTTTTATGTAAGTATATCATCAGTGTGTGTCTTTAGATGGTTCTAGAACCATCCCATGGTTTATTTTAAGCCAATGATTTTGTAGTATTTTTGCTGAATTAAGCAAATATCCCAAAACCTTCTGTGAGCTTTTTTTTGGGGGGGGGGGCGTCCTCTCTGAAAATTTTTGCCATTGGTTGACTGCAGGAAGACTAGACCTTCAGCAGGGGCGGATTTATTTTTGCAAAGGACACTATAGTACAGATCAGTCTGCTTTGCTTGGGTGTTTCTCAGAAGTATATGAGGTAGTGTGTTAGGACTCTGTGGCCAGGAGGTCACTAGTTTAAATCCCGTGGTCAGCTTAGAGGTTTCACCACTGGACTGTTGGGCAAGGCCCTTAACTCCAATTGTTCCAGCGACTGGCTGACTCTGCTTTCTCAACTGCATGTCACTTTGGTAATAGCATCTGCTACATAAATAGCTGTTCATGCTTGGAAACTTTCACCCCCGAGTTTGCAAACTACGGTCCACAGCTGGTACTGAATTGCAGCAGAGATTGTAAAGGGAATGTCGCATTTCATGTATTCATTTAGTAAAATCGCAATGAAGCCTTGCAATTGCAGCAATGGATTACTTTCATCATTACATTTGGAGTTTCATTGTAAATGGCAGCGCTATGGCTAATCAACCTCTGAGCCATCCTGTCTCGTGCTCTTTTCAAGTCCTGTGCCCTTAAAGTAACAGTCAGCACGAATTGGCCACATGTGGACATACACCCACTGTATCTTGGTTTGCCAGACCGATTTACTCCCGATTCTGAATGCAAGATCAGCCCTTTGGCCTTGTGGCGGAGCTGTAGGAAATCATACTGTCACACTCAGTATAATGTGTCACTCTACATTTCCATTTAGAAAAGCTGTAGCTTTTGCAAGTTTTTTCAAAATCGTCAGGTGGGTAAGCTTGGGGGGGGGGGGCAGGAGCAGCCGTCAGATGAAATTCTGCTAATTTTCTTAGGACAGAAACAGACAACTCAATGTTTAAACCCAAGCGTTCTGAGGGAAAGAGCTAATTGTAAACTAGGTGCATTTTTTTGTCGTTAAGACAATTAGAGCGTGCTTTGATGCATTCACCGTGGAAGTTTGTTATCGTTCATCTTTTGTGGTACTAAGGTTAGGCTGATAAGCGGCCAGGATGGTGTATGATTCAGGCTGTAATTGGTGTTCAGCGGCTGTTGTTTGCTAATTGACTGAGAGAGTTTTTGATCCATTCTGACCTTCTTCCATGGTTTTTGTAACAGAAAAACAGTGTGTTTAAAAATAATTATGAAAAAATGTCAAATCCCTAGGCAGCATGGTGGTGCAGTGGTTAGCACTGTTGCCTCACACCTCTGGGATGTGGGTTCGAGTCTCTGCCTGGGTTGTATGTGTGTGGCATTTGCATGTTTGCACCATGTCGTTGTGGGTTTTTTTCTGGGTTCTCCAGTTTCCCCCCCAGTCCAAAGACATGCTGAGGCTAATTGGAGTTAATGAATTGCCCGTAGGAGTGAATGGTGTGTGAGTGTGCCCTGTGATGGGCTGGTCCCCTGTCTTGGGTTGTTCCCTGCATCGTGCCCATAACTTCTGGGATAGGCTCCAGACCTCCCACGACCCAGAAGGATAAGTGGTTTGGAAAATGGATGGATGTCAAATCCCTTCTTTTCTATACTCATCTTTATGTTTTTGAAAACTTGTCATGTTATTTTTTTTTATAAGTCTATAAGGTGCCAACCCACAAACACCAGTATTAATTTGGTGAATCAAATTCATCTTAGTGTGTTTTTGGACTGTGGGCAGAAGCTGGAGTACCTGAAGGAAACCTCCACGACAGCTTGGGGAGAACATGCAAATTTCACACTCACAGAACCCTGGTGGAGCCTGGAACCCCCCCCCCCCCAGTCCCAGGGCTGAGACAACAGTGCAAACTACTGTGTCACCAAGCCACCCCCTACAAAAAAAAGTTCATGACTGAGGATTATTTTCTAAAGAAAGCTTTGCAACACACTTCTGATTACACATAATTTAAAATGAGTTTTACTGTTTCCTTAAACTATAATTATCTCACAGTAGCTCTGCCTTGAAAACCATGTTGCTAAAAATTGTTCCTTTTAATGTTAGGCCGACAATAGTATATACTATTTACTATAGTCGTACTATTCAAAAACAACACCCAGTAGTAAATGGGCCCACAAAGCAGACATGAACTGTGCAGTGTAGAGGATCGGGGATTTCCGATTGTAACATTTACCTTCTGTTCCCATACATTTCCCAAAGTGATTGCGATGCACTGACCAAATGGAGCCACGCAGCAACCAAAGGCTCCCATTACAACCCTACACGCCCTGAAGCAGTAATATTCATGGCGAGCGTCAGAGAGGCTCGTTTGAAACCCTGTGTAATTTATGAACAAGGCTGTGAAATATGACTTTAATAACCGTTACAAATGGCCCAGCCACTGACCGTTGGGGAATCGCTGTGGTTTGCTGTAGCTTATGAAAAGTCGAACCACCTTGGCACAATCTCTAATATTAAGAGATGTTTAAGTAGCTGTGGCCAGCCTGTTATTTGTATTGCAAGCTAAACAGCTGATTGAATTACGAGTCTGTCGTTCGTCTTAATAGTGTCGGAGATGTTTTCGTGTAAGAATCCCGAGTGGCTCCCTGGTAGATCCACATGGTTCTGAGACACAGATGACATTAGAATATGGATTCTTGGTATATGCATTCTGTCTACACCTTATCATACTATTTTTCCATTTCCAGAGGCAGTTCATATGACATACAGAACCGTGTTTTTCAACCACCGGCTTACGGAAGGTGTGCTGGGGAAAAAAAGATTACGAAACACTGATCTAAAACACTAAACAAATTCTATAAAATAAATGTCAATATACAAATCAACTCCAAGATTTATATTTAAAATACAGACATAAGATTAAAGTAGCATGTGTTGTTATATTTCAAAATTCAGTATATTTCCTGGCCAGAATTTCATTTGCTAATATGTGTATGTACAATATATACCGTTTTTCTCCTAACATGTGTAAGGATGGCTGTCCTGGAAAGAGTTAATACATGTTGTTCATTGTCACATGACGTGGGGAGTACAGACAAAACCTGATCCCTCAGTATGCACATCTTGTCTGCAGATGTGGCGATACCGCAAACACTTCAAAGTGACTCCCTAAGACCAGCTCAGTATTCTGACGCCAACTGTAAACGTCTTGGACGCGCAGAGTGGAAAATATTAAACATTTCAAGCAGCTAAAGAACTTGACTCAAAAAAGAGAGAAGAAAACATTTATTGCAAATCCTTTGCGATTTAGGGAAAATTGCAAGAAAAAAAATATATTTTAAAAGTTCTTTCTTTGTACACTTGCAAAAACAGTTGAGACTCATATCTGAAGTGATTCCCACTGTGCTACAGTAAATGGGCCCATCTAGAGAGTGATTTAGACAATTTGTGCTCTCAGAGATGTTCCAGTAACCCAGGGAGAATTCCCATCCCAGGATGTTTAGTTTGATGTCTGACGAGGGAATCCGTCAAACAGAAAAACAAAACCATACGCAGGACAGAGTTGCTGCTTTTATTTGCATTCAGCTTTTTTCCCCCCTCTTAACATTTTCTTGCAGCAGATAAAGGCACCACATACCGTTCCCAGCAAGGCTAGCTGAAAGCTAAGTTGGCGTCGTCTCTTTTAAGTCGATATTCGCCGCTACTCTGACCTTCACTACCATGAAGACAAAGAAAAAGACTGAAAAAAAATGAAAATCCCACAACGCACACCAGCGGAGGGGAACATGAATTAAACCAAATCATTATAAACAAAAGGAGACTGTTAGTCTCTCCTGATGGTTTCATAGCTTAACCAGTATCGTACTAGAATGAATGATTATTCAACATTATTTTGCTAATATACAAACATCAATTCATTATTGACATATTATTGCCGGTATTTAACCATTACGGAAATTTAAGAGCCTTCTGGATCTCAATGTTTCACCTTCGTGCGGGTCTTCAAGTGCAGGCTACCTTATGTGTGGTCTAAATAGGCTGAAAAATGCCTCCCCCAGCTCAAAAATATCATTGGAAGATACCTTGGATCTCTCACGTTATTGCGTAGCAAAGCGATTTGGAAAAGCAAAGAAAGTGTTACATTGCAGCACTTTCCTCGCTGGACTCAATTCTTATGGTTAACGACGGAAAAAGGTGCCATTTGGAAAGTGGCAGCGATTATAACCCCCGCGGAGGACAGAAAGTCCATCCCTAGGTCCTAATTAGAGTGTAAACGAGGCATAACCAAACAAACCAAGGCAGCACTTAAGCTCCGCCAAAGGGTAACGTCTATCTACATGTGTAAGTGTTTGGACATGTGGGAGAAATTGTGGTCGCAGAGAAAACCCTTGGAAAACCAAGAAAACAAACAAACAAATATGGTGGATTTCTTAAGAAAGAAAGAGGTTTTTCGGCACTTTGAATCAATGAGAAAAATTATGAGGAAAAATAAATGATAAAAAGGCTGAATTATAGGCCTGCTAATTAACTTAAGAACTTTTCTCCATTGTAACTGAGAATTCTAAAGATGCTCTGCATGTTGCTTATTGAAATATATCCGCAGTTGTAATTTTCTACCTTACAATGTACATGTCAAATGTCACTGTTTGCACGACATTAAGTGGCACTCGGCTAAAATACTCAGTAGTGATCGACATGTCAAACAGGCTTAGCGTTTGGATTATAATCTTTCCTGGGCTGCATTAGGACACAATCGAGCTGTGAATTAGCATCGCGTATAAAGAAAAATAGTTCAGCTACAGCTGCTGATCAGGTTATTGCGTCCTTTCACACGCTGTGACCGGGAACCAGAGTGACAGCTTCACTACTCCCTCCCCTATTCAAGCAGAGCATAGGCCTATATCACAGCTGTAAGTGGAGCAGTCAGGCCGGATTAACATAAAGGAGAAACGAGTCATACAGTTAAGGTTCTGTGTGATTCTTATGAAAAGGGAAAGGAGAGAAAAGAAAGGGATTCTCTGGTTTTTGGCGGACCTGGCCGCCAAGGGGTCTTTTGGTTAGAAGCTTCTGAAAACGCCTGACTCGTCATTAGTTTAGTCTGCCTTGCAAATAAAGCTTCTCGGAAATCTGGCTCCGGGGCTTGGTTGGATACCACCAGATGGCAGAAAGGCTATGTGTTAGTAAGAAAAGACATTTTGCTTTTTTTTTCTTTTTACAACCAACTCGATTAACTGCACTGGATCGCTTCTGGCTGAAGCAACAGGTGATTCACTGTCTGGCCACCCACTGCTGTGCAGTGCCGGTTCGACGTACATCGGTGTTTGCAAAAAACACATCACACCGTACACATCAGCGCGATGAATAATAGCCCTCTGTTTGGTCCTGTCAGTCGCACAAGCGCAACTGATATTCTCAAAATATTAGCCAACCGCTTGAGGCTTCGTGCGGTGAGGTGTGCATTACTGTCCAAAGAAAGGGTGTAATATACCAAAGTGAGACAATAAGACACAGTACTCGTGGCCCGATAATTTCCTGTGGCACAGCTTGTCGTGGACGGGGAGGTGTATCACCTCTCGCAAAATGACAGGGGCTGCATGTCGAACGGGAAATGTGTCCCGCGAGTTGTCGTTTACGGAAGCTACGTAAGTCTTGTCTTTAGAAACGTTTCAAACTTGTTCCTTTGTTCCACTTCTGATCCAGAAAACGCGAAAATCCATGGGTGCCATGGGCTGATTAGCATGACGGCTAATACATAAACTAAGCGGGCATTGCCTTTCGTAGCACTGCCACTGGCCTTCTGTATGCACATACTGTGGTAAATATGACCCTAAATAGGGCAAGCAAACATAAAAAATACATGGAATAATAATAATAATAATAATAATCATTATCAATATGTCCCTTAATAATGTTGTCTTTTGTTGTTGTTGTTATTGGTTGTGATTATTATTACTATTATTATTATTATTAAGATGTACAGGGAGAGATGAAACGATAGAAAGAAAAATGACCACAAGTTTTCCGTTTCTTAGCTTGCTTTGTCTGGCTGACATTTTGAAATCATAAGCAGATGTTCATTAATGAGTTTGTAAAAGGAGGCGAAGGAGCCCCTGGGGGCTGAACTCCAGCTCCTATTAAAGGCTCGTCACCCCATAAGCGAGGGAACAATGGGTCCCATCTGACTGTAAACCCCCGTAGCAACACTCCTGTTTACCTGACAGCCACAAACAGGGACACGGCCTCCCACAGTGTGTCTTTCGAACGCACTGTCAGCACTCATTGACTCTGAAGAACATGATGATAGAACTTAGTCAGCATTTCAAATAGGCAGTTTAGCAAATTGTTCTGAAATGCGCAGTTTTGCATATAAATCTGCAAGGAGAGCAAGTGTTAGTAACAGGAGAGAGAGGATCAGTTCCTGGATTAAATTAAGCGGCTGTGTATGTCTTCTGGGAATTCTGTTAATGATATACAGCCGCCCGACACCCACACCTGTACAGTATACAGGTCTTCCTGCTTCCTGATCCTAAGCACTGGCCGCCCTGAGATTAATCTTCAGAATCTTCACTCATAACTGATGGTGCTTGTGGTGTGAATGGAACACCGTAGATTTCATCATGTAACAAAACACCAACAAGTAACGAGAATATATCTGATGAGGGGTGAACGACTAAGGCATTGATGTGCTGGATCGTCAAACACGACTCTACAGAATAAAAAGCCATAATGCTTCTTCTTGTGTTTCACAGCAACCCATCCATCTTCCATAACTGCTTATCCAGCATAGAGTTAGGGTGAGTCTGGAGCGTATCCAAGGAGCAGAAGGCAGGGAGCGGTCGAAACAGAGTGTCAGTAAGACCAGACATCTGCATGGAAATACCCCCTACACTGCTGCTTAAACTTACCTAAATGAGTTTACAGTAGAGGTGGTCAGTCTTATCCACAAAGGGCCGGTGTGTATGCAGGTTTTTGGGATGACCTTTAGGTCAGCTGTTCAAACCCAGGTGTGAGGACTCTTCAGCCAATCAGTCCTCTAATTAGTAATATAATTAGGGAGTTGCCCTTTCTGGGTAAGACTGGCCACCACTGGTCTCTAGGTTCATAATTTCTGTTTATTAATTAAGAGCATTCCTGGTCATAGCAGTTAAGATGTTTACCGTTGCAGTGGGTTATCCACGTGGAAACTGTTTCTGTGAGCCCAGTTAAATTATTTGGGTCGGGTTGTTCCTAGAATTGCTTTCAAAACTAAACCATGATATTATATAAGTAAAGTGTAAAATGATTTAAAAATGCAAGCGCTGTGGTCTGCCAGCTTCTGTTTGACACTGAATTTGGATGGAATAACACTAAAGCAGGGTAAGAGAAACTACAGAAAGGATGCTGGGAACTGGATGCTGGGAACTGGGAATGCTTTCAGGAACTGCTTTCTCCTTATACAAATTACCTAGAAGACATGTGACTTTCTTAATTGCTCATTGAGGCTTTTGGTTTTATATGGTGCTTTACAGTGACATGAACACATTAATGTAATTTATCCAAACGGTTCATTCATGCCCTAAAGTTTACCCCTTTGTCCAAACATCAAAACATGACCTTCACAGAACAATCATTTCCCGTCCAGAGTAATTACTGTCAAACTGGGTAAAAAAAGCTCTTTTGGCAACATAAAGATGAAACATCTTAGACTTTATAGCTTAGCTCCATGGCATTTGTTTGCCTAAAATATTTTGTGTTTGTAGGTGCAACCCAAGCGTAAATGTAAAGCCATATGTTAAGAATAATTATGACCGATACAATAACTCTGACTCGGGGGTAAAAAGTTTTATTTAACAAGGTTCTAAATAGCAGATATTAAACAGAGCGCTCAGCTGGGCAGGAATTCTTGTGCTTGGCTATTGCATTTGCAAATAGGCAACTCATTATCCATAGTGTATCTGCTGGTAAATTACAAGCACACATGGGAAACATTAAGCATCCATAATGTAATGCAGCTCACTGAAAAATTGACGTTACATATTTATGTTGCAAAAATCATTAAAAAAAAAAGAAAAAATTACACACAACAGCTGCCAAAACCTTATTTACTTAATGCATTTTTTTTGCAATCTCAATTTAGTGTAAATATAATAAATTATATATATTAAGACAGACGACTTTGTTTCTACCATGAGAAAAAATGGAGCATAGATTTCATCTTGAAATAAGTTTCAAATTAAATGAATTACACTATTGGTGTTGAGTGGCTATAGTACCAAAATTATGTTGGCAGATTCTGCAAAATAGTTTGTTTTAATTCCACTGCCTAATATTTAAATTGACCCCTAATATTTAAATTGAACCACATTTACTTTTTGCACTAAAATGCATTCGGCATATCTTGCTTAAATCGTCCCTGTTAGTGATTGAATTTGACGTCTGTCAGTACCTGAAACTATGTCTTTTTGAAAACATGCATATGATTTGGGAATTTAAATAATCAAAAATGATATGTTGAGAGTGATTAGCCAAAGTCCTGCATCGGGACGCACAAGGGGAGTAAGTTCTTCAGAGACGTATCAAATCTCAACCTGCTCCTATGTCCTTAAATAAATTCAGAGTCTAAGCAGCAAACTGTAGTAATAAATCATATTTTATTCTTGTGAAAGCCCCAGAGAGTTGGAGCTGTGGGCCAGTTAAGGTCAGGCTGACAGAGGGAGTGGGGGCGAAGGGTAGAGGAGAGCCTTGGGGGTACAAACGTGGGGGTGGGGCCTGACAGTGGCCCATCTCAGCAGAGCGTCCCTCCTCCAGGAGCTGACCCCCCTCCGCTATTTTCCTGGTGGGACTGCAATGCCCAGCCCTGTTTCTTGGGAAACGGAGACTTAGCATTTTTGGCGGTAATTGAAAACACGGCCGCCTCACGTCAGTCCGTGACAGCTGGAAGTCAGCGGCGAGCACCTCAGCTGATGGGGCACACGTATGCACACACACACACACACACATGCAAAACGGCACACATACAAATGTTTCCTATTAAAAGAAATCTGGAAACGTGAAACGTCCCCTTGATCAGTGGACGTAAGCTAATATAGGCCAACTTTCGGGTAACGAGACGTACGGGCCAATCAGCTACTTCTAATGCTTAGAGAATCTGACTAGATGTTTTATACATTTCTGCAGCTTCCATCAAAACAAACAGACGTTACTAATAGCATTGCTACCATATTCAGTAATCCGTCCATTTCCAATTAGCCAATTAAGGCTGCGGTAATTTGAATCTCAGGCAGGAAAGCATAGAACACCGGTCTGGATGCACCTATTTCTTCATACAGAGCACGTTGGAGGCAATTCTGAGTTTCCTATCTGTGCCGCATGCCTTTGGATCTGACAAGAAGACAGAGAACAAGAACCTCAGGAGAACCCACACGAACATGGAGAGAACATGAAACTTCGAACCATACAGATGTGAACCAAAAGCACTAGCTTCTGGGAACTTCAACATCATAATGAAACAGTTAATTAATACAATAAATGGCTAAATAAACGTCTTTTAACGTGTCCGGTGATTCGCCCCTAATTATCCTGATGGACGCAGTCAGATCCTAAGCATTCACACACGCGGGGCACGGTAGCCTCACACTGCAATGCTAATGACAAAGACTGGCAGCAGGACCGACGTAGTGTCAGGCCGCGCAGAAGTCAGAGGCCTTAGCAAACACCATCTCTGACGACCAGGCCTTGCCCCCCTCCCCTCCATCTCCACCCCCACCTCCCCAGTAACCCCACGGCTCCAGCCCCCATGGAGCGTTGCGTCAGGTGGGACTCGCGCCCCAAATGTGTAGCAGATGGCGGGACCGGCGGGGTCAGCGATAGACACTCAGGAACAAATTCGGCAAATTCAGACCAGAGACGAGAAAACCTGTGGAGTACAGTGAGGTGAGAAGAGGAGCCTGATCTGAGTGGGGTCAGGAATATGTCCCTTGTTTGTTTGTTTTTGTGTTAAATAAGTAACTTAAATCAACACACATTGGGGGGCTGGGGCGCTGGCCTCCCATTAGATGATTTCCTTTGTGCTTCACTGCCACCGAAAAACCTTTCCTTATAAAAATGCTTTTGTTGATCTGCTCTTACTGACTTAAACAACATCTGAGGACCGCTATGCTAAACCTGAGGGCAATTCAATACCAGTGTGCTGTGATATTCAGTTTCCTTTGCCCTGCCTTCCGAATAATTACTTTTAGTCCTCATACAGCCTGTAACGGTACACTTTTGTTACAGGAAGTACTCTGACGCTTTCCTGTCTATAAATCAGAAGACCAAAGCTAAGGGGTGGGGGGGCTGGGTTCTCCTTGCTTTCTTTTTCACTCACTTACTCCCCAACCGAGACTTATTAATGTTCACACTATTCACACATGTTCACACTATTGTCAGTTTGTCAGGGAGAGCTTGGACTGCATGGTTGGACTAGCTCAGTGTATTATTTTTGGCATTCCATTCCAAACTCCGGTTTCCTCATTCTGAAAATATCTTTTCTTTAACTTGACGTCAAAAACGCATTTACATCTGTAATTCATTTGGCAGCATTTCCTCTTTAAATTAAAATCCAGTGAAAAACCATTTGTCGCAAAAGCATGTTACTCGTTCCAAGAGCAGTCTTCCCTGGCACACATCTATACAAAAAATTCTGTCACAGCTATACTTAATCTTTTAATTAAAGTCAGCCGCTTTGAAAGTTGTATTTTGTTAAGTGAAAAAACCACGTTCGTTGATATGACTGAAAATATATACATGGTCGGACAATTTTGCTCAAAGTATTTGTTTATGAGGGGGCAACATCAAATTTATTTTTGTCCATGCCACATTTATTGTAAAATTATTTTTTTAATAATCAAAACCACAGAGGATTCAATATGTAACATGCAGCAACGTAATGCCCGGTTTGATTTATGTACTTATGAAATGCCTACCCTGGCATATTAACGGAACCTACTAGACTTGGGAATTACAGATCTATTCATAATAACTGTCTGTTTTCAATAGATTAGGGACACTATAAAAACTTGGCCGGAACCGAAACAGCTGTAACTGATGCGTGACAGACAGGGCTGCACACACGACCATGTTACTCTGTGCACACGGACATACATTCACACGAGGAGACAAGGGCGCGCGCACACCTGCACTGACATACACAAACGAACATGCAAACAGAACCAGGCTCTGCCCGTTCTCCCTCTTTCAGCTTGAACCAATGTCCCACCTTGGAAATCACAGGCACTATTTAGGACGGACCTCACGCAGAGTCCCCAGTCTGCAGGCACAGCACATCATTATGGGTCTCGTGCTTCCCCCGTCCACCAGTTGACAGTGCTGGTTCCATCAAAGCCGCAAACGCCCATCCATCCCCTTACATCTGGATGCCATACTCAGCTCCGTCTTCCCAGTCCTTGTGATTTATCCCCATTTGCGGTATTTCACCTTTTTATGGAGGAATCATTGGTTCCAAGATGTGTATAAAATGTCACGGTGTTTTTACTGTTTAGCTGAACTTAACATTTTCGCGGGAAAGCCACCCGTAGTCTGCTTAGAAATGTTTTATGGACGTTGATTCATTTTTACCAGTATAGATTACCTCCCTTTCCACTTATCTGACAACATGCCCGGTTTTAAAAGGCCATTGCTTCCGATTTAAATTTTGTTTTAAGATAATTAAGGAAAATCTGATTTTCCACGGCAGTAGGCATATTAGTAGTAAAACAGTTTGTGATGATTAAATCGCGTCAATAAATCTTGAAAATCGCCAGTAATTCCTTGTCTGAATTGCACTAAACACGGTAGCGTTCATGCCCAACCTCCCGTCGTAAGAACAACCTACAGCAAGGCGGAATGTATGAAAGGGCGGGTAGAGAAGCGCACGTCCAGGCGTGTGTAGCGAACGTGTGTAAGAATGAGCAGGAAGGAAAACGCATGATTCGACGCGACGTAAACCTTCGCAAATCAGAAACCTGATAAGAAATGTTATGGACCACTGCATTCTAACCAGTGTCGAGGCAAATGTACCCGAGGTAATCATTTCAGCTGTAGAAGACAACTTATTTTTAAATGAATGAATAAATGAATGAATGAATGAATGAATGAATGAATGAATGAATGAATGAAAGAAATGGCACATTATGTTTGGATGTCTATAAAAACTGTACCCTGCAGATCTCCAATGAAAAACTGTTCCCAAGAAAACTCCCAGGTTACTGGAACACTGAAACTCTGGAAAAGGATTCATTGCTCGGCTAGATTTTTCAACTAAGCATTATTTGATGTGCCCAAAGCTTCGCTAGCACAATATAAGTCTTAAATACTGCCCGTGCAGTAAAAGTCGGGACAAGAATGAGTTCAATAAAATATATGAAAGTAGCGTAAGTTAGGTATGCAGAATCGAATGTTAAATAAAACGTTAGGATATTGCATCCACTGGCAAAAAATATTGCGTTAATTTCATAGTGGTTCATTTAAATCCAGGCATAAAACGTATGACTTGAAACAGGCTATGTAAATAACTGCACATGCATGGCATGTACCAGCCACGGGTACTTAAAAATATTATTCAGTTTACTTTATTAGAAATACATTTTCTAAAACGCATTCATGATATTCCTATTCTATCGATATTTAAAAAAAAACTATAAAACTTTTAAAGTGCTTGGATTTGGCAGTTTTTTATAAGCTGGTTATTATTCATCTTTTAATGTTCGTGGGTTCTGTAACAATTAATTAAGGTTTTCACATCACGGTAATTATTCAGAATCAAAATAACCTGCCATGTTACAGTGAAACGACGTTGATAATTATGTGAATGTTGATGGGATTTGATATTACTGAATGTTTAAGTTTTTCTCATGGGTTACTGTGCCAACTGGAATCTCAGGGAAAATATCTGTCGCTACGAATTTGATTGAAACGGTGCAGACCTTTGCTTGCATGCGCGTTAGTCATTCGTTTTCAAAATATTTTATTATCATTTCTCCTTTCATAGACAGCCTCGAGTAGGAGTTTCTGTCCTGAGTGCCCAGTCCTATTTAGAACGCAGATGTTTTCCATTACGCTCTCCATTGTGCCAGCGATTTCTAGCATCGCGGAAAATATATTGTGACTAATGGTCTTTAAAGAATATTCCGTCTACTCTGATTTCTGAAAATATTATTAGATGTTAATGGGTACCACTCCGTGACAGGCCCGAGGTGTCCACCGGATTAGTACCCCGGATTGCAGGCGCCAGGACAGCGTGCTGCCCCCAGGCCACTGTCTAGAGCAGCAACCTTTCGACGTCCATCACCGGTTTCCCTGCTTTGCTCTCTGCGGCCGCGGGGCATCAGATATAAAAATGCAAATTTTCGAAACGAAAACTTACCGTGCATATAGAAAAGGCTATGGGATAAGAGTGGAGTAAATGTTTGGAGTTACTGATCAATTGTGACAGGTAGCCTATTTTAAATCCTTCACATAATATCCTATATTTTAAATCCTGTGCCTGCCATTAACATTTCAAAGACTGCCACGGGAATATTACTGTATTTTGAAGCCGGTGTGTGAACACTTTAACGGTCTTGGTAAGAATACATTATGAAAACATGCGAATAGGCTACTATTTCATCGCCACCGTAATACTTTTGGATGAGAAATCGTTCAAATCCACACGATAGAATGGCGCCTGAGGGTACCCTTAGTTCTGACGCCCCCTGGTCTCATCTAGGACATGCATTTCCATTACGAAACACTGATACAAATTGAACCCGCGCCTCGTTACAAGTAGGCCTATGACAAATAAATGCATTGATCCACTTTTGCTTTCGCGGAAGCGACATTAATCATCGTGATTTAATTTTGTTTAACTTTTCATGCTCTCTCCTCTTAGGTACAGTCATCAATTAAGCTACCGCCACTTGCAGTCAAAGCCGCGCCCTTGTGGTCGCTCAGGTCAGGGGTTAATATAAGAACGAGCCCTACTGCAAACAGCGTGAAATCTAAAGGGATTAGTGGTATGCAAAAGGCTGGTATTAAACCGTGCCTGCCTGCCAAATTGGTCGTATTATCGCCGAAGGTGTAGCGTAGCAGTAAAATCAAGCAGTAAAACCGGTAGCTCCGCTATAGACGCGTTTTTGTAACAGACGATATGCCATATTGTAAACATGTAAGTATTTCATTAATTTGAGGATGAGATCGTCCACTAAAAGTCCGAAAGATTTACCCAGTTTATTTATCTATATTTTACCTGTGATTCGAGTCACAGCAAAACAAATAAACTCACATCAGAACATATGCCTGTTACAGGGTGCAGCGCACCGTAGGTCAATTGCAGCCGATATCGTCATAGGCAATTCCCTTAGATGACTTATCTGGCAATGATAAACAGTCTTAGGTGAATTCGTATTGAACCATTACATTTATATTGACTACATTTTTCTAAATTATTTTTCAACTTTTACTTTTCAATTTCCGAATTATTTCAAGGTAGCCTATTTCAGGAACTGGTCTCGAGCAAGTCTATTGCTCGCTACATAGCTATTTAAACTATATTGTGGTCAATATAACATCCGAATAAAACCTAGCAAATAGTCTCATTGTAACAAAATCAGCATACAATGGAGTCTCCCATAAACACGACTGAAAACCACCACCCTAAAGAAATTTTACAATCACCAACCCATTGAAATAAAAAAATGTGGGTGGAACTAGCAATACCAATGCAAACCGGATCGTATCTGAACCAAACACTCTCCTTTAGTGTCTCATTTCGTCACTTGCGAAGCGAACGCTTTGTCAGTGCAAAACGTGTTTGGGTTATGCTGAAAAATAATAAAAAATATTTATGATGCAACTTCATGAGCTGCAGTATAACATACTTTCAACATACATGTATCTAAACTGAAATGCATCTAATATATGTATTTTGTAAAAAATATTTTGATATGTATTTTGATATGAGCATTCAGTCTCTAGCGTTTATTTTTGTCTTCCATCATCCTCTGCTCTCGCTGAATAATACACGTATTTTGTTAAAAAAGTTTTTTTTTTGTTTGTTTTTACAAAATAACAGTTTATAAAATAGGTTAAAAAAAAAATTCCAGTGCAAAAAATTACCGTAATTCAAAACGTTCACCACATATATTTTACTCATATATTCAACACCTACAATGCATCGAGAATGAGATGTTTATGAAAAATTCAGGTGCAATTCAAAACTTATTAATTATTTACATAAATATATATTTGCTCGTTTTATTATAAACCTTACTTTTTGTTATGTTTATTATTGGTCCAAATTCTGCACAAGGAAGATTAATAATTTATCAACAACTGGAAACCCACAATATCCTCAAGCAAGTGACATCTCCTAGTGTTTTACCTTGACTGCCTGTTGCAAGTAAAAAAAAGAAATCCCGGCGCTGGTCTCCTGGCAATAAAACAAACAAATGATGTACATGCGTTATCTAGTTTTAGGAAACGTGTTGTGTTGCAATGAAAATATGATAAAACATTGTGAAAAGGAAATTTTATTGCGTACAGCAAAACATTCAATAGATCGTGACTTGCTTAGACACCGATGCAGGCACATTGTGAGACACCATCAGAAGGTCCTAGTTTGGGTCTTGGACGTGGCAATGTAGTCAAACATGGCCGTACCCTGCTGTGGAATCTGCTGTAGTACTTACTAACTTTTGGGGATTTCTTAAATTATTAATGTTTTTAAAGAAATATGGAGTAAGGCTGTGTTTACTACGATGGCTGGATGGGCAGGTTTTTCGGAGGATGAGCTCCGGAGGTTGCAAAATAAAGGTAAATATATATTTTGTTGTAACTTCGAAATTTTCATGTAAGTTACTAGACAGTAAAGTTAACTTTAATACATAATTTGAATCAGTTAAGTAGTTAGCGTGTTTATATGATCAGTTGTCATTTTTGTAACATAAATAAATAATCGTTAACAGTAAGTAAATAATAATTAAACGTGTTTCCGCTCCCGTGCAGATTCTGTCGTTCCAGCTGTTTCGGGTCGCGTTCGAAAGCCGGTCCCCACTAACCGAAGCCGACAACAGCTGCAGCGCGAACGAGCTCTTCAGGTGGCCGCTCAGCAGGACGTCTCTGGGCCGCTACCATCAGAGCAGCAGCTCGACAAAGCGAAAGTTCGGACCCCGACTCAAACTGAGCCGAAAACCTCACGAACCGAGGGGACTCCCCAGGCCGAACACAAGGACACTACGAACGAGTCACGTACTCCCAGCCCTGTTACAGCAGCAAACAGCAACATGACACCAAAAGAGCTGGAAAAACAGGAGGTCGAATTGTTAGTAAGTTTGTATACTAAGTAGCCCCAGTATCATAAAATTATTGTGGGTTTATTTCCACTTTCACGCAGAATTACATTATCTATATATGTTACACAGCTTTCTGTTTGTTAAATATCTACCTTCCTTATTTCTGACATATTTAATGATAAAATTACAGAAGGGAGAAAACTCGACTTGAGTTGCTTCAGCAAGAACAGAGGATGATTGAAGAGAAAAATAAACGCAAGAAAGCCCTTCTGTCAAAGACCATTGCTGAAAAGTAAGTATTTTGATGCCATAAAACCTGTCCATATCAAAAATTAAAAGAATTAAATTATAATTCTTTTCAGCAGTATAATAGCTAAGTTGACGTTTGTATGGCATTGTTTTTTTAATTTGGCTTCCCATCTTTGTTGTATTTTCTCCAGAAAACCATCACAAAGCGAAAAATTGAGTATGACTACAGTGCTTTAATGTTATGTGAAATGTGGGAGATCTGACGTTTAGTTTTGCAGAGGAGAAAACATTTACATTTTCTCCGTGATTAAGGTCCAAACGAACACAGGCCGAGGCTGTCAAACTGAAGCGGATCCAGAAGGAACTGCAGGCTCTGGATGAGATGGTGTCCGGTGACATCGGGATTCTGCGTGGACGTATAGAACAGGCAAGCTGGGAGTATTCTGCAGCGAGGTAACGTTCAGCCCTGCTCTTTATCAGCCTCATACACTTTTCCACTTGTTAAACAAATTTACAGTCTAATAACACTGTTTTTGGACATTTTATGGCAGTATTTCCCAAACCAGTCCTCAAGGACTCCCGCACAGTCTACATTTTTGCTCCTCGGCAGGGAAGTAGGTGGGAGCAGAAAGGTGAACTGTCTGTGCGTCCCCAAGGATTGGGTTGGGAGACTCTGGTTCGAACTGTGCTTTTTCAGTACTGAGATTTCCTTTGTTGTTTCAGAATTCAGCGTATCCATACACTTGAAGTCAATCTGTTATATCCAGTTTTTTTTTTAAGTAGTTAAATGAAACTGTAAGTGATACCACTTGTATCTTAAGAAATGCTGACTGTTCTTACTGAATAGACAAAATTGAAGGTTACATTTCATTTTTAGGGTTCTGCAGCTTTTCTATACAATTTATTTTGTGGAAATGTTTTTATGACAATACATTATAAAATAATGCTGAAGGTCTGTTAAAATCTTCATTACCATCTGAATTTTCACTGAATTTTCTTGAAAGCATTGATTTGTAAATAATACTGCCCCCTGTAGGATTGGTCTTGAATTTCAACTCCATTACCACAGATGTTTTATCATGTCAGTATAGTAATATAATAGTAAATTTGGAATTTGCCACAATCAGTCTTTGTATTTATTTTTTGCCAAACAGGAATATAGAATCTTTACTTGCTTTATCTAAACAGATAACAAAAAGTATGAATCGAATTAGAACTGAAAAGTTTGTTATTGCACTGCAGCACAGCAAGAGTTGCACAACACACTTTGCAGTTAATAGATCCTAAAAGGCTTCGTAAAGATGTACTTTTCTTGCCAGAAAGCGGTACGAGAAGGCGGAGACCGAGTTTGTGACGGCAAAGCTGGACCTGCACAAGAAAACCGAGGCGAAGGAGCGGCTGACTGAGCACCTGTATACCATCATCCAGCAGAATGAACAGCGCAAGGCGCGCAAACTGGAGGAGCTGATGCGGCAGCTGGAGGTGCAGGCTGACGAGGGGCAGCTGGAGCTGGAGATCCAGGTGGAGAGGCTGCTGCTGGAGGAGGAGCGGGCGTCAGGGGCGGTGGCCCGGGCGGAGTGCGCGAGCGAGGCGGGGGAAGCCCCTCGCGATTCAGACGCCGCACCCCCACTGCACGCAGAACAGGAGAATGATCGGCCAGTGCTGCCCGAACGAAGAACAAGTGACCTGGACTGTGAAAGTCAGGATCCTCCCCCCAGCCATGAATGCGCAGGCAGGGAGGTAGCCACCCCTGTCTGATAAAGCCCCCACAGGGTCCTTCTGTCTTCCACAACCACAAAGACTCATTTACTGCTGAACATGAGCGCAGTTATCAACTCCTGTCCGTGATCCTGCTTCTTAAGAGTTTTGTAATCGAACTACAGAATTCGAATATTATTCCCAAGTGCTGTAGTCATTTTGCTCT
>JAODJX010000047.1:6936081-6950667 GCA_026776945.1 Isichthys henryi
AATGAAAACATGACATAGCCATTTGACTGTCTTTTTCATATAGATGGTGTATTGTTTTAAAGACCAAGACATACAAAACAGCATGTTTGTGAAATCATTACTAGCCTGTAATCAGTATCCCCACTATATATAACCCGTAAGTACGCTGATTAGGCTACGTGTGGCTTGCACGCACGGGATGAATTTGTGCGTAACATCAAAATAAATATTCTTAAAATCTCTCTTCGGGACCTTAAGCATGATTTTAGAAAGGTACTTAAGTAGTGTTTTCATCGAGTTTTATTCAGTTTTATTTAAGGCGTAAATAAAATAAATTTTCAATCGTGCAGATTCCCGTCCTCAGATTAAACCAAGGATGATTTTGTATTCCGTTTCCCGAGTGTAGAATCCGTAAGAAGCATTTGTAATCTTGTCTAACACACAACTTTAAATGATACATATATGATCTCATTTCTGCGTTTTAAGTTTACTGCTTTCTAAATTGCAAGAACAAGATGATGTATTGTAGGATATTCCCTAATTAGCATAATTAGCACATTAAAAGTGTGCATTTTATGTTGTGTGGAAGCTAAAACGCATATTATTTAATTTCAGAAACAGTTCATATATCGTTGTGACTAATGGTTTTTTAAATCATGTTCATTGTGGTCGTTACGACTCTATTGTAAATTTGGGGGGTAACTGTCAGGCAGATTTTTTCCAAGGATTCCGTAATCAGGGTGCTTTGGCGGTGGTATGTATTGCTAGTCGGGAGGCGGGGGTGGCCTGGTAAAAAGAAGGTCTGTAAAACGTCAGAAACAGCACAAGGCATCGCCACGTAATTACAGGCTCCTTTTAGGTCGACCCACCCTCCCAGGGGTCTCAAATTTTCATTTATTCCCCGTTTCGGCTCCCCTCGCATGGCAGTCTCGATCGTTTGATGTGCCAGAGAGTCCGTCGATCGGATGAAGGGAAGACCCAAGTCAAAAACTTCAACATCCAGCGCTCCACTACCGAACGTAAACTGAGAACTCGGCTTCAGTGCGTATTTAGACCTAATCATTTCTGCAGCTTAGTCATTCAATGTCGTAACGCAGCAGGCGTGGAGAAGAAAATAACTTCCCGGAATGTTGTAGGATTCTGGGACGCTACAAAGCAGAGCGAGCGATGCCATAACCAGCCATTTGGTGGGTTGCTTAAGTGTGGAAAATCCTTGAAAATATAGCATCTGTTCAAAAGGAAAAAAGTTCATTTTTTGTCATTTTAAGAAGCAAATCGACCCTAAAACCCTAATCACTGAAGAAAGTCATTTATCTGGATCCGTACAGCTTTTAAACATTCTTTATTTCAAAGTCAGACCTGTTGATGGGGTTGGAGACGTCGTTAGTACTTTTTGTGAATAGGGAGTAATTATCCTACCTGTGTTTTATTTACGTCATGACTTCTGGTTATATGCATGTGATGGACAGATCTAACCGCCTGGAGAGTCCAATTACTGCCAATCTGGAAAATCTACAAGCCAAAAAGAACTTCTCAGTAAGCCATCTGTTGGACCTGGAGGAGGCAGGGGAGATGGTAGGGACACCGAGCGACGAGACCACCGGAGAAGCGGCAAGGAGTATGCTGGAATCACCGGGTCTAACCAGCGGCAGCGATACCACGCAGCAGGAAAGTAAGTCACCCTCATGGCAACGTCACGCGGGCCTCACGTGCGATTATCGCATTATTATACGGGGGATTGTCGCATTAGCTAGTATATTTCATTTCAATAGGGCTTGGTCCTATTCAATTTTATGTTAAAGGAAGTTGGGAGAAAGAAGTGTAAGACATATCACGGTAAGATTCGTGCTTTGAGCTTATCGCGTGTGTGATATCGTCAGAATCACGCAGATGTGCCGTCCACAGTGCCCGCACCTGACTTCCACACGTATGGAGATTGTCTACAATGTCCTTAGAACTTGTTGCTCTTAGTAGACTTCCAAAATCAATAAACGGCTATTTGTAATACGTTATTTATTATATGTTATCGTTTCTAAGATAATATGTATTCATTTTCTGGTGTCACTGTGGGATTGAGTATTGGGGGTTAGGTCGGAACTGCATAACATGCGCAAAGTCCTACTAACAACCTGTCCGATTTGTATGCCACCCTCTGGTAGTGAATGTATTTTAAGAAAGCCGTCTACTATGGGAGGATTGCACGCAAAAAGATCTTTAAAGTGAGTGTTGCTAAATAAAGCTTTGGGTTTCTTTGTATAGTTGAACAAGCCAGGACGCTTTCTCGTACTTTGTTTTTATTAATGCAAGCCGTATGTTGGGTGCAACCTTAACGTTTCGCAACTAGCAACGAAGATGTACAGTTAATGTCAGATCACTGGTGGCTTACGAAAGAGGGCTTATTAAAATGGGTATTTAAAATGCAGCCCACAGAAAATGTATAAATCTAGTATTAAATGGGCGTATAAAGATTGTGCGTGTCACGTTCAGGAGTCGAAAGTAAACATGCCGCACTGGCAATCTCAGACTGTGTATTGAGTACCCGCGTATATTATTTTAATTACGGTATGATCATTCATTTATATACAATAGAAGGAAAGACCAAATTTCGCTTCAAAAAACTAGCAGCTGTTGTTTGTTACACTGAAACTGTTGAATTACATCAGGATTAATTCAGGCTTCAAAACATTTTGATTGCTCGGCATTGCTTTTTTGCGCCTTTTCCAAAAGCAAATCGCTCTTGACGTAGGAAAAAAAACATTTAAACTACTGTGATCGGTATTGAACATTGTTTGCTTTTTATTCTTAGATATATTTTTTTTCTTTTCAATATCCCAGGTCGCCCATGACAGCCGTTGACAGCAAAACTAAGCTAAGCGTTTTATTAATGTATTTTTAAGAATATTAAAGTACAAAATTACTTTTAAATTAAAATGTCTTTAAATAAATAGATAAATAAAGGTTGATATGCTGTGAGATCTAAAATCCATGTTTAACAGTTAATCATCTGGTTGTGAAAGATATACATATATATATCACACACAATGTCTAACATGGAATGTACCTTCTATATATAATATATATTTCTTTCACAGCCAGATCATTAACTGTACATAAGAATATAACAGGGTTAGGGTTTTGTGTTTGTGTAAAATATAAATGTGGGATATTAATACACAGGTTGGATAACTATTTTCGAGCTTAAAGACCATTTAAATTCAGATTCATGAAAACGATCAAAATTTGCAATAAAATACGTAGGATTCATTTGAACGAATATGCAATTTTGATTACAACAATATCATTACTTCTAATAAAAACAATTGTTACATTTATTTCTAACTATGACAAAACTGAACGTTGATCGCTACACGCGCTCCTGAAACGTAAAACGTCTTCAGAAATTCTTCATATTCTTCTCTTTCATCTGCCTTATTGTGATAAGGGTCCCGAAGAGGCCAATCAATCCATCGCCGAGATACTTTTCCATGCCTCTATGAAGTTTTATGTGAGTGATTTAAGGACTGATTGATGAGAGCAAAGAGTGTGTCTGCGGAAAGGCTGCCTTTCTTCCAAGACATGAGGTCTGTGGGGATTTGAGGCATCATCCTCTCCCGTTCGGAGACAGTCCCCTGAAACAGCCAAGTCAGTAAAACGCGAAATGTAGGCCTCCCCTCCCGCGCAAGCATACGTGACCAGACTCACAGGATTACTTAGCCCGTCATTTTTCGTTGTACATCATTTTAAATGATAAATACTAATACAAACTCTTTTGATCCATAAATGGCTGGATTTTGAAATGTGATCAGTGGTCCGAACACCGGCGGGGATGGTTCCCTGTTGATTTCCAGGATTGTACTTGTGTAAGCTGCCGGCCTGTCGTTAATAGAACATCTAGAACAGACTCGGTCGTCAATGCAACGGGGATTATTATCTAATATTTTCGTAGAAACGTGCGAAAATCCATAATCGTATTTATTAGTCATTCTGGCACTCCGATTTGTTTTGGAAATGATTAACCGCTTTTAATTTTTACGATTTGGTTGGCACTGTGAACACCTTTCACCTAACTGCTGTCGTTCATTAAGACATGTGGATGCATTCTGCCTAAAGCAATAATTGTCCACATTCTCATGAAAAAAAAACAGTTATTTTGACATTCTTTCCATTCGCTTGTGCTTGTCTTGTAATAATAACCTATATATCGTTGCA
Organism: Isichthys henryi; assembly: GCA_026776945.1. Taxonomy (NCBI): domain Eukaryota; kingdom Metazoa; phylum Chordata; class Actinopteri; order Osteoglossiformes; family Mormyridae; genus Isichthys; species Isichthys henryi. The sequence continues at coordinate 6,940,270 of JAODJX010000047.1, forward strand.
GGGTGATTGACATGTTGCCGTTTATTTCGTAATATATTATACATTATATAATATATGAAGTAAAAGGCTATATATTTTTTAGCAAATCAAGTATTAGGTCTATTTAAAATCTCACTGAGGAGGTCCGTTTTAACAAGCTATTTAAAGGCGTAGAAGTGCTTGTCACTGCTTATGTTGAAGTTGGCTTTGCTGACTTCTGCTGCACGTACAGCAACGAAGCTGCAAGAGTGCATTAGATCATCAGCACTGCCATTTATCTTAAGATTTATCGTCAGATCATCTCTTGCGCCTGGGCTATTGAATTAAACGTTTCTAAAGACGAAAGGATTAACCCGAAACTGAAAGACGAGTTACGGTCTTTTAGCGTCGCGTTGTGTCAGTTCGCTGAAGCCGCCTGCCCTACTACGAAACCTTTCGTTAACTTGCGACTTTTGAGTATAACTTGCGTCGGAAGAGTTAAAGTTACTTGCGCTGTCGTGGATCTGAAACGTCTCGCATAAGCTCTGCAGAACCTCGTCTTTCTGAAACCACTGACCACTGAGTTCTTTGTGTGTATTTTTTTCCCCTCGAGGCTTCCTTTTAGGTCGCACATCTGGCTGTCAGAATATAGACCTCACATCTGGGCCATTACACGTACAATCCAGTCTCCAGCGAATGAATGCTGAGACCCGTGCACTTACAGCTTATGTACATGATTAATCGTCAAGGATCTAATTTTAAATCAATACGTAAAAGATAGGTAATGTTTTCTGAATATCAACAACAGTGCTTTGGTGTTACTTATAAAAACTACGGTTGGCCAAACACGCCTTTGTAGACCAGCCGGCTGATTTGGAATAAAGGTTTGATTGCCTCTTTATTCATCTGGTTGTTGTCTCGCCTGCAAGGGCTAAGTGTTGTTCCACTTATTCACAGATTAGTGTTCAGTGGTTCTGCAGGTCAGTCTCTAAGCATGTGTCCGGGTGTGTGTATGTGTGTGTGTCAGATGAGCAGCTGAACACAGAGGAGAAGAAGAAGCGCAAGCAGAGGCGGAATCGCACCACCTTCAACAGCAGCCAGCTGCAGGCGCTGGAGCGCGTGTTCGAGAGGACGCACTACCCCGACGCCTTCGTGCGCGAGGACCTGGCGCGCAGGGTGAACCTAACTGAGGCGCGAGTGCAGGTACGGCGCCCCCCGTCGTCAGTCCGAAGGAGATACTGATTGGTGCATTTAATCATGATTTGCATATATGATGGCCCCATTGGGTCCCGAGAGCACATCAGGGTTGGAGGATAATATTTATTAGGCATGGGGTGAGCTGTTCCTGAGGAGTCAAAACCAAACGTCCTTCGTGTTTTTATTTCACCCCCCCCCCCCCCAAACCTAACGAGTTGTATGGTATAAATTGTGTCATGACTCTGCTGGGTTCTCATTTTCTCAGTCTCATTTCGGAAGTAATCGGGGGGTGTCTGAATGCCCTCTTCGACTCCGCAGTCGATCCAGAATCTGGATCAGCAGCTTCAGATGCCGGAGCATTTATAGCCTGTTTATTGTCGTCCTCATTAGCTTTTCCCAGGCACAAATGAACCATTCATCCCAGCCCCGATGACAACACCTCTGTTCGGGTCAAAGCAAAATTTGATAATCGCCTGCTAGTTGTAACTTCTAAAATTGGATCCGATTCACGAACACTTCGACTCCTACGAACCTCCATATGCAGTAAGGGGTTAAACGTCTTTGAGAGCAGAATTCACGTTGATGCTGTCTATCGAACAGCTTGTGGCATGAATGTTTTCCCAATTATGCCTACTTTGGAGGAAACAACAACAAAGGGAATGTGTAAATGGTGTGTGCCAGACTGCCAAGCTATCGTGCCACAGAAATCTGTCAGATGAAGCTAATAGTCTTTTGCATGAGCAGTGTTCTCTAATGAACACACGGCGCCAGTTTACTTCTGGGTTTTAAATTGTGTATTAAAGATCGAGTACAACATGAAACTACATTCACATAAAAGTAACATTAGCCTACCACAACAGTAGCCTGCGTCTTAACGCCCGTCATAAGTGCTTGCCTCAGCAACCCTAACAAGGCGCAGTTCAGTTCAATACACTCGGCATTCACTGAAGCATGTATTATTTATCCTGTATACCTGCGCTACACAGATTTCAGACCTTCTCTTTTGCGACTTCGCTATTTCTGCTCAGGATTATAGTTGGAAAATATTTTAGTAAGGTATATATAAATGTCTCTACTACCACACGTAAAAGATGCTCTATCGAGCTATTTAAGCGTTCAACTTTTTACTAAACAGCATTAGCTAAAATATATAAAAATTTAACATGCAAAAATATCAGTTTGTAACCATTAATATGTAATAATTATAAAACTATTAATAGCATAACATGAGAAAGAAGCTTCACAAGGTTCTGATAGAGATTATCTATCAGACAAGTCGCATGGTTTTATGCTCCCTGGGAATTTCACCCAGTCTCAAACACCGTCGGCTCCTTTGCTGTTCCTGCATCTGTGGTGCCGTTTAGGCGAATCAAGCGTCCAGCACAAAAAAAAGCAAATAAAGGTTCTAGCTGCCGGCTAATGTTAAAAATAGACTGATTCGAGCCTAACTCTCTGTGGAGCTATGGGGGGCGAGAGGGGCATGTCGGAATGTGGATGTGTGTTCCTGACTGCTCATTTTTCGGCTGGCACTAGTCGCTGTCGGCCCTTTTCAAGAGCCGCCGAGGTGCCTCCCAACTTCGCTTGCAAAAACAAGTAAGACATAATATAATCTACCAGTTGAAACGGGTGCATGAATATCTTGCACAATTTTTCCTTACAGAAAAAAGGCAAAGTCAGACACTTTGTAGGTTTTAGACGAAAAGGTTCCGTCAGATAAATTAATTTTAAGCTACGATTTAACTTTCGGGGTAGAGGACAGTAGAAATATATTTGAAGCTGGGTCTCGGAGTATAAATATTTCTGCCTTACTTTCTACAGTGGAGTATGTAGTAAATATAACATTTGGTTCAGACCACATATAACATAGCCTATGTTATGAGAAAATGATGCCGAAGTTCTCGTGCTGGGGTTTGGTCAATAATACCGTTGAAAATATCAGTTTATCGCAAATAAAACACAGCGGCTGATTGAACTTGCGGCACGACACCAATCTCCGCGGTGCCACATTTATAGCCCCCAGCCAGGTCATTTTGGGGTGTTTAAAGATTGATTTGCACTCCACGCTTGCCCCTACACTCCTGATAACGCGGGCGGCGACATCGGGTGGGGGGATGTTTTCCAGGTCTGGTTTCAGAACAGACGGGCCAAGTTCCGCAGGAACGAGAGGGCTATGCTCGCTAGCAAGAATGCCTCGCTACTCAAGTCCTACCCGGGGGACGTGACCGCGGTGGAGCAGCCCATCGTACCCCGGCCTGCCCCCCGACCCAACGACTATCTATCCTGGGGCGCTTCCGCTCCCTACAGGTAACCTTTCTACTGCGGCCCCTCTTACCGTTATGTTTTTATTTAATTTCCCACGTCGCTCTTTGCTTTGAGTAGGACACGTTTTTTTCTCAGAACATGAATATTTAGCACTTATATTACTCTATCAATATTGAATCATAGTTCTTCTCTTCCACAGAATCCTCTCAAATATTGTAATAATGACAGGTCTGCATGGTGTCCAATATATCAGTGTTTATTAAATATATCTTTCTCTAGACCGCACTCTCTCTTCCTCAGATTTGGTCACCCTTTTCTCGTATTTTCTTCCTTATAATTTGAACCTGGAGTAATCTAAGTTGGCCTAACTGTCAAGGTTATAACTTACTACCAGAGTAAAATGATTTCCATCCTACTCTCGGCCCTGTTTGAACCTGGTTACATTCATCACCTCGCATCACCCTCTTTTGTAGGCCTATTTCTCGAGTGTCTTTAACCTAAGTGCCTTAGGTTACTGTTGTAACTGTACTTTCTGACTTCGTGGTTTTGCGATTTAGAGGTTTATTAAAGAGACCATTCAGGTTCAGGGTAGGTGACGTCATGCCGTTATAGCAGTCACACGATCTGAATATGATAACCAGGTGTCACAGCATGTCCCATATTTAAAGCTAGAGAGAGATTAACCTCAGAAGACACACAAGTTTCCTTGAGGGCCGAGGAACCAAATCAAGTACATCACTCACCTAGCTGAGCTCTCGTATAAGCAAGAAAATGAAGAGAAATATCTGGCTCTTGCTATACAGATCTAAGTTAGAGGATTTCCATCGAAACAGGGAAATGAACGAAAGACGTCAGAGAGACCAAAAAGTGCCCAGTGAGGATCACTGTTTCAATGTCGGTGAGCAGAAAACATAGCAATGCGAAAGCACTGCTCTCTTACAAAACTGATACGTCCTTCGACTGCTGTCCACTGCTGCAGGAAGGACCAAGGAAAGTACCAGAATAAAACACTGTGGTCAGACAGCAAGTACTCTTTATTTTCCCAGAGGTGGATCAATGTTTGATTTGGATGCCTTTCAGTGGCGGGAACATGTCGAAAAATAAACAAGGCTAGCGTCGCGTACGGCCTTGCTTCTTCCCGATGTTAGGGAATATGGTCAATGTGCAAACCCCTCTGGAAATATACTGACCGTCAAATAAGTGCAGACGTGGCTTGTACTTTGGCCGTTTTCTTCCTTCCTGCAGCTTCCTGGTTGGAAGACAGTGTATTGTATGTGTTATTTTGTATATAGCGTGTGTGGTATTTGAGTGGCAGGCGCCATCAAAAATCTGGAACATAATTGGACTGATCTGGGTTGGTGGTCTAATTTGATATGCTATCATGGGGCCGATCATCCTTGTTGGAGTCCCTGTTTATTTTCTGTGTATTATATGTGTTATTTGTGTATAAATGTGACTTGCTTTTTCTCCTCCTTTCCAGCGCCATGGCTACCTATCCACCAACCTGCGCCAACACTAATACCGCCCAGGGAATGAATATGGCCAATAGCATCGCCAACCTCCGTCTCAAGGCCAAGGAGTACAGCATGAACCAGGTGCCTACCGTCAACTGAGGGCAAGGAGGCGGCTTCGGGGGCAGGGGATGCTGGGAATCGCGGTCCTCCGTGAATAGAGGCGTCCTGATTGGTGCACCAGCCCTTCGTCTCAATCCACACAGGAGCCCCTCCTGCTGCCGACACGCCATCTTTTTTTAATGAATGTATTTTTAATAGCTTTTTTTGTGTTGCATCTATTGTAAAGGAAGGGGGGTGGAAAAAAAAAAAACTAAGCAAGACTATGAAACTTGAAACATTTCGGAAATTGTTCCTTGCGAGGATCTCCGAAACGATGTGCTTTTGAAGTTCCCCGTGACACCCATCTGGACGTGGTTATTAAAGTGAATTTAATCTGATTTTAGGGCAAAAAAAGACAAAAAATGTGGAAAAAATGGGTCTTACTGCTTCACACTTTTGAGCGTTCATGAGTCTGCTGGGTTGTCTTGTCCTTGGCCCATCCATCTAAGGTGACATCTGGACACCATGGATAAGACCCCAGAAGCTTTGTCCCACCAGCAGATATCAGGTTATCATCGATGTGCGCTGAACTGGAGTAAGATCGGACCTGACCAACGAAAACCCTTTTGGAGTTTTATCGATGCAAATGCCTTTCCGTGAATGTAGCTGGGAAAATGTCCATGTTTTATTTTCGTTCTTTTTTTATGTCACCATCCATTTTATATCACTCCCATGCAAAAGCAAGCGATATATTTTGAGTTTTGTTTATCGTACAGGCAAACCAGTGTAACCCATTTTGTACAAAAAAGGGAAACCTTTCCGAACCCCAAACATGGTACTTCTTTTACTGTGTATATACCTTGATTATATCTTTATTTGTAACGAAAATCCTATATAATAAAAATACAGTTGCAGAAATACAATGGAAGCAACATAGAGGCGGAATGCATGATTCTGCAATTCTGTAAGACTAGTAAACTGTGCAACGTATCACTTTTTTGTAGCTTGAATGCTCTCGCCTCACTTTCCGTGTGAATCTTCAGCAGTTAATCTCGTTAAAAATGCGACGTAACTTTCCTGGGCTGTTGCTGGCGACAGCAATGCAGTATTGAGGAAAATCAGACAACTTGAGCTTTTTTTTATAATCTCTTCTTAGTACTATTTCAGTGCAGAAACAGGGTCATGCAGAATAAATATCTAAGCAAGTGTGCTTTTGTGGAAGGCTTTGATTGTGGTGTCTGGATTTCCTCAAGACATTACTTGATGGCATTTTATTGTATAAATGTTGACTTACGCACTCTTATCTCGGCAGAGCACTAACCCTTGCTTAATTTTAATCCCAGTGAGTCATTTATCATATTTCCCTTTAATGCCTTTAACAGATGCTAAAGCCACACTGTCTGTCATAAGTGGTCAACCTGAAAAGAAAAATATACACAAAACCTGAGAGATTGGCGTACTGTGCTTGACATCTGTTGGACCTGATTGGCCACTGTACCATGTGACCAACGTCAGTATGTAGCAGCTCTAAAACAACTTTGCTGTAACGCTACACAAGGAGTAACTTGTGCAGGCGGTCACGTCCACAATCAGATGAACTTTGTTGATGTTTATTTTGGAAATGAATGGGGAGGTGGGGGGTGTCTGTCTTCCTACCATATCAGCACTGCAAATAAACAATGCCCCCTGTTTATTTGTTAAGCATAGCTTACCTGTTTTGATTACACTGGCACACATTGGCTTTGCGGTTTTAAGAGCTGTGCTAGCTTGTAGCGTGTGCCATGCAGCCTGCTGATTGGGTGGGAAACCCGAACCCTCCAGCAGCCGAGCTGATTGGCTCCCCCCCGCAAATAAGCCGGCAGCTGAGGCACTGCAGTGCGTGCAAAGGGGTAGAAGTCTACCCAACCCCCCATCCCCTGCATCCCAAAGGCTCCCTCTATTGGACACCTCCCCCCATGCCTCCACTGCACCTACACCCATGGGGACACAGCTGTCCGGGAGTGATGTCCCTGAGAGATCAGGGCCTCCCTCCTGGCCACTCGCAGCGTGTCATCCGCCGTATCTCCCCTCCCATTCCTTGGTGGAATGATTCCAGCTGCTTGGTAGAGGCCCCTCCCTGGACCCCGGTCAGACGTACGGCATGAATATTTTCTACGTAATGAAACGACCACACGGAGGCGCTCTGCTTTCTAATTATGTGCGACTCACCTTTCCTTCGCTCAGCCGAGGCTATTTTAAGTCAAAGTTCGATACTGTAGACTGATTTAAGCGAGAAAAAGCAAAGGGAAAAAAAAGCTGGACCTTTTCCAGCGTTACAATAAAATATTAGAAGAGATTGCGCTGCCCCATGCCAAGAACCATTTGTACCTCATGAGAAAACGTAAAAGCTATTTTAAAATTCTAGTCAGAATTCAAGTTATGATACAGTTTATGGCCCAGCAAAGAAAGATGTCAACTTCACTTAAACTTAGAAACGGCCCTTTATGGCAGACTGGCCCGAAAGCTGAGATTTTCCCAAAGGCAAGACGCACAAAGGGACTGTAAAATATTCATTTTGGCAACAAATCATTTCCTTTAGTGGTTATATGTTTGTTTTTTTTCTTTAACTACTTATTTTCAACCCAAGAGCTTTAGAGTTTTCTTGAATTTTAATGTACAGTTATTATTTGACGTTTTCCCTGATTACTAGTTACAAAGGTACGTGTGTGGGAAGATACTATAAGATATATCCCATGTGTGCCTTACATTGCAAATCAAACTCATTTATTGATTCAGGTGACGCTTATTCAAGTAAAATTGACAAATATTTACCCCACCATTGATTTTTTTGACAGTTCGGAAAGAGATGATTGAGATTTTCGGATTAATCCTTCTTGGATTCTGTCAGTCTGTTCGTGGGGCAATAACTGGGACTGGTTGATGTGATTCCTGGCTGTGGGTGTTTATGTTGGGGGAGGGGTCAGACCATCTCTAGTGCTCCTCTTGGTCCCAATGTCCATCTTCTCTTTCACGGTTCAGCCTGTTGACAAGTGTTTCCAGATGCACGCTGCCTCTGACCTGGGGTCTGGTTCTCCATCAGCTCTGACAGCAGCCTCCCCTCGGTCTCCCCACCCTGGGGCAGGCGGATGGCATACAGACATTCACCCCTTAAACCCCACATCTGAAAGCCATTAAGAGGGAGAGACAGTCAGGAGGGAGAGAGGTTTCGCTGTGGAGTGCAAGCAACACGGTAAATTGGGATACCTGTACATTCCTAACCCACAATGTCCCTCTCGCAACCAACTCCTCCCCCCCACAAATATTACTTAGCATCTATGTTAACTATCTATCTTCAATGGCCTCAAGGAATGGCTTAAAAATAATCTGTAAAACACTGAGCTGCCGGCAACCATTAATGGCCAAGATATGCTCGAAGTTGTTGTTATTCGACGCCGGAAAGTAGATAAAATCGTGCAAAAGAACCTTCCGTCTGACTCGTCAGTCCTACCCCCTCCCCCCATTTCAGGCTGACACCAAACGACCATGATGACCTGGATCGCAAATACCTGTGGTGTTAGGATTCTGCCGATCTTTCTTCTTCAAGCGTGTTAGAAGGTTTACAGGGACCTGCCGTTCGACTCTTCTGTTGTAGCGCAATGCTATAATTAGAAGACATGCATTTTCAGAAACAAATTCTCCTGTAATAAACATGTAAGGCATTTTACCCAGATGTTGTTAAGATTCAGAGCGGCATGAATTAGCATTTTCATCTTCTCAGCCATAAATAGACCACCGAGTACCGCTCTGAAGCCTGCAAACAGCAATTATGGTAGGCGACATGACGTACATTCTAGCCGTCGTCACCGTATAATCAGCGATAGATTTACACAAACAAATGCAGCTTCTCTTGGAGCTGAAGTATTTGAAGTATTTGCAGTTTTTAACCACACTGTAACGAAAGAGATTGCGATCGGTTTTGTATGGCTCGGGAACAAACTATACATATATTATGGGCCAGAATTTTGATTTTCCAAACGAACAACTAATAGTGCATTTGCAGCACTGATGGAGTGCAGTAACTTGATGTGGTAGTTCGTTCAACTTTGTGTATGTTAAAGTGCATATGTTGTGTAACGTACAAGTACTTTGTGATTATATTGAATTGTCATTAAAATAGTTGTTTAAAAAAATCTAAGCAATAAAGTGTAAGTAATTGCTTGCATTAGACATATATTTTCGACATTTGTTATAATAATCACACCTAAAAAACAGGTAATCACGGAAAATGCACCGATCGACAATAATACAAAACTCCCCCTACCCTTCTCATCAGTCAATTCAGTCTTTGACCGTCAGCCCTATATCGCCCTCTGCTGTTCAATACACTCTGCGGCATTAATTGCCAAGTAGTACAAGCTGAACAGAAATACACACTGTCTGGCCAAAAAAGGTCACCGTTTGAATTTAAATCAGCAAGTACGTAAGAGCCAATGATTGAATCATTATTACAGCTCAGTAACGTTATACAGCGATGAAGTGAAGTCAGCTGAGTATCTGAATTTACTGAATAGGAAGGTTGAATGGATTTTTTTGTTCCCAAATGGCATGTGCATATTCCAGGATGATAAAGCCATGGTTCATTGGGCTGGAATTGCCAAAGAGTGATTCAGAGAGCTTGAGGACTCATTTTCACACATGAATCAGCTACCGTAGAGTCTTGACCGAATCCCCAACTGAAAGTCTTTGAGATGCTGAGGAAGAGCTTATCATCAACGCAAGATCTCAGCAAAAAGCAAACGCAAATCTAGATGAACAAAAATGTCGAGATGTTGCTTCAGCATTTGGAAACAATGCCATGACCAATGGGCGGTTTATTACAAAACTTTATAGCGTATCAATGGCGACTGAACAATTCTAAACTGTTTAAGATGACATTAACATCAACATTTACATGTTGTGATTACAAAGTGACATATGATATGAAATTTCATGACTTTAAGAGAAATATAAGCTATTTGAATTCTTATTACTTATTTCCAGTTAGTGCAAGACACCAGTGAAGCTGAGACCAAGTCAGGCAAAAGTTATGTTGGATGTTGCAACAGATGTCAAGTTAAGCTCTACAACAATTTAGAGAGATTAGACTCTATCAAAAATACCTTGTATATCCTTGTTATATCCTTTTTTTCATTACTTAAAATAATTACTATAATTGAAATATATTTTGGCTGTAATTCAGAAGATGAATTATGTGCCCCACACATTAAGCAATAAATAATCGAGAGGTTTTGAAAGAAACACAAAAAAAGTGATATATGAATGTGTTTTAGGGCGGCATGGTGGTGCAGTGGTTAGCACTGTTGCCTCACACATCTGGGACCCGGGTTCGAGTCTCCGCCTGGGTCACATGTGTGCGGAGTTTGCATGTTCTCCCCATGTCGTCGTGGGG
>JAODJX010000047.1:6950767-6973127 GCA_026776945.1 Isichthys henryi
CGTGCCCATTGCTTCCGGGATAGGCTCCGGACCCCCCACGACCCAGTAGGATAAGCAGTTTGGAAAATGGATGGATGAATGTGTTTTTTTACTCGATGATTTTAATGGAGACGCGATATGATATTAAGCTATTACTATCATATAGTATATTACCTGGATCTGTTTTATGTTGCATCCATTCTATGTCTGCTTCTGTGTATTGGACACTGTACATACTGCTAATTTATATTCCATACTTTATACTCCAATACCTTTATACTTAATTTTTATCTTTATAAGTGTGTGTGACTAGCTCTGTGTCTTATCCGTGACCTGAGTACTAAATTTCACTCCACGGCATGTGTGAACATGTGTGGAATGACAATAAAGTTTCCTGAATCTTGAATGCTGCCGCACCGCTACAAAGTATCGTCTGCGGGGTCTTCGCTCCAGTCCAGCATTACTGAGTGAGCCCCGAGCAGGCGGCTTTCTTTGACCTCGCTTCTTACCGATAACAAATCTGAGTTCCAGGTCTTTCCGGTCCTCATTAGTCTTGCTGGTGCCTTGGGAGGGCAGGGACCGATACCGCTGAAGACACAGGACGTCTGTTCGTGTCGGCAGTGCCTTGGCTTCTCCCAGTGGAGAAACCCCATCAACACTAAAACTGCAGGAAAATGAAAACCGTGGCGAGAGAGTTCACGGGAAAGTTTTTCTAGCAAAGAAGAACCTCCGTAAATCTTCAAAGGGGACCCATGTTAAGGGGTGTTGGCGGAAGGTCTCCATCTCATAGATCTGTCACTTCCCAGCTTTCTATTAACTTCAGTAATTCTATGCAGCTAAATACTTCATTTTCACTATCCTTTGTTCCTACAGTAATTGCAATGTAATTAAATGTACTATTTGCGAAATCTGTTTCTTGCACCAAAGAAAATGATCAAATCTCTAGGATAGTAAAAGTATCACACCAGGTTGTGTGATATCCCAGGCAGCATAGACCCTGAACAGGATGCCAGTCAATCACAGGGCAAATACACACAAACATTCGCTCACCTTTCACCTTGAACAATTTAGAGACAACAATCTTAAAGCTTAACTGCATGACTCTGGGCTGTGAGAGGAAATCTGCACAGATTGGCTGCCTCCTGACCCACCCACAACCAAAAATCTAACTATTATAATTCTAATCAGTTTTACCAGATGACTAAAATCAAACGGTACCATTTTACACTAAGGCTCCCTTTTGCCACTTGTAAATGGTAGTAACTCATTAATAAAAAGAACACTGTGTTATAACTTGTTGGAAATTGTTTGTTAATAATTTACAAAGTGTTACAACCTAATTAATAACCAGATTATAAACCATTCATAAACTAATTTATATGGGTAGCCTTATTGTAAAGTGGTACCGATCAAACACATATTACAGTTTCCTACAAAACTTGGCGCCAAGTCTTCTGGGTGCATAATTTTGATTTGTCAGCATAACTGGGGTCTGTTTCACGAAACCGGATTTCTTTCTTAGCCGGATAATTTGTCGGATTCAAGGAAGTCTGGACTAGATGGATTTTAGCTTTGTTCACTGAAATTTAGCCAAGTGTACCTTAAATCCAACAAGTTATCAGACAAAAGGCAAAACGTATGATATATAAAATATACTGAGATTATATCCAGATTTACTCTTCTCTCCGTGAGACTCATATCTGCCTTGGAAGGAGTATACTCAAGAAATTGAGATATGAATATTCTATAAATAGCTTACTTAAAGATCGTAAACAGAGATCGTATTTTTACGCCATTGTAACTGTAAACAAAGCTTGAATTTTTATATCATCGTTGCATGTCGTGCCAATGCAAATGTGCTCTAAGCAAAGTAATTTATGGCTGATGTCCGTTTCATGAAGTCTGGCTTTAATTTTCCTTCTGGCGAGTTGTCTTAAGGCCCAGCTACTCGGTTTTCACCCCTGCAAGGGAAGCAGGCAGTCGGCCACTTGAAACTGGAGGATGGAGTTTATTTTCTCAATTATCCATTAAGTGTAAGTGGCAGGGTTTAGATTAAAGACATCCTGAAAGGAAATATTATATTTAAACAAACACTGTTACATTTTTACCTAATCAGTAGGAGTAGGTGTATTCATAATTGTTAGATAATTTGGTGCTATTTGATTTTTCAATAAGGTGTTGATTTAAATCTTCCTAGCTTGAGTTGATTTAATTGTCCTTAATTATATGCAGGTGAGCGAAGAGGAATAATTATTTAACATGGTTTCCAATTCAAGAATAACAACAGTTATTCTTTCCTCTTTCGCTATTAATAAGCCGTCGCTAATTATTTGATTACATTAATAGAATGAAAGATTATTTACAAATTTAGAAATGTTCTAGACCATTTCAGCTGGTTGGGCAGACTGGAGCCAGTTGTTCTGTTATTTGCACTAGATTGCCATCATTAAAAAGCAAAAGACAGTTTTGAAAACCAATACGTTATTTATGCAATGCTTTGCAGTCACATTTTACGGTTTTTACAAACATGTAACTCTTGTTTGGACTGTCTTGCTTCCACGAGCTTGATTATTTTTTTCTGTCGTCAACTTTGCTTTTCACCGACTGAATCGACTCGACCGTCCGCCGCCCCCGCGTTGAGTCCGTAAAGAAAATGTGCTTACGTTTGTGTTTCGCTTGCTCCCAGCGCACATTTTAGCCATACATGTGAATAACAATGATAGTAATAATAATAATAATACATTTATTATTTATTATGTATTTCGGGGACACGGGATGGGGGGTTGCATGTTGTCACCGGGTTACTGCCCCCCTCGTCCCTGCATTTACAAGCTCCTTAACAAAACCTTTGTGAGATAAGAATACGATATTTCTGTAGCAGTTCGTTAATAGTTAAGAATCAGACCCGAAAGTGAAGTGTTACCAATACATTTAAGTTTATTCTGATTTAATAGTAGGCAATACGTCTATAATTTCATAAAATGCTTTGAATTTCCTCCTAACACTATACAGTTTTTTCTCAGCCCAACTCAGGATACAGGCTCATTTGGCCAACGTCTTCTGGAAGCATGCAGGCTTCTTTCGTTTCCAGTTCTCTGACACGCGTCTCTTGGCAACTGTGCTGTCTAGCAACATATAACCTCGCCGGAAGTAGAAAATACGTCGTATGTTAAATTTTCCGCATAATCCCGGGAAGTGATTCAGCGGCTCTGACTGAGGTTTGGCAGCCTGATGCACGGGAAGCGGCAGCAGAGAACAAGTCCTGCGCAGATCGGTAATCGGCGGTCTGCGGGGAGTGAAGCCAGAGAGAGGGACGGCGGAGGAGGAGGGCTGCAGCTCGGGACGGGGGGGAATACGAACGCAGGTGGAAGACAGAAGGGGCAACACCAGTAAAGAGGTCTTCGGCATTATAATGGAATTTACTACGGTTCTATATGTATTAACATAGTTATATATAGATAGAGATGTGAGTGGTGGGCGGGATAAAAAAAATCTGTGAATACAATCAAAAAACTAAAAAAGTCTTGCATTTTGATTAGTGACTTATGGTTAAGGTTAGGGCTGGGTAGGGGTTAAGGTCGTTATGTTGGGACTACAGTTTTCCCCATTGAAATAAATGGAGAGTCCCCACAATGATATAATTACAAACCTCTGTGTGTGTGTGTATGTGTGTGACCAAGTTGCAGCACTGTGGTATTTGTCGTAAAATATAACTCAAGTAGTGTTATAAAATAATATATGAAGTGTACCACTGTTGCACAAATAAAGTATTTTGAGCAATCAGAATGTGGGTAACATGTAGGAATCGTTTCTCTTACGAATTTTGATTTTGTTCCAACTTACATGAATTGTGCAGGACGCAGTGACGCCTATATGTGGGTAATTAAGCAGGACGAAGTGATGCCTATATGTGGGTAATTAAGGCTTGCTCATGGTCTCTGCTGCTCGAACCCACGGTGTGCATTTGGGGCGGACATGTCTTGGACACACAGCCTCTGCCTGAGCCAGTTTGCCTGCAGAAGAACTCTGTCCTACATTCTGCTCGTCTGTGCAGAGCAGGGGCGTGCAATTCTGCCTTGTTACCATGGAGACAGCTCTCAGAGTAGTCCAGGCACCCTCGCCTCAAAGACCCAAGTTTTTTTTTTCCTGGAGTGTTGGCAGAAATGAATGTCTGAGCTCCACTTCACAACTGTAATAACACTGTGCATAATGAAGACGATCAAGGCAATGGTATATAGTTTTTCACGTTCCACAGCTTCAAGTACAGTAATTGTAGCAATGCATGCTGATAGTTTGACAGCTCATAATAATTCATAATCTTGATTTTCCAGCGATCCAAATAAGTTATTGTCCCAATCCTTTCTTTTCAAAAGCTAAAGATTCTACCCAATAATACAGGCAAGAATGACTGCTTTGGCAGCGCCGATCCTGACTTTGAGTTTAAATCCTGGGGACGAAACATATTTCAGTCATCTGCTTTGAATCTACTGGAAATTACGCTGGATGGATTTTTAATGACGCCCCCCCCCCACCACATGCTGTCCTGAAAAGCGCAGGCCCAGGGTACGGTTCTGATTAAAGCTTATTAAGGAAGCTGCCAGCAGTTTTCACAAACCGATTGGCCGGCAGCCCTGCCAAGTTTAAAACTAGATTCCAGCGTGCATGTGTACTCTATTTACAAGTTCGGCGGATGCGATTCTGTAATTCACATCAATTCAGTCTTCTCAAATTACACATGAAGCTGCAGGTTGATCGGCCTGACGTTGTAAAGGTTCGATCTGTTACAAATTCCTCTAATTCACGTGTCTAACTATAAGCAGTAAGAAAATTCTGGCCTTGACAGGAGATACTCGAATATTAATCAACAACGTCACAATTCGAAATCGATAAGTCCATACAGTTATGCATTAATATATTTATTGCAGGTAGGTTTAGTCGACAAAGCTATATTCTAATAACTTTTGCCTTGTATGTTTTTGTTTCGCAGAAGGGACGGTTCTACGATCTGTACAACGAATTTTCTTCCATATGTGGAGGTAGATCCCACTTTAAGGAACAATTACGTTTAGTATTTTCCCCTTGTGTTTCTATACATATCAATTAAAATAGTTATGGTTTTGAAATTTTCTTTCCTGTGACAGGCCACTCTGGCTCTCGCCCTCATGGTTTGCCCCAAAGTGCTGAGGAAGTCAAACTGACTCTTGACTAGTTGTGGAAAGAATCTTCTTTAATCTGCAGTCCTCTCCTGCCGTGTCTGGAGGAATAGCCGAAAGACCACTTGAATGACTGGGAGGGAGTTTGGGTTTTTGTTTTTGATTATGTTGCTAGTTGAGTAAATGAGTAAAGCCCAGCGGGTTGTTTCACACAACCACAGAGCGGAGAGAGACTCTCCGGCTTCATGGTTTTTTTTTCCCACGGCTCAAATGTTTACCGCCGCGGACTGCCGTGACTCAGAGGATGCGTGCGATCCCGTTAGCCGCGTATGACACTAGGCAAAACGGTCGTCCATTCACCGAACTGCAGCCCCCATCCCCAAAGAAAAACATGCATTCAGCCCAGAATACACCCCACGCAGCCTAAAAGTGCTGCCATTACTTATGGGGAAAAGTGAATTCGTTTAGATTAATAGAGACAGATGCGGCCAATGATGTAGTGGGAGAGACGTGAACATTTAAATAATCTGTTTCCGCATTTCAGACCTCAATCACTGAGACATTATATGCCACTGATCCATTTAAGAGTGTTTTCAGTAATTTAATGATTGAAATTAAACGGAGACAAGGATGAAAGCGACAGTTGGAGGGTGAAATGAAAAGTGCATTTGATTTAAAACCGAAATTACAAGAACAAATGACAAAGCGTGTTTTCGCACCACCCTCTAAAACACTGTCACAGTAATTGCATTTTAAATTGAGCAACTTAATGAAACATTAACTGACCTCAACACCATTCGCTAATTTATTCGAGTTTTGTAAGGTCAATATATATATATAATGTTACTGCACGTGAAAAACGCCATTTAACAGATTTTCGTTTGTTCTACGTTCGTCATTAAAATCCCCTAGAGGACAAAATATAGGAAACGAAGTCCTGGGTTGAATTTAAAAGACAAAAGAATTAAAAGACAAATTAGCACAAGAGGCGGGAGCTTGATTGAAGGTATTTATCCTTGTGGCCTTGATGTGACACACACCCCACGTTAGACCGGAAGGTCAAACATGCACGAAGCGCGCTGAAAGATGTTTAGCTTCATCAACGTACTGGGTTTCTCGCACTGTTTTAAACACACGTGCGACAAGGTTCCCGTGCGAACTGTGAAATTGACACCACAGCTCAGTTTGAACTGGTCTAGTTAGATTAAAAGCAAATCTGTCCACTGTCCGAAAAAGAGAGAAAAAAGAGTCTGAACTCCTGCAGGACACCTTCAAAAGATAAAACTTAATGACCAGCGGTGTTGGTCTGATGAGCCGTGGGCGGCGATGTCTCAGGATGATCGTGTCTGCGCGAAATAAAATTTAAAAAAAGGTTTTATGGTTTTTTGACATGGAGTCCTGCGGCGATCCGAACTGAATAGCTGGGCGGTGCAGCTGAGCCGCCGAAGCCGGTTCCAAGGGGAACCGAATGGAATGCGACGCATTTCCCTTTGCAAGCACGTTGCCAGCCCGACTCCAGTCGCTAACACGTGACTCACTTTCCCGAATAAACGAAACATGGCAATCTGTAATTAGCCAAATAAGGGAAAATATTAATAGATCTCAGTGCTTTGGAAAAAACATATTTTCAAAGCGGATTTGGGGGAGGGTGTCCGTGAGCTTAGGACCTGTCTGGCGTGTATTTAATAAAGCGCAGTAAAACATGGACAATACTGTTCGCAAGATTCAGATACAGATGATTATTGCGACAAGGCTGCGAACTGACTGCCTAGCCCGTACATAACGCTGTACCTCTTTGTAAAATATATTTTGAATTTCATTTACCATTATAATTTCGCTAACATAAATAATATAAATTATTAGTCATTTTTTAATTTTATAATATAACGTTATAAACATTTATTTTCATTTGCATCGCATAGTCCCTAATTGTTTTTACGTCAACTTCCGGTAGCCTACCGAAGTGAAAAATAGAATATTAACTCATACCACTAGGTGGCAATATAAAGCATAAAGTAACTGTAGTCGCTGGCAGGTTCATTTGTGTATGCTGGTTGAAGACTGTTCTCATTCTAACACTGCCCGTACTGAGCCTTCGTGAGAAGTAGCCTTTCCTCCACAAATCAGTTACAAAATATTATAGTTACAAAGTATTTATCACATTTTCATTCAAAGGTAGGCTACATCTTCTGTTTCTTTGCCAGGAATAACCTCCCAGCGCAAATTATTTGGGTGAACTACCAGCTTTAGTTTCTAGCTTGACGCAAATGGAAGTGAACGAAGGGATTTAACATCATAAAGCAAGTGAATAAATTCGCGTGCTTGCATACTTGAAAGATTAATCGCGAATAATCATGTCGACCAATGACAAATAAGATAATTCTTCATGCGCAAGCGCAAATTTAATTTAGCTACTCTAGCAGCTTTTGCAGACAACGTGACCCCTGCTAAGCTACTGTTTTGTGCATTAATTTGTACAACAGGCCAAGTCAGAATCCTTGGGTGCAATGTGCAATTTTTCGAAGCCCAAACAGGGAATCACCGTTTACCGGCGGAACCCGTGAGGAATCAGTCTGCATGCATGATTAACGGGGAGGTGGCGGTGACAGGAGTAGCGCGCTGTATCCTTAGTTTAGCACGTGCACCATCTTCTGACTTGCTCCACAATGTCACATTTGAGAAATGTGACAATGCCCACGCTCTGCTTTTTCTGAAAACAGCACAGGGACCGATGGCCGAATGACTTAAATGACTGGGGATTTCGTGGGAGGCTACCCCTTAATTAACTGCCATGGACTGCGCTCCAGTACAGGATCACCCCCGGAGGAGAGTAGAAAGGTAATATTCCATCACAAGGCGCGTTAAAGATGCGTTGTGCTTTATGGTGAACTTGCCGTTGCATAAAATGCTGTGGTACTCGTGTCCTCCTGTTTTACTATCGACACGACGCCGGTAACAGACCTTGATTATATGTGGCAATACTCGTGCTCTGGTCTTTAAAGCAAGACAAAGGGATGCTTTACACTCCCAAATATAAAACCGTAGTAACAATGTAAGCGTTCGCGACGGAAAGCTTTCTCTGTGTTTAAGTGTTTCAGCCATTATTAGTATGGCACGGGTTACATTTAGATTTTAGTTCGCTATAAATGCAAACCTTTCATGATTTAATATGCTACAATTTATATAATTTTTTGCCGATACACGTTCTTCTTGAATTCATTTGATTTGTGTTTATTAAATATTTATCACTGTTTCGTCATATGTATTTGATATGTTGGTAATGTTTATAATCCAACACTTAAATTCGATTTAGCATAATAAACGTTTTATTCCTGTTATGGTTTTTTTCTTCGCGTGTCACGTGACACCACAAGGTGGACGTATTTCAATGATTTGAGGTCAATAATTCACCATTATTGATAGAGCGCGTAAAATATAATATGAACATACGAATTCGGTTTAATGTGGATTAAATACTCCACCAGCATAATTTAGTGTGGCTATCTAAGCATTTGATCCAGTGTATTACTGGACTTGACACACGATTTCTGTCTCAGCGCCGAAGTGGTTAGTTCAATCACATGAGGACTTAAGTCATTTTCAACATCTAATAATCACAGCTAGGCTATCCCAAGAAATTTAGAGGGGAAAAAACACATTAAAATACCTCATATTCAATATCATCACTATAATTTCTTTTACTTTATAGTGTTTAATGTTCAGAGTGAGTTGAAACATCACTGTCATGTATTAACTTTGTAATGTGTAAAGTGGATTTAGACTACAGCATGTTGTGCGTGTTGGGCTCTCATTATTTTATAACTGAAGCTATATAATTGCCAAATCACAGCGATTTGTTGTATTATTCCTATGTAACGGACACTGTCATTCAAAATCTTAAGTACAAGAACGTTGCATTAGTGATATTTATATTTACACTGAACGCTGAGTTACCCAATAGTGTTAATTTCGGATTAACTGTAAACTCCCTGGGATAGTTAGTGTGCTGACAACCCGCCGCTCGTGTGCAATCTCTTATTCTCTCGGAAATAAATCCACCAAATTTCAATTTTTTATATTATTATTTCGGTCAGGTGGTGTGGCAGGGCGGGACAGGGCGTGGCGGGCGGGTGGACGAAACCTGTCTCATGGAGCAAAGGGCAAGGGGTGCAACCACGGCAGATACAGAGCGGGGGCGGGATTTGAGCCCACAGCTGCCACAGTGAGGCCGCGGTGCTGCCCTCTTGTGAGGAAATGAGGAAATGTCAGAGCTAATTATGGAATTCGTAGAGAACAATAAGATGGTGACCTGCTTCTAATTAGCCAATTAGTGTCGCATTTTCACTTTTTTTTCTGCACGTGGTTTTGCTCCGAGTAGAAACTGCAGTGATACAGTTAGGAGGAGGCAGTGATTCACTGGCTCTTATTGAGAGGAGACCAATAGTGTATTTAGTGTATTTGTTTTGTTTTATTACTTAAGGGAATCAAAACTGTTGTTATTGGGTACTGGCAGGTAAGTGTAAGTGTGAAAACTGGCTTCAGATAGTGCTTCAAATTCAATTTCTTTACACGTAGTCAGCCTCCCATATGTATAAAAAACTAGATCTTTTTCAGGAAACTCCATAAGATGTTTTTCTTTGAGTTAAATCTTTCTCTTCCTGTACAGTGAAGCTTTTGGATTGAGCCCAGATAAGACATTCAGTCCCCTGTCAACTTACAACCACCTATTCAATGTATAACATGTACAGTATCAGTTTTGAACAAACAGCTATATGTTTTCCTGCTTAAGGTTTTTTCGTAAGTTTGGCTGGAGACATAGACCTGATATAAACATTTGTTCTCAGGATGAAAAACAGCTGTATATTATTGTGGGGGGGCTTCTTAATTGCCAGAATATTCTCAGTTTACCATAATGAAAATGTGTTTACGTCTTAGAAGGAGTTTTGTTTTGCTTGGTCTGTTTTGTGTAGCCGGACCCAACATTGAAGTGAGGTCATTGGTGACATATAACCACGACCCAGAATACTCACACTTTGACTGGAAACAGGGTATTTTGTTTAATCTGTTGATATGTTGTTGTATTACTGGCTGTACATGTTGAATTTTAATAATCTGTAGCTGTGTTGCCTCTCTTACCACTGACCCGGGAATGATTTGCCTTGTACTCACTGACAAAGGTCACAGACTGGATGACATTAAGCTGAATTTAAATTGGCTGTTAGCTACAGAGGTGCCGCACTTCAGTCAGGTTTTCCTCCAAATCCAGAAGTCATATTATTGTGAAATTTGGTTTGTACGATGATCATTGCTGCCCTCTTCTGGGGGGGGGGGGGGGTGTGGGTCCATATATACAGAGCAGGTAGCAATATCATTTCTCATCATATGGTTCTAATAAGCAGTCTGGTGATAACGAAATACTGATGTTCAGGATTTCACAAAATGTGGTACACTAATAGAAAACAAATTAGCCTTCATCTAGAAAGAATGAACTTGGTTAACAGGTATTTTGGATTGAGCAATATTGCTTTGTAGCCCAGGTGCAGGTGTTTGCCAGCAGATGCCAAATCTGCCTGTGCAGATCCTTTATCTGGTTGATTTCACTTAGAACCTTAATTCCACTATACTGCAGAATCCCATTGTCAGCTGACAGGCGAGAAGGTCACTGAGTGTCCTGCTACTTGGCAGATGCGGAAATAGACCTCATTATGCTAATGCAAACTTCAGCATCTTAGCATTCAAAAATTCATCTGCAAATGGAACTTTCATGAATCAGTGTCTCCAGAAATTTGACCAAGGAGAGAAGTGTTTGAAATGTGCAATGTTTTCTGAGTGGAAGAGCAACGTAGAAGCTCAACAATCCTGAAGGTCTTGCTCCCTGGGAAACCTCCTGTCCATTACTAAACAAGTCATCGGTGTCTTTGGCCGGCTGGGAAACCTTTCTGTAGCAGGTTCCTCTTGTCCCATGTTACTGTCCAGCGTATCCATCCCTTCTTTTGTCCAAAAACGATCTTTTTCCCAGTTAACTGAGCTGTAAGTAGAAGAGTAAAGACTCATTTAGGGAAAGTGCTATTTTCCTTTGTTTCTCGGTAGCGAGCGTCTCCAAGTAAAACGGAATGAACTGGACAGTCCAGCAGACGTGTGGAGGAGCATTTATCAGGGTGTAAGGCTAGAGATGAAGAACATTCCCCCCCGGTGAGGTCATGTGTCAGCAAAAGCCCAGGACCACAGAGTCATTTTAACGAGCAGCTGGGAGATATGATCTGCCCCAAAGCCAGTGACTTTGAATTAGGAAATGGCCATCTCACTAACGACTGAAAGTTAATTAGCAAACGAGGTCATGATTTACTGCACTTTACACCACCAGCTTACATTTCCTCCCTTTCCTGATGTGATTGATCTGAATTTTTTCTGTTGTGGCAGGGTGTCTGAGCATCAGTGTTGGGCATTTTAGGTTTAAAAGCTACAAATCCAGACCAAGGTTGTGTTTCTACCAGTTGAGCATAGAGAGTCTCAGTCACAGAGAACAGCTGGTTGGTAGAAAGGAAATCTTGGTCTGGATTTGTAACTTCTGGACCTGAAATGGCCAACACTGTAGAATGTTTATGTCACGGAATGCAGTGTATGACCATAGACTGATGGAGCCACCTCTGTCTCTCTTCTAGGGACTACGTAGGGGAACGCTGCAACCTGTCCAGGAGTACCGGCCATTTGACAGGTGAGAAATCAAAAGCTCAATCTCTGCTTAGAAGTCCCCAAATCCTTTTTCTCCAGGAGACATCCACTTCATGTTTAGTATACGGTCGAGGCGTCCCTGATCAGTGTGGGTCGCCATTTTGTATTGTGCGTTTTCCGCCCCCCCCCCCTCGTCACCTCCGTTGTTGGCTGTCATGATCGCATATCGCTGTTTTTAATCACGTTTAACGAGCTTTTGGTGTACATATTAAGAGCTGCGAGATATTTAATCGCTGCCAGTGCAGCTATGATTGCGTCTTCTGGGACTGCCTCCGAAAAAATCATTTGAAAAAAAATCGGCTCCATCATTTTATCTCGCTGAGGTTTTTTCCTGGCATGCGGAGGGGGGAGGAGGCGTCTGCCATTTGGCCCCAGGCAGCCCCAGCACCTCTTTCCTTCCTTCCCGAGATGGGCAGAAAAGGGGGTGATTTGCGTGCTGAGGTGTAACACAGCTCGTAAATCCTACCATGCGGTAATAAAACTCCCTGATCAGTACGCGCACGGCTCACACAGAGGGTCTGACAGTGACTATGATCATCTCTCGACAGCCACTGCCCCTCTGCCCGGCTTATCTGAACTCCCCTAGTGCTTTTTACTGTTATAATATAATGTTTCTATTACCAACGTGTTTGCTTTGCTGACACTGCCATTTAGGCTAACGTTCGTTGGTCCGCATTTTAAATATTTATCCAGCTGGATATTTCCAGCAGCTGCGTGGAGAGACCTGTCCTGTTCATTTAATTACTGCGTTACCTGCTCCGTACAGGAGAGTTCAGTAGTAATAATAATTATCATCATTATTTTGTTTAGCCAGCCGACATTCCACCCGGGGCGCTCCCCTGCCTGGTCTCCCGTGCTTTATAAAATAAGCTCCAGCCTCTCCGTAACTCTGAACTGGATAAACGTTTACGTACCATAGATGGACACATCCCATTTAACAGGAAGCAACCCCGGAGCTTTAGCCAACGTTTTGGAAAAGGTCTTCTCAAAATTGGCGGAGAACGTTCCTACTGTAACATTGATGGATTGTTATTTCCACTCTTTACGTTTTAACAAAGGTTCAGTCAAACATCAGTACAATAACATCATGACCAGAAAACCATTTTAACATTTCAACATTTTAATGTTGAAAAAATTGTATAAAAAAATTGTATAAAAATATATAATAAAAGTGATATATACGTGTACACTGCTAATGTGTCATCCAACTTCAACCCATGACCTTCGAGGGGTAAAGTGACAGTGTTACTCGCTCTTCTACCATGCCTTTTATTTGCTTTTAAATTATTATTCTTGGTTATAGTAGTAATTCTAGTAGTAGGATAATGTTCTGGGAACATCAGGAAAACTGGGTACTTTGAATATATCCATTCCTTAATTGTCACATTCTGTAAACATTCCTAAACTGGAACATTATTAGCAGGGTTAGCTGATATTTTTACATTGTATTTGTCTTAAAGTGATGATACACAATGTCACAATGTTGCCAGTCAATTGCCTTCCAGGTGAGACAAAGGGCAACTCATCTGGATCTGAATAATTGTGAAATGTCAAAAAGTTGCCCTGTGTATCATCACCTTTACAGTTTTGTATTTGATATTTCATGAAAGCAGTTCAGGTTATGAATCAATTCCAAAGGTACAACAGCGAGTACATCCTAAGATTTGAGCTAGTGATGGGTCCTTCACTTATTCCTAGCCCCTTTACTTTGCTAGCTGTTTTAAAATTACTGTCCTTTACTATAACCACTAACTCCCGCTCTGCCATTTTCTTATCATTGATGTTCATCATAATGCTGTCAAATTGGCATGACGATAATTTTGTTTTTGCAGACTTTTCGAGCGATGAGACGGAGAAGGGCCCCCCCCTGCAGTCTCACACCCTCAGGGATTTTGAGCAGGTATGTCCCCCCCATGTTTTTTGCATGCTTACTTGTTTGAAAGCTCCACACATGACCACAAAGATGTGATTTTGTCACGTAGAGGTCTGGACAGGATCAGCGAACTCCACAGTATGTTTGGGGCCTCTCAGTATGGCAGGGTTCAGGCTCTGGGACAGCCAACCGAGCGGTAGGGTAAAGCCTAGTGGCCACCGGGGGGGTGCCCCATTTGATCAGCATGACAGAGTGGGAAGGAAGATGACAAATGACAACTGGGTTAATCAAATTTTGCTTAGGGCCCTAAAAATGGTTGTGCCAAGTCTGGACCCGCCACTGGTATTTCGTTTCGCCTTTTCTGTGATCTGTGCCTAGTTGATTTGCATTGTGCCACGTGTCTAGCTACCATGACCCACAGATTCTGAAATATAAGAATGGTCTGGAGAGGCAAGCGATTCTATTCTTTTCCTGAAAGTATGAGATGGAATGCAGTCTGAGATTGGAGGTGGAGGTGGGGTGTTTGTTTCTGGCCGAGTTTGCCAGGCCCACCGGCGAGAAGGTTCCAAACTCGCAGGAAGTCATGAATCATGGCCAGTCATAATTTAGCAGACCCATTCGGCTTCCTTAGGAAGCAGTTCCTGTAATCCTCTGACGTGTTCCTGGCCCCTTACTACTAGAAAGAGGGTGACGGATTGTCCTGCAAGACACCGGATCCCTTAATGTGCACCCAAGTACCAACAGAACATCTTTCATGTAGAAGGATGAAAGGATTGTGAGAAAATATTTGTTCTTTTAATTCACAAAATATTACCTCTGTCTTTTATGTACTTTATAATTTAATTTAATAGTTTTGTTTAAATACCCTTTATGTTAATCTTAGCAGCTGTTTACCTTCATTTTGTCCCATTGGAACAAGTTTTTGCAGTGAAAATGTTTTGATAATAAAGCATATCTGGACATTTCAAGCATCTGTCGGTACACAAGGATCAGTGCATGACCTTTGCATTTGAGGGCAGAATCTGACATCGCTTATCACTTTCTAATTTGTTTGCTGTGCAAAAGCAATTCATTTTCAGCCTAAATAATAATTTAGCATGTTGATGTCGGTGACTACTTGGAATTTTGTAATTAAAGAATGGAAAGCAATTTTTTTCCTGACCAGAGAGGAGTTTGCTGGCTGCATGTGAAACAAGACAGTCACATGACAAGCAAAAGGTTGAGTTGGACCAAACCTAGACCCGGCCGATGATGTTTTTGTGGAGTGTCGAATTTGAGCTTTACCAAATCAACACAGGATGTTTTTAAGGGTTATTTTCATGTTTCATTAAAGCAACAATAATAGACTCTTATTTTTCCCTTTTTTGAAAATGGATTGGGAAAAAAATCAATAGAACCAGTGCATATTTATATATAACTTGTATATTCATAATTCAAAGCAAGAATTGTGTACAATTTGTAATATTTTTATTCTGATGTTTACGCGACTCAGCAAAAATACTCCCACGGGCCAGAAAAAGCCCACAGGCTCCTGACTGGGTCTGTGCATTATTTTATTTTGCCGTCTGATCTGAAATTACTTCCTCTGTTAAACACTGCAGACAGGGCCACAAGTCTCACACTCCATTCAGTGCCCTGATTAATGAAACTTCTGCATGTGTTGTATTGTTTTACATGACGGATTTGTTAACCTTTTCCGTAGAAACGCAGTCGGCCCAATAAGTCATCGTTGATTTCCGTTTTAAGATTTTAGTATCTAAAAAAAAATCGAAAGCATATGGTAATTAGAAATTTTAATATATCTGATTTTCCTCCAATTCAGTAATTTACCGTAATGAGAAGCAGTGCATGGTGTAATCTTGGTTATTAAAGGACTGTGATACATTTCAGAAATGCATCGTTTGGGTTTAGATCCTACGTAAATCCCTCGATGTGTTTGCGTTCACATTTATTTTCTTAATGCTGTTCGTGTATGGGGACGGTTTAGCGTAGCTAATTTTCTGCTACACAAATATAAATGGTTCTGTAGCACCAGTTTGAAGATACTGTTGCCTGCACCGATTCTGTGGCCCTTTAACTGGATTCTCAATCAGTGGCGAAAAAGGAAAGCCGTTGATGACAAATGCGTTTGATACGGAGACAGAATTTGTCTATTTCTAGTTAGTGAGCGTTTTGGTACGTTCTTAAAGGCAGAACTTTGCATATCCGGAGCGCTGTCAGCTCCAGTGGCAGCGTAACGGCACCGTAGAACCATCACGCAATCTTGTACGCCCTTGCCATGTTACCGAAGGCTCTGCCTGCTCACGGATAAGACGCTAACCGGTAGCATGTGTCTGCCATGCAGTCTGGCCTGAATTATTTTCCATTTTCTTTAATTTTGGCTAAATTTGCTTTGATTGGGTTATTACTTTCTGACCTGACAGGGATCCTCTGCGGTTTATGTAAATTGCAATCATTTCCAATACTTACTAGTGCACGGAAAGCCTCGTCTGACGCGATATCAGTCACACCCAGTACTCGTGTCCAAGACCCGTAGCCCTAGTGTTTAGCTAGGAGTGCACTAGCGCCGCCATCTGGTTAAATACGATAAATTGACGATAAATAGCATAAAAACTCATTATTTTCCTGGCTACAGGACAGGAGATGACGTGGTTTAAAGATCAGACCCGTTTTTGAATGAAGTTTATTTTAAAAGGATGTCACCGGATTGAGCTTAATTAGTTATGGAGGCGTCGATGACGCAGTGACCGTTTGACAGAGGCACAAGCAAGGAGGACAGAGGGGACGATGTCTGTGTTCTTGGACGGAGTCCATGAGTGAAGTCTGGCAGGCGACTTCTCATCTGGCTTAAGGAAAGACGGCTACATGACAGCCTGTCTTTACACGGATTCCCACCCTGCTCCGCTCGCAGGTCTAACAAATGTCTTTCAGATTGGTTTAATCCCAGCCTCAGCCACTTGGGAATGCTTACGTCGCTCAGAGGGCAGATGTGAATTTTTACGACATATCTGCGGACAAACACTGTAGTTCTCCATCTGTACGCGGGGTTGAATGGGAACAATTACAAACAACCAAGAATATGTTTTTTTTTTTTGTTCTTTTATTTCATTACCCGACGAAATTGTACAATTACGATGAAGTCAAGATTTTTACTGCGGTTATAAGTCCATAAAGCAAACACGTTGTAATTGGTTTTGCATCGTTGTCCAAATACCTCTTAAAGTAGAATAAAAAGGAGAGGAAACATAAAAATAGCAGTTTTAATGAGACATCCGTGTCGAACATAGTCATTAGAAGTACCTGATATTAATGACTCGATGTACTGTGTTGTGCATGTATTTGGTTTAATTTGCAAGGGATTTCCAGCAGAAGAATGACGTATGGTCGTGTACTGACTGGCTGCTGTCTTATGATCGCCGTGTGTTTTAGCCGCTGGCCTTTTCATGCGTCAAATGCATAGTAGCATATGTCCGTCGGAAATTGCAAGAAACTGGCGTACGTAATATTATCTACTCAATAACCTCAATGTTTAGTGTGACAAATATAAAATGCTGTCTCGTGTAAGGAGTCGCTTCTGAAAAAGTGATTTATCGTAAGGACGTTAATACTGTTAAGCCTATATGTAGGCTATGGCTTACTGATGCACAACGTTGTACATGGGCTTCAACGGCTTTGTGAAATACACTTTGCAAAGTAAGGAGTATTTTGGGCATATTTGTAACAATTTTTATGTCAACATGGACATCTTCCTCTAAAACAGAATGGGAGACCATAATAAAAGGGCTAGAATCGTTCATTTAATTGCCAAGTGACAAAGTTACCATTGCACTTAAACAGCCTGCTTCTGTTTCCAATTATTAACTAACTGCAAAGTCATAACGATGTTTACTCTGTTACAGTAACCATATGGGTAATTATTTTATTCAGTAAAGGCAGGGCACATCTGCTTCGAATCCACTTTGTTACCCTTATGCTCTGACTCATGACTCTGCTCGTGAAAATGTCCGCTTATTAAAGATGACTGATGCAGATATTTTATTGGAATCTTAGAAAAAAAATATTTGGCAGGTCACGTTTAAGGGGAATTTAAACCGCACCGCGCTGCAGTTTAGAGTACATTATTGTAGAAGCCCCAGCGAAGTTTAGAACAGATATTATTAATGAAAATGTTTCTCTGGTGCTAGTAGCGGTAACTGTGCAGCTGTGATTTATGTCATTTTATTTTTTATGTTTTTAATTGTAATAGTGCTGTAACTGAAGTTATTGTAATTTGAAGTTGTACTGGGTGACATAGTAACTGACTTTCTTGTGCTGTTGGCGTGGTGTTCTGGGGTTGGACATCTGACACTGGTTTTATTTGCATGTAGACGTTCTCTCACAATCCAGTATTGGATCGCTGTAGTGTTTGGGTTGAATTGGCGATTGCGTGTAGGTGTGAGTAGCCTGCACTTGATTGGCGCTCTGCCTTACGATCTCTCAAATGGATTTGTAATAATGAGGACTGAAGTGAATAAGTGCGTATTAAAACATAATTAAATTAGTTTGATTAGTTTTTATTCATTTTGAGTATTTCTATTTAAGTATCCTACAATTGGGGCAGTGAAGCGGTGCACAGACAATGGACTGCCATGTGTATAATGATCGGAGCCGAGAGCTGGTTGCTGTTTCTTTAAATTGCTGGGTAATACAAGCACATTTAATGTGTCTGGTTGCATTGTTTTATTTTCTTATGGCATCTAGCAATAGTTGTATATTGTTGTGTCTTGTACATTGTAAAAATGCTTTTGCGTCTATGTGAAATATTACAGTTTCGCCATCAAAGCCCTAAACTTCTGTTGAGAATTTTATGATGCAGTAGCTTGAGTCAATTCACAAAATGAGTGAGTCCTAACTGTCCAGCCTGGTTTGGTTGTGGCGTTTTTGTAAGTAATGGTCTTGCCATAGAAAATTGAGAACAAGAAGCAGATGAAGGTCCTATGTTGTGAAGCAGGATTTTTTTTGTTTACTGGATGACTAACTTTTCGTATTTAAGATAGTCTGGCTTGAATGTCAGTGAACAAAGATAGTTAGTTTAAACTGGGGTAACTTGTATCCCATAAGTTATCTGGCTATGCAAGAAATCCGGCTTCGTCATGCTATCCCCAGGTTGGTTGTAATGTTATTTAAGGTCATTAAATACAACCTGCGGAAGCTTGATGTGTCGAGGTAGAAACTAGTTGCATACTAGGTTTGACTGATGCTGAAAACAGTTTGTGTTTTTTTGCACTGCTCTCCCATCATGTGTTTCAATTGAAATAGTCACATTCCCAAAGAGCTTGTGCCGTCTTAAGTCTTAACCTTCTGAAAGTCTTAATGTTCAACCTTGACTAGCATGTGATGCTAAATGTTCTTTACGGGCTTCCCTCTGGAGGTGTTTTTCTCCGCCTTTCTCTTCCATTACTGTCTTCCCTTGTGCTCCGTTCTCAATCATTAGCAAATATGAGGATTCGTGAACTTTCTGCACAAGAGCTTGAGAGAGACTGCAATGTCACTGCATTGGTTTTATGCGTAATATTAGATTACATAAGTCTGTTTACTTATTAATGGCATTTGAATGTCACAGCGGCCTTTGTTGTGATTTGTGTAACAGCATAACTTCAGGGATGATGGAGAAAAGCTCTTCGGAGAATAAATGACATGCTTCCGAAGGATTTTTTTAACCTTAAAAGCCATGATGGAAAGCTTGAACAAAATGGGGACTGTGGTAAAACCTGTAAAGTTATACTGAGCTGTATGTGTAAGGCTTCAAGCCACTTTAATTTCTGGTCCCAAAAATCCTGCTTTTTTTGTTGTTTATTGTTGATACTAAATCAAAGCTATGTAGATTATAACCTATAAATTAATCGTACGATTTCGGGTGTTTTGTCGCCACCTCGTGGATATGCGGTATACGACACAAAAAAAACCCTGTCAAATCGAAAAAATTAATAATAATGTTCTGGCAAACTGAGAGACTACAAACTCCTAAAACCTCGAATATCATATATAACATCTGCATTTCACATTTTAATACATAACTCTGGTTAGGTATGTGAAATTCTCATGTATTTTACATTCTGTTGCAGGGGTGGCCAATCTTATCCGCAAAGTGTGTGTGCAGGTTTTTGGGGTAACCTGTAGGTCAGCTATTCGAACCCAGGTGTGAGGACTCTTCAGCCAGTCAGTCTTCTAATTAATAAACTAATTAGGGAGTCGCAGCGAAATTATGAATACACAGCAGCCCTTTCTGAATAAGACTGCCCACCCATGTTCTGTTGAATAGCCTTCTAAAGTATTTTCTATCCATCCATTTTCCAAACCGCTTATCCTACTGGGTCGCGGGGGGTCCAGAGCCTATCCCGCAAGCTATGGGCTCAAGGCAGGGAACAACCCAGGATGGGGGGCCAGCCCATCGCAGGGCACATTCACACACCATCCTCTCACACAGGCACACCTATGGCAATTTTGCAACTCCAATTAGCCTCAGCATGTTTTTGGACTGTGGGGGGAAACCGGAGTACCCGGAGGGACCACGACGACATGGGGAGAACATGCAAACTACACACACATGTGACCCAGGCGGAGACTCGAACCCGGGTCCCAGAGGTGTGAGGTAACAGTGCTAACCACTGCACCACCATGCCGCCCCTCTAAAGTATTTTAATTATTTTAATACATTTAATTTTATATAACTAAAATTGTTTTCATCCTTATACAGCTTGACTTGTATGTTAAAAATTTTAAAAATTACATTGTTGGTGCAATTTTTGTACCATCGATGGAGGAAAATGTCAACAGTCACATCATCATAGGTTTCTTAAGAAGGCGTTGTAGAGGTCTTCGTTTGTGGTGTATTCGCGTTTGGGTCTTCTAAGAACTGTTTATAAATATGTCCAACAATGGCTTTTCTCCATTATTTCATACTTCATTACATAATTCATGCTTTAATTGATATTTTAACTTCAGAGCTGTATTTTCCTCTAGATTATTTGACAGTGAAGGATGCTGACTTCAGAGTCAGCTGACAATGCTGTATTCTTGAACTTCAGTGGTGTGAGGCAGA
The DNA here is from genome assembly GCA_026776945.1 of Isichthys henryi. NCBI lineage: Eukaryota > Metazoa > Chordata > Actinopteri > Osteoglossiformes > Mormyridae > Isichthys > Isichthys henryi. Next base: position 6,971,586 of record JAODJX010000047.1, read on the forward strand.
ATATGAAGCAAATTAGCCCCGTTAATTAAATTGGTAACACTTTACTTGGAGGCACAAACACTTAGTAATAACTCAGTTACTACTGAAGTACAAATCATGAACAAATATAGTTTCTACTTAAGCTGAAAGATGATTTATTAATGATGAACAAACATAAGATATCAGTTTTTCATTTGTCTTGCTCATTATTTGTTCCTCAATTAGTTCACAGTGGTTTACAGAATTAACATATAAGGTAACTGCTTTAGATTAAAACATGCATCACGATTCATTAATGATGATTTTAGCATGAATAGTATGTAACTAAGACTTAGTTTGTGGGTAAATACATAACAGCATAATACTATATTATTTGTGCCTTGTCAAGTTAAGTGTTACCATTAAATTAAAACCAAATATACTTCATTGATAGATGCTGTAGGATCCTGTTTTGTAAGCATGTTTCAGTTTTATGCATATAGATGCAATCTAAGCTACATGCCTTGTAGAAGATGTAGTCATGCATGATTTTTCCTTCTGTCAGTGTAAAGGGAGTGTATGTTATGTAAAGTGAATGTAGATGAGAAATTGCATACAGAAGGCTACTCAAATAAAGAGCTCTAGCTTGCATCAGATCAGTTTAACGTCATTTCAATGTTGTACTTGGCCCTGAATTAGCTGGTCTAAGTAGCAATCCATCAGCACTGGGTCGGCCACCGTACTGGTGCGTATTGTTTCATATGAAAATCATTATGCATCTCCCTATAGTCTCTACACTTACATGTGCAGCTTTTCATGAAGTCACTTCCTGTGTATGAGGTAACTTCCTTTCCACGAGCTGGCAGCATCCTGTAATCTCCTCTCTGCCACAGATGGTGCCTTTATCGCTAATGTTCATCTCTGGGGGCAGACAGGGTCTAAATATGGCGCCTGTGTGGTCACCAGTTTACTGATATTTTGTCCCCCTCCCCATCCATCTCTCGGCAACTCGGTCAGGGCTGCAGCACTCAGTGCAACCCTCTCTGTGATCAGGTACTGAACAGATGGCAGTTATGGATGACTGTGAACCTGGCCTGACCTGAATCGTTGGCACTGATTGCATATAATCTGCACTTTCAACTGTAAACAGACACATCTATGCAGGAACATATGTTAGGTGCTGCAAGTGCACAGTGAGTGCAATTTGTTATCCATGGCTGGGGTTCTCAGCCTCTAGGGGGGTGACTTCTGTCCCATGGGAGGTTTGCTTAATATATTTTTTTTTTTTTTCTTTGGGGGGAGGGAGAATTTTTGAAGAGGAAAGTGAGCTTTTGTACACGTGGGATGATGCAACCCCCCATTGTGGGGTAGTAATTCAGTCCCTTGAAGCCATTGAGTGCATCCATGTTTAATAATTCATAAAAGAGATGGAAGCGGCAGGAAGTAAGGAATGGTATTGCTCAAATTCTTCGCAGTTTATGGGTTTGTTTTTTGTGGGGGGGGGGGGGGGGGCAACCAAAGGATTTTACAAAAACCCAGTGGCGTGTTGTCCTGTCCCCTTTATGGGGGTGGCTGACGGTCATT
>JAODJX010000047.1:6973137-6985819 GCA_026776945.1 Isichthys henryi
GTCCCCCCCCCCCCTCCCGCCCCTCCCCCGCCCCCCCCCCCCCCCGCCGCCGCGCCCCCCCCCCCCCCCCCCCCCCCCCCCCCCCCCCCGCACCCAAAGGATTTGACATTCTCCCAGTGGCGTGATGTCCTGTCCGCTTTATGGCTGTGGCTGACGGTCATTTCTCCATATGCGGGGGTGTATGTTTTTTTCCCGTGCTCCTATTAAACAGCCCTGGACCAACGTGAGCCCATCAGGAGAAGCAGGCCCTGTAGGGCGTACAGAAGCAGACTTGCGGCTGAAAGCCGAGAGAAAGAGAGAACATCCGGACTGGTCTTCAGGTTGGGTGTCCTGCAGCAGGGGTAGTATCGATCGGGACGTGACTGCAGATGAATTAGCCTGGCTGGCTGGCCGACCTGATCCCTAGGGGGGCTGGATGTCTCAGAATCGATGAGAATGTCAAAGATCTGGAGACAATAACACTGTTAAACACTGTACTGATGGCTTTTTAAAGTGAAATGTTTCTCTCATTCAGAGAGCGGGGATCCTATGGTGAATCTATATCATGTGCGTCTCTGCACTTTTATGTTTTGCGTTATTGCATCTTTCAGTGTGATTTAATTGTGGAAGGCAAATTAAATTAGTTGTACTATTTGAGCTTTATATGTTTAGTGGTTGTTATCTCCACGCGAGCCAGGGTGAGTGGGGGGTAGCTTTGATGAGAAGCGCTCGTGTCGTTTGATATGAGCGCAGATGCTGGCAGCCGCTGTGGAAAAGTGGCCCGTCCGGCAGCTGGGCCGAGCAGCGCCATACTCTCACGCCATTGGCTGCCTGCGCACCACCCATCTGGACGCATGTTGAGAGAGAGGGTACGTAGGCGTCCGGACTGCCAAGCTAAAGAAAGGCAGATAGGGTACAGCAAAAGGTGTTAAGCGGAAAAATAAGCAGGGTTTCCTCCTGCACTCTGCACCACGTCTGAAGATACTTCAGCTTTTGTTTTGTGTTGGGGGGGATGGGTCTGGGAAATTCCCTGTTTTAGTGCCAGTAGTCTGTGCTCTGAAGGGGGTGTTTGTATGCCTCTGTGGGGAAGTGGAAGATACACAGCACTGGCAGGACCGTAATCCATCTGCCCGTTTATGTATTTGATACCACAGCTTATTGCCTTTAACCAACTACCGGTATCTAAGATGTCCCTTTTCATGCCAGTTGGAAAAGAAAAAAGCACTTTGAAAGAAGAGGAGGAGGAAAGACTTGCATGAGGAGGAGGATAAATATGTGATTTTATCTAGATATGAAAAAGGCAGATCAGCAATTCACTTGTCATAGCAATTGGTTTCATAGTAGAATGCGCCCTGCACTTGCATTTTAGCTATACACTTGCCAGGTAATCATTGTATATTCTTCATTTTTTTTTTTGGAGTCTGTTTATAAATCGGGTGCTTGGGTAACTGTAAAAATGGCCCAGTGGTTGATGCTTCAACCAAATGGAAGGAAATAATCGTGCTGTGATTAACACGTCCAGTAACGGGAACTATAAATTTCTGGGAAAAGTGCGTTTCATCAGAAGCATGGTCAGTCTGTATCAGAGTGATTTATTTTTTATGAGTCTGGTGTCTCTGAACTGCTCTGGAAAGACAGTCGTAGGTTTTCTGAGGATATACCGCAGAGGCTGGCTGCTTAACTCGGACCTCAGGTGCCAAAGCTGACTCAAACCTCAGTCAGCGGCCCATCTGGGGACCTGGCTGTGGACTCAGCTGTACAGTAACACTTAGTCCGGGGCTCAGCTGCTCCGGCATAGCTGAAGGCCTCTTGGGAAATATTACCCTCGCTTCTGTCGTCTTCCAAACCGAGCATCCCAGACCAAAGATTCATCAAAGGAGCTACACCCGCCATTGTGAAGAGCTTCCACTGATACAAAGACGAGAGCAGTACCTAAATCGGGAGACGATGAAGAATAATGCTTGCGATCGATGTCCGGTGCTGTTTTGTAAAGTCCTCAGTTGGGGGTCACTCAGTGCCGGCACAATTATCAGAGAGTCGCCGGTGGCTATGGATAGCCTGGCAGTTGAGTCATCGCTCAAATGTCTGGGTATGTAGCCATGAGGACTGCATTGGGAACATAAAGCATCCAACTGGTTCATTAAAAGTCCCCAGCGGTCACTGAACGTAAACAATGCTTTGATGATGATGCTGGAGGCAAACGAAGATCCACATTGATCTACATACTGTTGCGCCCCGTGCGTCTTTCGGCAATGTGACAATGTCTGTTTTACGGTCCCTGAGGCCCAAGCCAGAAAGCCTGGCTATAGATAGACTTCTGCTCGTGTTTCTTCCATCTCCTTAGTGCACAACCAGCCCTGTTTGCACACTCAAATGTCCTGGCCAGTGTCCCATCTAGTTTCTTCAGACAAATTTAGATTTTATGGCCCTATTTTGAGTTGTAAGCCTCACTTTCTTTTAATTAAATAATTGTTTATTCGCCATTTGTACAAGTGCGAGTGCATTGGAATTCTGTAGGTTTCACGCATACTCTCTTGATCTCCTTTGAAACATGCGCACAGGTGAGAGCAAAGCTTGATGTTGGAGAGCAGGGTCAGTTATTTTCCGGCACCCCTGCAACATTTTGGGGGGTTAGGGGCCTTCCTCAAGGGCCCGATGATCCAATAACAGAGCAGAGGCTTGACGTGCTGAGCCTCACACTGCCCTCTAGTGTTTCCCTAGTGTACTGCCAGACCGCGGCTGTAAGCTACTTCCAGCAAACTGCACACGGGTCTCGTTCAGTTCTGCTTCTAATATTGCCTGCACTAACGGCGGAAATCCGTGGCACTTGTTCTATTCTGGTCCTGGCGCTATTTTATCCTTATTTGTGGAATTTCTGTTTTTCATTCTGCTTAGTTAAATTACTGAGCGCTTTCTTCCAAAACCATAACTATAGTCATGCTGGACATTAACCGGCATTAACATACCACTTAGCGTATTGGTGTCTGCAGTGTGGGGTCTTCCCTACTGCTCCAGATAAATGGCTTCCCCCCCTTTTTTAAAAGTAAATACATTTACCTTGAAAAATGCTTTGGATGAATGTGGGTCCTGCTTAAATACGATGCAAATGAAATTTGAGTGATTTTGTTTGAGTTGACGGCCTAGTGTGGGGATGATCACCGAGGGGTCCTACTGCACCCTGGAAGTGGGTCTGGTACTGTTCTTGGAGGAAGGTGTGTGTGTGTGTGAGGGACATGAGACATTGTATATCCTATAGGGGAATCTCTCCCTCTTCCACCTTTCCTGGACAGCAAAGTTAGTTTAGCAAACAGTGACTATGATTCTGGGGTCTTGGAAGGGAAGAGACTAGTGGAAAAGAGAGAAGAATAGATCGGGGGGGAGAGAGAGAGAGAGAGAGAGAAGTGGTTCCAAGCAGGTTCTTGCTTGCAGTGACCACTCAGTGGCTCTGAGCACACAACTCCTCCACCCCCTCCCACCCCGGCCCAGGGGTGTGATCGTCTTACATAGCTCCTGTTCCCTGTGCTTTTTGTCCCGCTGGTCAGGGATTCCACGGATACCTCTCCCGAATGAGAAAAGTGCTGTGGCCAACCCTCCCCAGGCCCAAAGCGAACCATGGAGACTGCAGAGGCAGAGCTCTGACCCAGGAGGGCCCCCTCCAGGCCTCTCCGCCACGCGTGTCCGGACAGTGCCATGCGTGTGACTGCGATGAGTTCACCGCAGTGTCGGAGACCTTCATTAGCCTAGCTTTGTTAGCGTAGCGTCGTAGTGCTTTAACGTTGTTTTTTTTTTTTTGTTGTTTGTTCGCTTTCGCGGGGCTATGCTATAGGATCCTGGGGCGGCGGCATCACCCCCCACAGCCGATGGACCTACGATGTCTAACGGTTACCGTACCTTGTCACAGCACCTTAACGACCTGAAGAAGGAGAACTTCAGCCTGAAGCTTCGCATCTACTTCCTGGAAGAACAGGTGCAGCAGAAGCTTGACGAGAGCGGCGAGGACGTCTACAGGCGGGTGAGTAAGAGGCGGTTGGTGGGGTCCAGATGGTGTGAGGAGGAAAAAGGCGGCAGGTGCCTGTATGTGTTTGTTTTTCCATTACTATGCGATACAGGGTTTAGTACTACAATGCATCACAGTAACAGCTAATGCAACATAGATACATATATATACATTTAACAGATGAAATAACACAAAACTGACAAGACATGTTCAGGCAGGTGTGTATGTGCTTGACAATACATCCTGTTAAGATCTTGTTGGACTGCAAACTTAGATGGCACAAGGAAAATAGCAGGACAAAGTCAATGAGTGAATATTTCTTAATATACCTAAAATTAAAAGAAGCAAAAATTGACTTTTTTTTAAAATGCTATTTTAAAACGCACGATGACCATTTAACCCTGTTTGAGTCAGGCTGGTTGGCTAGATTTTTGACTGGATGCTATAATATATATATATATATATATATATATATATATGGTAATTTATTCCAATTAATTCCTTGTTGCACCAATGCATTTTAGTACGCATTCATATTAAATCGTAAATATTTATCAAATTAAGTGGGCCATCAAGTCCATATTAAAGGATCTCTCATTAAGTGTTCGGTGAACGTTTTCTGAAGATATATTCCAGTTTAGTTGAAGTTCTGCTCTAAACAGTCAGAAGTTTTTCATTCGCTGAAGACATTCCACCTTAATCGATGGCCTGGATCTAGTGACTGAATATTTTTTGTTTGGTCCAAAGTGTCTTTTTTTTATTTTTGGGACACGTTGGCAAATTGCATGTTCTGCTGGCACTGTTTGATGTTTAGGAGAACGACGCATAAGATTTTTAAACACCAAATGGCACGATAATAGCCCTAAATAATATGAAATAAATAAGACATATATAGATGATGTCTGACTTGGTAAACTGCTGGGTTTCACATTTCTTATACAGTACATTCGTCCCTTAACCTTAATAATTAAGATTTTACTACATACTTCGGAAGAAGATACACTGTCCCTTCTAAAGGTCAAATGGGTCCCGGTTTTTATTTGCAGGTGATAGTGACGTTTCAGCTGCCATCCGATGATTTGTACGGATAATACGTGGCAGATAGTCCCTGTCCGTCTCTGCAGAGCGCGATCTCTCCATCCCAGCAGGATGATTAATGGATCAGCTTCGGAAACGTAAACCAGGCCGGCGAGGAGCCAGACAGATCGCAGTGCTTACAGCTGTTTTACGGCATCTCATTAAAGCAGGTGTCTTATCTAGAACCTTCTGATCGCCAGCAGCGATGATGCCTGCTATTTTTACTTTATTGGGTTCAGCTCTCTGTGATACAGGGTTACTGTATTAAAATGTGTCGCAGAGCGATTTCATCCGATATTTAGACGGGGAGCAGCATAAAATAATTTATGTATGTAAATTGGAGTTTCATCTTATCTCAGAAATAATCCAATATAATAAAGACCAGATAGAACTTTAATTTCTCACAAGAAGATATTAATTAGAGAAAAGAAAAAAGCTTAATCTTTAAAATGTTTTTAAAGTCCACGTCTATTTGGTACTGCTGGCTAAATAATTTTGCAAAAGAAAAAAGTTTCTGCAGACATAACCATCGGTATTTTCAGTTATAATTTATTTTAATAATAATTTAATGTACTAGCTGGACTAACCTGAGTGTGTTAGTATGAGCACTAAGATTCTGTTTCACAGGACTTGTGTCTGTCTTTAAAAACCCATGGCTTCATTACACCCTGTAATGAAGATTTTTATCTGGAAATACATTTATCCGTTTGGGATATTTTTTGACCTAATTAGATGTTTTCCCTGTGTTGTTTTGCCTGACTTGAGCTAATGTGGATGCCCCCCCAGCCCCCGGCATCCAGCGCTAGAGTGTTAAATAAGTCTCTGTTGCTGGGTCATTTGGGGGGGGGGGGGGGTCTGCGGTGTACAGGGTACGGTCTGTACTGGCGCTATTTTCAGGTTTGCTTAAGTCACGTGCTAGCGGTTCGCCGCCTAAAATTTTATCAACATTTAGCACAGCAATTCCTGAAGTCTGCGTGCAGAGATCTGGTGATTAGCACTGGATATATCCCCGAATTCCCGGAATTCGTGTATCGCCGAGGTGGGAATTAACGCAAAGTCTGCACCTCGGCTGTAACGGGATTCTGAACCAGTATTTTATCTGTCATAAATGTGTAAAAAAAAATGATGGAGGACACCGAGCTGAGAGAGAGGCCCTGGCAATGGGACGTTGTCCGAAAGTTTGCCAGCACTGGGCGGGAACATTAGTCGCAATACCGTCTTTAGAATGAATAAAGAAATGCTTCCTTCCGCGTCTCACAAACAGCTGTCTGTGAACTTGGTCAGTTAGGAATACTAAAGCTCTGGGCATAATAGGTCCCCCCCATCCCTGAAGTGTCTGCTTGCACAGGTAAACAACTAAACACAGCCCCCCCCCCACCATGTTCCTGCTGTCTAAATATAAAAGTGATGACTTGAGTGAAATAGACACTGTGTTGGTTTTATGTGACACCAGTGCCCCCGCGGCCAGATTAATCTGGGGGGGACAGAGGCCCGCATTGCTCATCCTACATGTATATTACTGCTAGCTGAACCCATACACAATATATTAACTGTAAATAGCATCTTCCTTCCATCTAGTGTATAAAAGCAACGAAAAGTACTTCCTGACAAAATGGCCAACTTAAATATGCATATTCTTCAGCATTGTATAATTATAATTGAACACTTTCTTGGGGAGTTATGCAGTAGTATCTTTGTGCTGTAATGTGATGGATTGTTTTTTTATATATATTAATCAAGCTTTGTCTGTTTTGTCCCATAATCAGTCTAAGAAAGTATGTCCAGGGAATCACTCTGTTAAATAACACCCTCACTTCTGCACTGTATAAGAATGAATGAATGAAACTGGAGTAACTCATTAGTCATAAAATGCAGGCACAAACTCCGTAAACACAACATGGTTTTATAAAACCCTGGACAATGGAGTGTTCAACCACCCTTAAATTAACTAATAGTCCCCTCTCTCTCTCTCTCTCTCTCTCTCTCTCTCTCTCTCTCAATTCCAGAACATTGAGCTAAAAGTGGAAGTGGAGAGCCTTAAACGAGAGCTACAGGAGAAACAGCAACATCTCGACAAGGCTTTGTGAGTCCAGCCCCATATATAAGTCAGTCAGGGTCATATTTTCAGGGGAAATGAGCTGTTGGCGTTTGATTGAATATCTGGCACTGGTTTGACAGACAGTGAAATGTACCCCTTCGTGGGGGTAAATTTAGCAGGGTTCACCCAATAATCACTGCTGGTGTCCCGGCAGATCCAGTCGCTGGATGAGCATCTTTATCTGGCTCTGTACGCTCATGTTGTTCGTTCAGTAGAAGCTCAGCAGGTTTGGTAAATTGAGTTTTATTAATGGCATTACTGTAAGTTGGTTGCGTGACGGGTCAAGTCGCCCGGTAATTGGTATGGATTTCTGCCGGCCTGATCCTGAGATTCCCAGCCCTCATGTTCTGTGGAACAGCTCCTGGGGGGGGGGAGGGGGGCGGCTCATTGTCAGCATTTGAAACCCTGGCAAGCTCTCAGAGGGAAACACTTTTGACCGGTGATCCGCGGGATCTTCGGGTTACGGTGCTTAGAGAACACAGCTGCCCGTGTTCGGTATAACACAGGAATCCTGACCTTCTACCCTGCTTACCTTGGATATTTATCGGGGCGATTTGGGTTAAATCTCTCTCTCAAGGGTACGACAGAGCTTCTCAACTTGGGATTTGAATATAAAACCTTGTGGTGACAACCCACAATACACGTGCAGCTTATTAGCTAAGTTCTCCCCAAATGAGCTCCGCTGTCGATCAGACTGAACCTGCCTCTCTCTGAGGACCTCAAGACACCAACTGCTACTACAGTCCGCTGTCACGCTGGACCTCCTCTTATCCCTCACCTTGTAACTTCCAGAAATATTAAATTTTAAATAGCTCTTTGGCCCTTTTCCCTAACCACTCCTCCCAGATTGCGGCATGCCTAACTCGGGACGCACAGGGCGCCGGGGGGGGTCGTTCCTGGATGGGATACCATTTTTTCCCACACCAAAGATGATTTAATGAGATAAATCCACACATCCAGAGTGCCCCCCCTCTGACACTATCAGACTTCCTCAATCAAACACAATGGCATGGGGTAGGGGTCTCTGAGACATGCCGGTCCCCACGAGCTTGTGATGTCATGACCGAGTGGAGACCTCGTGATCACATTTATAACCCAGGCCATCCCAGTTTGGCTGGCTCTGGGTGCGCTTAACGAGTCTGGGCTCTGGGTCTGTTTAGGAACTGTAGAGCGGCAAGTAACAGCTGCCGAGCTAAAGGGGGTTTGTCCCGGCTCTCAGCTATGCAGCGGCCAGGGTTGGGGGGCGATGTCACAAGGGCAGCGGGTAGGTTAGTTCCCAGGCTGCCCGAAATGGGGACTACGGACCCTCTGGTGCAGACTGGTTCTATATTAATCAAATCTTGCCGGAATTGGGTCGCTGGAAAAGTGACGAACGATCCCAGCCCTCATGAGTCAGGCTTAAGCGGGTCTGTTGAGTGACCCCTCTGAGAGACGACCTGGTCCACAATCATCACCTCCTGGGATTCTCCCTAAGGGCACAGACCCTATACATCCTTATATATTTTTCTTATTTCAGTCCTGGCTGAATTTATTTATTATAGAACCAAATAAAATGGAGTCTGGGGGAAGTCCTGTCCAGTTTTAAGAAGAGTGAAGTTCACCCGCCCTTTTAGATACAGTGATTTTATTTTTACTAGTGCTAGTAGTTTTCACACACAGTTCTATGCCTAGAAGTAGTTACAACTATAGATGCGGTAATACTTAAATCCGTCTGGTATAGGATGTCAGCTGGAGATGATGTAGCACTGGGGGCTTCAATGACTTCATCTGCCTCGTACCCAACAATGCAGAGAGGCGGGCAGGGGCTGTGAGTTAATTCGGGGGGGTCTAGTACCACAGATTGAAGGCTGTCTGCATTGCGGGGGCGGGATTTCACTAATAAATAAGAAGGAGTGTTCAGGGAAGGTGGTGAGAGAGGGGGGTGTCAGCCTATCGGACTTTCACTTCAGTTCAGTCCATTAACGGACATTGGGTCTGATAAGATGTGCATGTAGAACTATATATGATGCATTGTATCCTATTTATTACACCATATTCACTCACACCCCCAACTTATGTATGGAATATCAGCCCCAAACCTCTGTTACATAACACATCCTCATGACTTTTTTATAGCTTGAATTTGACCCCTTTGTGGGAGTGGCTTGACACCGGGTCACCATCTTGTCTCTGTGTCCCAATAGGATAAAAGCAGAAAGTCTGACCAATCACAATGAGGCAGAGATGCAGCGTTGCTGTGAGGAGAGGCAGCAGGAGATGGACCGCATGCAGGAGATCCTGGAGACCAAGATCCAGTTCCTCCAGGATGTAGCGGTACGAACAATTTGTACATTCCTGTTTGTGTCACGTGATTGGCCACCACAGCCAATGATGATGCTCTAATGCTGGAGGACTGGCCAATAGTAGGATGTCTAATGCTACCTTAGGAGGCCAAACTGGGTCATGGCGAAATGGCAAAGATGACTGCGGTCATGGAATCCAGGTCCCACTGTAACCCAGCCCTGGAGAAGATAGTCAAGGAGACCATCATGAAGAAGACACAGGAGATATCCCATCCTTTCGCTGCCAGCCACTGGTAAAACCACCAAACACCTGGTTATGAATGGTATAATCCACCCCCCTATAAATATTAATTTAATGAACAAGCTTCTCCGTACCACTGACCTTCAGTTGTAAATAGAATCACCTTTGAATAGAATCAGCATGGTAGACGGTACCGTGAGTGGAATGAGAGATATTCAGGGCCGTAAGTTGCAGATCTCTGCCTCCTTCAGCTTCTCATTCCAAGCCGCAAATTGTGGCTCATAGTTCGCTCATGAAATTCACATGTGGTGTCCATCCAGTCATTAAGAAACAGAAGCGTTTCGTTAAAGCACCGATAGCCAACGTGGATCCAGGCCTATTCCCTCTTCCATGTGCGCAGTGCGGCAGCTGACATGGGCGCGGTCCTGCGTGACAACGAGGAGCGGATCGCCGAGCTGACGGACGAGGGGGCACTCCTGCGTGGTTTGGTGGTGGACCTGGAGGCCCAGGTGCGGGGGCTCTCCACCTCACTGCAGCAGAAGGAGCAGGACGCCAAGGTCAGCGCCGGGAGTTTGTGGGCCTGCCCTCGTGACCTTGACTTCTGGGGGATGGGATGAGGTGTTATTCTTCATTGCGCAGAGGACAGTTAACGTGAAGCTCATCAGCAAATGTTAAAATTCTGAATATATGGGTCAAATTTCACACTGTATAGGTTATTTTGTCTGCCAACATCAAAACCGCCGAAAGGTCAAAACCACGGCAAGTTTATCGCCTTTCACGCTCATTCTGCATCTTTGCAGTTTATTTGAATGGGCTGTAAGGGGGTACCTGTGTACTTCTTACGGTTGAAAGGGGACCTTGAGACCAGGTTCATGCAGTATATTTCATAGCTCTTAGTCATTCTGGACATACCGTAGTTTCCAGGTGCTATAAACAGACAAGCGTACATGTCCAGTTGAGGCCCTAATCCTTGCTGGGATGTCCTTCAGAGATATTTGCGTCAGGGTTGCGGGGGCTTGGTCCTGACAAGCGGCCTATCATGTGTAGCATAGTTGCCAGAGCAGGAGGGTGGGGGTGACACTCCACTGACGGCTCCCCCTCATACATTTCTGCTTCTTCCAGACACACTGTCAGCTCAGAGCATCTGACAGGCCGTCCGACCGTCTCCGCATTAAGTCCTTAGGTGTTTGGCTCATTAATTTTGGGTTTCGGGTTTATTTAAAGTGGAAGAGTTGAAGAACATTGCAAATTCAGTCATTTGCATTAAAAAATGCATTGATATTTCCAGATTTTACTGTAGCGATGAACATTATAATTTGCATTAAATGTGTACATTTCTCCAAACATATTTAAAGGTACATAAACATATTAAGAAAGAGTGGTGGACAGACTGTCACTACTCAGTACTGTGCTCATAGCTGCATGGTTGCCTGGTCACTGCAACATTGCATGCTCAGTAAATCCTCTCTTGATATCCCATCCCCTACAGTTCTTCCAGGACGAGCTGGGTCGGGAAAAGCTGCGCGTTCAGCAGGAAATGCAGGTATGCTCCCCGACAGGGATTCGGCGGCTCGCCAGGCAGCTGTACTTGCACTCGTGATCAGACTGTGCCACCTAGTGGTGATTTGTGGAAGTGAAGGGCTCGAGTGTCTCCTGTCAGAGAGCAGCGTCATCAGAACATTCTGCCTGCTTATTCCAACATGTTGAGAGACACATCGCTTATGTTCAGCACAATAAATAAATACAAATTACTCTGTATGGCCATGTAATGACATTGTCATATTGTAGTAATATTGTTACAAATGGACGTACAATATATAATTAATGTTTTTCTGTGTTTATGTTGGGGAAATTACGTGATTTTGTGCTTTGGAGGATATATAATCTGAAAATCCATCATTTAAAACTAATTGCATAACGTTTTGGTGATGAAAAAATAGATCGTATTTAGTTAAAAATGACTTACGGTGGAAATATTTGACACTGCATAAGCATGCCGTTCATGGGTCAAAAGTGTAATTGCAATTTCTTGCTCCCCAGTCACTCTAAATACATTATATTACATCTAATACGGACCAGATTTCTCAATTCCTGAATGCTCGGCCCGGTCTGTAAATGCTCGTTTGAACGCATTTCCTCTTTTTTGAAAAACGGCGTATTTCTCTCCAGGTCTGTTCACATTCCCTGCTTCGGTTTTGATGCGTTCAGATCGTGCGTGTCTTTCCGAGGCGGCTGTCTCTTAAGTCGGTGTTTTAATTTTTTGCTTTTCTCTTGCAAATGAGTCCGGGACAGTGATGCAAATGTTTCACGCGATTCATATTTCACACACGACTGGTTCGGCTACACCCAACCAAGCAAGAGAGAGAGAATATGCCGCTGAAGTCAGAATTATGTGCAGGTCTTAAGGTGTTTGTACTGTGCAGACAAAAAGAGATTATATAACTGGATAAATGTCAAAGTCTTTATGCATTAGTCCTGTTTTGTCCACAAATCCAGGAGCATTTGTTTTCTTAGTTTCTTAGTTTTAACATCTTAGTTTTTTCTGGAATTATCAGACTATCCATCCATCCATTTTCTGTAACCGCTTATCCTTTTCAGGGCTCGTGCGCAACGCAGGGAACAAAACAGGATGGGGCGCCAAACCCTCGGAGAAAACTAGCTGACTAGTTGTGATTTTTGTGTCCCCCCCCCCCCATTATTATTAATTTCATTTTTTAAAGCACAGAGGATTAATCTGTCTAAGCAACATTTGTAACTGGTCTAGATCTGTTCCTTATTCTTGGAAGATTATCGACATTCAGCTAACGAGTTCGTTTTCAGAGCTTTGAATATAGATGGATCAAATGCTGCTGACTTTACAGACTTATTACTAGGTCAGAGATGAGGGTTACTAAGAGACTCAACATGCCGGAATCAATGGGCACGAGGCAAGGAACAACCCAGGATGGGGGGCCAGCCCATCGCAGGGCACACTCACACCCCATTCACTCACGCATGCACACCTACGG
>JAODJX010000047.1:6994648-7053727 GCA_026776945.1 Isichthys henryi
CAGGCGGAGACTCGAACCCGGGTCCCAGAGGTGTGAGGCAACAGTGCTAACCACTGCACCACCATGCCGCCCCCTGATAATATTATAATATACTAAAATTGATTGATTCCAGAGGGAAATTCTGATGCCTACAGCAGCGAGCATGTACAGCACAGACAGGCTTGTATTCAGTACAAGGACATTATGCATAGTACAAACAAAAAGAAAGTTATGTTAAAACAAACTTATACATAACAAGCCAACTACAACCAAACTCTTTTTTAACAAGCCAACTAGAACCAAGCATGCATCTGTTTTGACTTAAATACTGAATACTTTGCGTCCAAGGTAGTCAATTACCAAATCGAAACAAATGGATGGTGAAAACGGGAATCCTGGCAGCCATGACTGGGATTATGGATGGATGGATAGATATTTTGACTCTCACAGAAGCTGTGTGTTTATATATCCATATATGCCTATAGGCCCGTGTGTTTGTGTGTGTCTCTCCTGCAGAGTTTGGATGGCCTGCTGCGGGCGAAGCAGCTGGAGTTGGACCGTGTGACGGAGGCTTCCAGGAGCCTCCAGTGGCTGAAGCAGGAGGCGGAGAAGCGACACGGGCGGAGTCTGGTGGAGAACGAGGCTCGGATTAGTCAGCTGCAGGCCTCACTGGAAAAGCGGAACGAGGAGGCGGAGGTACGGGAGGCATGTTCTGTGCATTTAGATCAAAGGGGAGAGGATGGGGAACTGTAAACAGAAGAGGAGCCAGACAATGGGGAGCTGTACCTCTTTGATGCTCTATATGAAAGGATTAGAGGGTGCTAGAGGACATCTGTGTCTGTGTGTGTTACAGGAGCTGACCACGGCCCTTCTCGGTAAGCTCTCCACAAATCACAGCCAGGTGGTGGAGGAGCTGGGCCGGCATCTACAACTGAAGGACCGTCTGTTCCGGGAGGTCCTGTCCGACCGCAACCGGCTGGCCCAGGAACGCCAGGCCGAGGTCCAGGAGCTGCTGAACACCATCAGCGCCAGGGACCAATATATCCAGGTAGCGCATTTCTTTGTAGAGGAGGTGAGTCCAAACAACTAGAGGAGGTGGGACCATAACATCTGATAGGTTGGTACTGCCTCGTCTAGTTGCTTGGACCCGCCTCCTCTACAATCTAATTGGTTGTCTCTATGAACAAATTATTATTCGTTCTGCCCTTAGAACTCCTTAAAACTCCAGTGACCATATAGGCTGGGAAGGCACAGGGTTGATCTCCCATCCTTTGCCCTCAGGATTCGGCCGCTCGCCTGGGTCAGGTGATCAGTGAGGGAGCGGCTGAGGTACGAGAGCTGCGGTGGCAGTTGGCAGCCAATGAGAGGCGAGGCCTGGAAGCCGAGATCCTACGAGAGCGGTTGCGTGAGAAGGAGGCTGTCATTCAGGTGGGGTAGCTGCTGATGTGGGGGGTGTCTCATGTTCAGGTAAACTCCCCTTCCATGTAACCTGAGGGACTTTTTCTTCATCACAGCAACTGATGCTGAACCATGTGGAGCCAATGGTCGCGTCCAACCAAGGGGAGGCGGTAGAAGGTGCGTCTGCGGCCTTGATACTCTATCAAAGGAGCTGTTGATTCGGATTGGCTCTTGGTGGAAGCACACATGTGTGAACAGTCTTTGGTAGCACAACCTGCTTCAAGGGATCTCAAGCTCTTCTACTGTGTTGGTTGCGCCAACAGAGTCATGTGACCATGACTCCGAGGCCCGGAATAACCTACAAGCCCTTCAAGAGGAACTTCATCTTGCCCTGAAGAAGGAGAAGGAGACCCAGGTAGATCCTGGATTCGTCATCGTCTTCAGTCTATCTGTCTTTGTTCATACAAGACAAACTTCTAATGTCTCTCTGCCCATTGCTTTTGAATTCACGTTCGACTGCAGCTTGAGCTGTTGGCCCTGAGATCAGCCCTGGCTACAAGGATGGCTGAGAAGCCCCCTGAGGAAGGTGACCTGGACACCCCCACCCAGAGCGTGCGTCTCAGCAAGGTCGGCTCCTGCTTACACAGCTGAGGTCTAAGGCACTTTCCTCAGTAGGAGTAGTTATGGCTGCCGAATTGTCTGATCCTTACACATTTTTACACAGATTCTGTCAGAGTACGACACACTTAATGAAGCTTTAAAGACTGAGAAAGAGATTTACCACAGTCTGATCCAGATTCAGCCTCGAAAAGGAAGGTAGGTGCCTGCCGAAGACCAGCTTAGCTGTTTTGGAGAGATATGAAACAATAGTCTAACTGGGCAAATTTTGAAAAGTAATTATAAACATTAATTTTAAACAAATCTATATATTATAACCTAATGTTCATGCTGCTGTTTGTCCTCTTCAGCCCAGAGAAAACACAGGCAATAGATGTGGAACTGGAGGCAGTTCAGAACCTACGAGGCCAGCTGGAGGGGGTCCTTGTGAGGACCCGAGACACTGCACTGGCTCTGGAAGAGGCAACTAAGATGCAGCCTGATTTTGGAGGTGGGGAACAGTAGCACGTGGAGCTCCTGCAAGAACAGGCCTCCTAGACTGCAGGGGGCAGTGTTACCAAATTACCATTAGTGGAGAGTGAATTGTTTACTCTAGCTCTAGTGCTCATACTAACTGAAGTAACAATGTGCAATTATATTGTAATTCCTTGTCATTTGTTTTTGGTTTGTTTGAAAACTAACTGCATTGTGATTGTCAGTGAAATTGTTTTTCCACAATTTTGTCCTGTTGTCTTTTTTATTTCAAATTTAGAGTTATATTATGCTTTAGGCAGTAAAGTGTAGTCATAGATCCCGCAAAAGCTTTATGTAATGCTATGGAGTAGTGGTGATATCCAATGAATGTTCCCCTTCTAGTGTCTGCTTACCACTGTTTGATCAAGCAGACACAGCAAACTAAGGGAGCTTTGAATGAAACTGTCATTCCATGTTTACATTAATCCATAGTGACATCATGCGTTCCAGTTTAACGTTAATGCCCCCCACCTCAGTACTGTGGTTCCACAGCTGCTCGTCTCAGTCTTTACGATAATGAACTTTCGTCTTTCAAAGCGCCGTCAGTGGGGGTCCCTTGCTTGTGTGGCTCCTGGTTTCTATGGCAACGCACTGTTTACTGGACATGAAGCATCCTTGCCGCCTTGACATCATTTACATGTTAATTCTCTCCCTCTTCCTTTATAGACTTTTCTCCCTTTATCTGTTTCTGACTGCCGCTTCTGTTTGCCTTAAGGAGTTTAACAGCATCTTAGCACCACAGTGTCTCAGTTTTCCTCGTATATGCAGCCTCAGTAGCTGCATCTCAGTTACTTTCATCACATTAAGAGATGATGTTAATGATGAAGCCCACATCCGCAGGTTCACGCATCTTCATTCGTTGCCACCTGTGCCGTTGACAGTGTGTGGTTTTCTGCGCATGACAGGCTGCATGCTGCTCCGAGCCGCACGGGTGTCTCTCTGTGACTAACAGAGCTTTCATCTTGCCTGATGGTTATTAAATGGTGGTCATTTTATATGGCTTGTATTACGTAAGAAGAACTGGATCAGCAGAGCATATTTTTCAGTGATTAAAATGGGTCAACAAATGGGTAAGCTTGATTTTTTTTTTCTTAATGATGAAAGAATGAAAAGAAAGGACGACGAAACATTTGAAATATATAGTAATATATTGCTTGAAAATGCAATTATTGGAAAAAATACAAAAGTCCAAATGAGTTGAAGATTTCAAAGATTTGGATTTCCTACGAAAATACCTTTTCAGTAAAATGCATGCATATAAACTTATCGTTTCTAGGACCGAATGTATTTGCAGTTTGCAGGATCCAACTTACACATACGGCCACAACCATGGACACAGTTTGCTGAAGGAACTGTCACAATCTCCTCCCAGTATGTTTGAAGGACTAAATAAATTGAGTGATTGATCCGTCAGTTTTAATTTATGCCAGCCCATACCCACGATTGTATTACTATGACCATTTTATACTACAGTGATGGTAAAAATGGACACCATCGGGAAATCACAGATCGAATTTAACCCCAGGTGTGACACACACAGGTAATCAGCTTCCTGCATGTTTTTTACATCCCAGATATATCGTGCAACCATCCTTTAAGTTTGAAATCTAAACATAAAAAGGTTTTATTTATTTAAAGGAACATGTGGGGGAAAACAGTCACTCAAATTCAACCTCTTGCACGAGTTACGACAGTATGTCTTCGGTAAGTGAATGCTTTGGATCCAGAATCCTTTGCAAGGAAGTAGCTTATGAGTCTTGAATGAGCAAAGGGCTCATGGGAGTTACACTTGCACAAAAATGTTCTGAGGGGCAGACTGAAAAAACATGATTGGTTCAGAGAGAGATAACCAATCAGATTGTAGAGGAGGCGGGACCAACCAAACAAAAGTCCCGCTCCCACCTCCTCTGTTGCTTGGACCACAGCAGACAAACAGTTAAATTGTGCTGTGTAGTTTTAAAGGGATCCTCCCTCCCTGTACCCAGTGGATTCTAAATGTGAATAGAGAGAGATCACTTACATATGCGCCACAGCAAGAGCTCCCGAGCTTTGAATTACTACTTCTAACAATATCACCAAACGCCTCAAGCTTTAGCATTTAACTTGAATCAAATTATATTATGCAACCATAAACTGCACTCTGCAGAGCCCTCGTAATTAACCTGTAAGACTGACCCAAATTCTATATGATACCAGTAATTATTCCCATATTACACTGATTTTTAGTCATTATACTGTCGTTAAATATTTATAGTGCTAAAAGTAGCCGTATTTAGTATCGCAGAAAAAAAATAGAGCTCTCTGTTACTCCTCGGTATAATACTATGACTGTGCCCAGAAAACATCTCTCCCAGTGTGCAAGTCTTCCCTTCAGTACAAAGAAGCCTTTAATGTCTCTTGTGTTTGAGGGAAGACTATTCGGTCAGTTTACTGGATCTGTACAACTTATAAACTTGTAGGCTTTACATACTCCTGCAAAGAAATTATGGTCTTTTTGGGATAATATTTTTATATGGCTCGGTTAAAATGAAAGAAAGCTGTATTTATTGGCTGTGTTTGTCGGTTTTTAACAAAGCCGTCACGACCCATCGTCCTTTGACTTTGGGTTCGGTTAATAATAATCCAGGACCGCCCCTCCCTGACGTTCGCCCTCATTCGGGACACTTTGAGTGTTTATGTTTATGTAACTCCCATGGCCCGCGTTCCGGGACCTTCCTCCATTTTAGGCGTCCTTGCTCCACGCCTGCCAGCAGGAAACGGCACAGCCTGTCCTCAGAGGCCTGGCCTCCCGTCGTTTCCGTTAGTTGCGCCCATACTAAGGACCGTGGTGTTTGGGATTATTTATTTTTGTTTCTTCGGCAGCCAAACAGAGCTCGGCTCTTTTCCAGACTTGAGTGAAAATCCTTTTAGCAAAGGGATGTTTGTGTGCCCCTGTTAAAGGAGATATCTCCTTTATTTCCAGAGCTCAGCACCGAGGAAGCACAGGAGGAAGATGAGAGAAGGGAATTCATAGATAGTGTTGTGGATGTGGATGACTTTGTATTGACTGCTGTGGCCCTGACCACCACACAGGTAATCACACACACACACACACACACACACACCATCTTTGATAGGGTTACATGAGGTCAGCATTATTATTACAGAGTTTTGATGGGTAAATGCTGGTTCTAACAGGTATTGTTTACTTCTACAAAGTTTGACGAAAATCATCTCTCGGTTATTTCTGTCCGCAGTAAATCTTCAGCTTCTCGAATGTTGTTTGGTGTTTTTCCGCAAGTATGCGAGTCACATAGACAGACGAAAATAATTTCGGAGGCATAAATCCTGTCGTCATTTTACACCGTTGAGGTTTAATCTGTTTTTTTTCTGGTGATTTTTTTTTTTTTACTGGGGGCTACATCTCAGGCTGCTTCTCTCCTGTGAACAGAATGCTGTCCTCACCCATGAACTGGGTGACCAGCATGGAGGACCGATGAACGCCATGCTATCCCAGGATTCTGTGATGGGAGGGCAGGGCCTGGCGGAGTGGAAGCGTGAGATGGAGCAGCTGGTGGAGCAGAAGAGGACGGTAGAGAGGGAGCTGGGAGAGCTGAAGACTCAGTTGGAGAAGTGTGGCTTTACCTCCCTGTCACAGATGAGGTACAGCGTCACTGTCATCATACAGGGTACCACTTACATACAGTTCTCTGTATAATGCTAGTATGACACTTTAGGAAAACAGCTTGCATTAGATGTCTAAAGGGCTTTTTCCTCCTATATCCCCTTGAGATTCAGTAATTAATGTTTTTCCTCTATAGAGCACATTGTTTTTGCTCATATCTCTCATACTATGCATGCCACTCTGTTAAATCCTGTTGTTCCTTAAAGTGGACAGCTAGGGGCTTTATGGTGACATCATGAACATGCCAACTTCCACTTCCTGTCAAATGAATATTTTAATCGATATTAAAAACATTTCTCCCCTGAATCCGAGAAGGATATCTACCACGGGAAGTATTGCTTTTCTGTCCACCATTGTTTCCCGCCGGTTGAGATGTCGTGGCTTGGTAACCGGGTTCGAGATAAACATCTTAGGAAAGGTGTTTTATAAAAGCGCGAGGATGAGGAGACTTAGTGGCACTGTGTCGCAGGGCTGCGCTGCTGGGACTGCGGCAGGAGAATGAGGAGCTGAGGGTACTGAGCGGGAAGGCAAAGAGGTGGAGCTCAGAGAAGTGTGCAACGGAGAGGTGGAAAGAGGAGGGACACGGGATCCGGGAAGAAGAGGACGGAGAAGAGGAGGATGTGGGGGAGCAGACAAAGGGCAACCTGACGCAGGGCAAACGCTGTGCCCCCAGGGTGCAGCTACGCAGGGGCCGAGGGAAGAGGCAGTGTACCCGGCCACATTCTCTGGACCTGGGGGCACTGCTGTCTCAGGGCCCGGTGGAGAGCACGGGCCAGGTGAGCACGGCCACTACCAGGCTTCGCTCTCAACTGTATTAACAGCTCTGGACAAAATTAAGGGACCACTCCATATTTTTTAAGAATCTGCAATGTTATATCCTGGTTTAATCCTGGTTCTGCTGACAGAAGGCTACACTGCGAGGCAGGCAGCTTCCAGGCTGTTTCCAGGCTCAAAGTTTCTAAGACAGCAGTACATAAGAACAAGGTGAAGCAGGAGACACTGGGAACAACCAGAAACCAGTCAGGTAGAGGGCAGAAGCGACTTTCTAATGCCAGAGACGACCATCAACTTATCCGGCAGTGCCTCATAAATCGGAGGATGACCTCAAGTGACCTTCAAAAGGAATGGGAAACATTAAGTGGTGTGAAGTGCACTGCTGGGACAGTTCATATCGGTCTCCTTGAAGCAGGACTGAAGACCCATAAAGCAAGGAAGAAGCCCTTCATCAATGAGAAGCAGAGAAGAGCCAGGCTGGAGTTTGCAAAAAAATGTGCACACCCATAAACTGAGAAATTAGTGAAAATTTTACTGTGGTCTCTTAATTTTTATCAGAGCTGTATGTGTGTGTGTCTCACAGGATAAGAGGATGGGGTATGCGAAAAGAAGCAGTCCAATGTACCTATGCTTGTGCAAATGGTCTTGTGAACTGTAGGTTATATTTCATGACATCAGAAAATGTATGTCTCATTCTGTGTATTTCATTTGAGTTTAGTGGCTTTGTGGAAGGAGAGATAATTGATTGACATGGGTTAATGGAAACAAGTTATGGAGAGAGGATCTGAAGCTCCCATTGGTGTTTGCCACTCATCAGGGGGCGGAGCCCATCGTGGCTGAGGGCGGGTTCTGGCAGCAGGTGGAGGTGGGGCTTCGGGAGCAGGTACAGCGGTTGCATACGGACCTGACACTAAGCCGGCAGGAGAGTCGTGAACTGCAGGAGAGACTCATGGTGTCTGAGGCTACAGTGCTGGCACAGTCGGAGCAGCTGAAGGAATACAGAGAGCTGCTGTGTGAGTGAACGTGCACATGCTTTTGAAACGGGTCCGTATTCCTGTCTTCGCACTAATTTTGATCCTTTCTGTCTTCAGCCGAGACCTCCGTGGAACAGCACAGCAAGCAGGTCCAAGTGGACCTGCAGGACCTGGGCTATGAGACGTCCTGCCGTAGTGAGAATGAAGCCGAGAGAGAGGACATGAGCAGCCCGGGTAAGACAGGTCGCAGTATACTGAATGACCTCTAGGGGCAATGTTTCACATTGTATTTGCATTCAAGGAATTTTATTTTATTGGTACAGAATTTTAAAATAATGCTCTGCTGATTCCTCATAGGTCTTCCTCCTCAATGTGTGCCACCCATACCATTTACCAGATAGTACTGTTAGCTAGTTTTTTTTCAGTCTAGGCTAAATTTGACTTCAGTTTCAAGGCCAACGCTATATACGAGATTTCACCTGTGGCCATCAGGTGTCACTGTAGAGTCTAACCCTGTAGAGTCATGCATTGCTCTCTCTTCAGAATTTGACGACCTGGAGATGTGTCCTGATCCACCGCAGCAGGACCACGGGGCACAGTGGTGGGCAGGGGATTGTGGGAAGTGCGAGGAAGCAGAGGAGCTGCGAACCCAGCTGTCACGCGCGCACCGCACCATCCGTGGCCTGCAGGCGCGCGTGCGCTCACTCTCCACCACCAGCGACTATGCCTCCAGCCTGGAGAGGCCACGGCGCAAGGTGGACTGGGCTTTCCAGGCCTCACCTACCCTTGGCGGCCCGGACGAGGATGAGGGCTGGCAGTCGGACGGGCCGGCGCCCTCCAAGCGGGGGCCTGGAAGGGAGCTGGAGGAGCTGGGGACTCGCGTAGCTTTGCTGGAGTCACAGCTGAAGAACAAAAACATCATGGAGGATGTCAAGTCTGCCACCTGGCCGGGGTGAGTCTCATAGTCATTTTAATTTAATTTCACCTTCTTTAGGCTCAACAGCCTCCAAAACGGTTTAAAAATAAGGTCCAAGATTCCCTTCACATCTGTACTGCAAAAGCTTGCTTTGCTAACGCTGCCTGTGCTGCCCCCTGCAGGAAGTACGGTACCCTGATCCAGGCTCAGGCCCGCGAGCTCTCCCATCTGCGGCAGCGGATGCGTGAGGGCTGCGGCATCTGCCACGCCCTGGCCCAGCACCTGGACGACACCACCAAGGCCTTCGAGGAGCTGCTGCGAGCCAACGACGTCGACTACTACATGGGTCAGAGCTTCCGCGAGCAACTGGCGGAGAGCCAGGCGCTGGCCAGCCGCGTCGAGGCCAAGATCAGCGGCCGTGAGTCACTATGGCAACCCACTGCCCTCTCTCAGTAACACAGATATATAAGCTTCAAATCAAAGACCTCCAAAGGACGTTGTTGTTGTAGTTATTGTTGTTATTATTATTAGTAGTAGTCACAGTCACAGTCACAGGGGTCACAGTTGTCTGGGTCACAGATAGGGCTGGCAGAAATTTGCAGGTGTGTCTCGAAGCTGCTGGGATGAAAATGCTCTGCTGAGGTTAAGAGAGGTGTGAAGATGATGAGAAGACGAGTTGGTGCCCGGAAGGGAGAGGCTTGTGAAAGGAGGAAGTCATGCTTCGCTCACGTACTGCACCGACCAATCCTGTTAAGAATGTCCTTTTACGGGAACTTAGAAAAGTATAAAATCTCGCTGTTTTCTTTGTGTGGGGTTTCGCCCCACTGGGACAGGAACATTCCATTTCTCTCCTGAATGCTTTTGAGCTGCTATATGCTTATTAAAAGAAACTTTATCTTACAGAATCTCACAGTGATTATTTGCCGACTGGTAGAAAAGAAACCAGAAGGAAAAATAAGGACGTGTTGATCAATTAATATTAATCTTTTTCTCCTACAGTAGTAGTGTAGTACAGTGAGTACAGTAGTGTAGTAGAGTAGTCCTGGTGGCTGTGGTAGTAGTATCTGTAGTATTGCTATTATTCTGAGGGTATTAATTTTAAGAGTGACAATTTAGGTTTTCTATTTCTATCAGAAATAGCAATACAGGTAGTTAAGTTTCGTTTATTGGAGTTTTATATGTTATTTGTGGAGGACAAGACGGGAAATGGCACACTATCAAACCGGCAGAAAACCACACGAATACCTTTTGTAATCTATCTTCCTGCTGTACTGCCTTGCTCTGCCTACAGGGGGCGACCTGGATCTCCAAGTGGACAAGATGGGGCCCGAGCTGCTGTCTCTCAGGCGAGTTTTATAGCACACCGTCATGGAGATTGTTAGCACTTAGCTGCAGTTAGCACTGTCTGCTAGGGGTCTGACTGAAGCTAACATTTTAGCATGTCCTTTCTTGTTGGGTCAGACGCTGGCCACGCCCACCTGGTAGCTGATCAGCCCTTTTTCCTGCTTTGTCATGCGCTCTTTCTGCACACAGGCTGGTGTAGGTGGACTCTCCTTGACATATTGATGTCCACTAATGCTTGAGTCTCATTTGAGATCTAGTATGAGCACGGACTTGCGCGTAATGAGAGCTGATTTTCTTCATTCAGCTCTATTTAGTCACAAATGAACCATGCGCCTTTGCAAATGGCCCCCAAAGCATACTAGGGGGCTAAAATAGGCAATAATAGATCAAGATCAAAATGTGTATTATCAATTTTGGTTACGCGTACTTGAATAAAGCTTTACTTGGCAACATTGCGTTTAGTTTGCATAGGTTCAGTTCAAAATACATATTAGCGTAAGATGACGGGGATAATTCTGGATGTAAAAGGTGTTTCTTTGCCAGTATTTACAGTTTTAATACGCATATTATCTATTATGTAGTGAATCTGTTTGGTGTGGTTCAGCATATGTAGCATAGTAACTTTAGTTGGAACAGAAGTTCTTTAAACTCTGCTGAGCCTCATCTGAACTTTGAGGGAGACATCAAAACTGCAGGTAAGGTCATCAGGAACCAATGGGAACTGAGGTCATAGGTTGGTGTGTCCCCTGCCCCCGCACTTTTTCCCTGGAAACAATGTCCCCACAACGTGATGAATACCCAAAACTCAAGTTAAAATCTTGACTGCAATAAAAAAACTAAAAATGCAAAATTTTGTTCGGTTACTTATAGCTATGGCTGGGTTAGGGTTAAGGATGTCATAGTTAGCGTTTTCCCCATAGAAATAAATGAGTGGTCCCCAGATATGTTTACCCGACGTGTGTGTGCGTGTCTGCCGGTCATGGCTTAAGCTTCTGTGTGTCTACCTGTGTCACATGGAGCAGAAGTATGTTTACATGTGGGAAAAATATTCCATTACAGACAGAGGTGGAAAGTTCAGGTGCAAGGGGCACAAATCCAGACCAAGGTTTTGTTTCAACCGAGCAGCTGAGTATTTGTGACTCTTTATACTCAGCTGCTTGGTTGAAACAAAACCTTGGTCTGGATTTGTACTCTCTGCACCTGAACTTTCCACCTCTGTCTGTAATAGTTTATTCCTTTGCTGTGACTCCTGAGCTATGTAGAGCAAGATGGGGTAGGCGAGGAGAGGAATCCCTATGTACCTGTTCAACGTTCAATAAAGGATTATTATTATTATTATTATTTATTATTGTTATTATTAATGGATTACTTTTGTGATTGACTTCCCCAACACTACCTTTCACCAGCATGACCCTGTGGGTTGGCCTTGTGTCCAGTATTTGCTATGTTTCTCGGTAAATGTGCAGGCTGAGGAAGGAGTTCCAGCAGAAGGATGACATCATAGAGTCTCTTCACTCCAAGCTGCGGCGCACCGACACACCCTCCAGCTGCCACGCCCCCTCCGAGACCACCGACCAATCGGATGGGACCTCCTTCGCTTCCAGCGAACGTGGCTCCACGAACGAGGACCTGGAGCTTGGCTCGGACGTGGATGTGGCCAGCGAGTGTGGCCGTGAGGAGCGGATCCGGCAGTCGCGACCTGGGACATCCAGCACAGGTAGCGAAGTTCCTTCTTGTTGCTGAGTAACATTGGAAAATAAAAGGTAGAAAGTGGGATCGTGTAGTTAAATAAGACCTTAACCCTTTATTTGATGTAAATATAAGAGAATGCCTACACCTGGATCAGTGTATCCCAGTTCTGGTAAGGGGCATTTCTCGACAAGAGTTGTCAACACTTGCATCAATTCTTGAATACAATTTTGAATAACAGTTGGTGACATTACATTTAGATTTACATATTATATATTTAGCAGACAGTTTTATCCAACGTGACTTACTTTTTTTAGAAAGCTGAGTGTCAGTCAGTCCCTGGAGCAATTACAGTTAAGGACCCTGCTCAAGGGCTCAACAGTGACATCACTCTGCCGACCACTGGGGGTGAACCGGCATTAAATGTTTTCGAAGTTAGTAAGAACCAATTGGATACGAAGATGGTAGGATGTCATAATTTGTTTAGACAAGGTGTTCTGTTATATCAAACATCAAATGAAGTCTTACCGTCAAAACTAGTAGAAGCGGCTATTTCATTGTTGTGAAGAATGCCAGTTTTACCGTTCACGGTCTGCTTTCAGAGACCACCCCTTGTGGTGGCAGCATGACATGGCACCCATGCATCCCATCATCCGCTTCTCCATCTCATGAGGCTCAGTCCTCCAACAGCTGTACCAGCATACCATGCTCACAGTTCATGCCTGTGGAGAATCAGGATGAAGGTAGGCTGTGATTTCAGGTGGCACAGATTTCTCATTTTTTTGACCAGTGTTGCCTTTAAGACAATCCTTCAGGATATACATTGTATGTCTAAGGTCTACTTGAATCTAGATCTAAGATCTTATCTTGGTATGGAGAACTTTGATCTGCAGAACCCTTGCCCAGCCCATTCCTTTCTCTGTTCCCTATCTCCAGGCCGATATTGTGGCCCTATTTCCAGTTCCCTCCCCATTCCCCAGTCTGAATACTACCCAAACCCCCGAGGTCAGAGCGGAAACACACCCTTAGACCCTCACTCACCCCTTCAGGGCACGGGCCTGTTCTCATTGGCCGACGCCCAGCAGGAGCTACAGATGCTGCAGAAGCAGCTGGGAGAATGTGAGCTTCTGTGATGCCCACCTCTCCCCACACCCCCCCACCCCACACACACCTGGCATGGCAAACTGCAGCCACCTGTCTGCCAAATGGATCATTGCATCTTACGTTATTGGCCGTTGATCGACTCTTGGATCATCTCACCACTTTGCTGTTTGCTCAGTGTTGCTGCTTCTGTCAACATAAACATTGAAACACTAACCTGTCATGTGATCAGAAGATACGCATTAACCCCCCCAGTCTAATACTGGGCAGTTTAATCAGTGTTGCCTTCCTCAAGACTCACTGACTGAATTGTGCATGTAATGTAAACCATGGAAAAAATGACTGGTATTACTGGTATTTACATATTTGCTATTTACATATTTGGCAAATGCTTTTGTCCAGATAAGTGTTGCATGTCAAAATCTGATCCTATTTTATGTAAACTGCTTGCACTGAATGATGATGCAAGAGCTGTATTTTAAGTAGACAAAGATACCTGAGTTTAGTTAATTTTCTGTGCTTGACACGTAATTTGCTTGTTGTTTCATTGTGATCTGGGTTAATTTTTCCTTTCCCATTTATAGGCTTTTCACTGTCCCACCCAAATCCATTACCTGGCTTCCATCGAGTCCCACAATCCCACCTGGAACCCACCAGCCACATGCCTATGTCCCACAATGCCTTTCACCCGGCATCATTTGGGGTCCCCGATGGGACTCCCACGTTGAATGCATTCACTAACCTGCTGGAGAGCAGTGCCTCATGGGATACCGGTCATGTGCAGGGGGGTGGGTGTGTAAGTGCCTCTCCTGACCCGTCGGGCCTCCTGAGGGAAGTCCGGGCTCTGAGGCAGCAGCTCGAGGACTCCATCCGCGCCAACGAGCGACTTCGCCATCAGCTGGAGGAAAGGTTGGCAACGGCTTCCCGAGATGCCGGTAAGAGGGTGGTCTGGCTACCTCGGGTCAATTGACCATTGGCTGTGATCTGTCCATCATTGTATGACTTGTTTTCCTATAGTAGCACCTACGAACATCTACATCCAAGGACTGGAATCCCTCACCCCGTTGGCCAATGAGATCAGAGCCCTGAAAGAAGAGAACCTTGCTCTTCAGGCCCGACTGCAGGCAAGCAGAGGTAAGAGCTTGGAAGATGAACCTCTGGTTGATAGTAAAATAAGGCAGAGATGGCCATCAGAATCAAAGTCAGGTAATCCAGCCCCTGGTAATGCGGAGCTTGAGCCAAGCCATCAGCCAAGCACCAGGAGCATTATGCTGTATTTGGTGATGACCGAATGAAGCTTCATGAACCATTTGCTATATTTTCTAACACCACTAGATGGTGCTCTCTATTCAAAAACAGGCTCAGTTCATCCCCCAAAGTAAAGCAAGAGCGCCATCTAGTGTGGTCATAAAATACAGATGGTTCATGTACCTTACGTCTGCCTGGCCTCCATGTCAAACAGACGCCTGCCAGGAAGCAGAGAAACTGCGGGCCATGCTGAAGGAATCAGAGCTAGAGGCGGAGCAGTGGAAGGAGGAGCTCCAGCGGCTGCAGGCGCACAGCTGCGATCAGGCGCTGGAGATGCAGCAGCTGCAGCTGGAGCAGGAAGTCTGCCAGGAGCGCATTAAAAGGTGATTTTTACATGCAATTTCCTTGCATGTGGTCTCAGTAGAAGTGATTGCATTATCGCATCACAAGCAATGTAACTGTTTCACGGCTCTGCCGGAGTGTATGTGTTGTTGCAGTCATCGCATTTGACCGTATGTACTGCGCCTGTTCCTTATTGTCTCTAGGCTGCAGCAGGAGGCCTGTCTGCTGCAGCAGCAGCTGACTGAGACCCAGCAGCTTGTAGACTCACTGAGGTGTGAGCTTGGGTTCTACGACCAGATGTGCCGGAGCACCACGTGGCCCCCTGCAGGTCAGCAGTCAACAGTCAACGAAAAGGACAATAACTATATCATGGATAATAAAAATGAGTTTGAAATACAAATTATAATGAAAATGACAAAAAGACTGTGACCCTGCATTGGATGACCTTAAGGAAAATGGATAAATCCATCCATCCATCCCATTCATCCGTCCATCCATCCATCCATCCATCCAGTCATATTCAACTGCTCTGGCAGGGTCACAGGGGATCCGAATCCTGAAAATGGATCTATTAATGGGTAAAGTTGCAAAAGAGAGGATATTTATTGGAAGGAACGATGGAAAATGAAATACTTTTGACAGACAGATTAGTTCTGTGGTCAAAACAAGTTTCTATCAACTCAGACAGTTGGCCAAGTCAAGCCCTATCTCCCTCGTAAGGATTTTGAGAGAGTGATCCATGCTTTTATTTCTGCTCGGCATGACTGCTGTGACTCCCTATATGCAGGCCTTGACCCCTCTGGTATTCGGGGATTACAGCTGGTCTAAAATGCGGCTGCTCGGCTCCTTACGGGGACAAAACAGCATGAGCACGTAACCCCAGATCTGTCCGCTCGCCACTGGCTTCCTGTATCTCTTACAATTGATTTTAAGATTTTGTTGCTTGTTTTTACGACTTCAAATGGGCTCACCCCTTCTTATTTATCTGAGCTTTTGAGGATCCACACCCCAGTTAGGGCACTACAGTCTTCTAACCAGATTATTCTGGACGTTCCCAGGACGAGGCTCAAAAATAGATGGGATCGGGCCTTTTCGGCTGTAAGGCCTGTCCTGTGGAACCGCCTACCTCAGAACATCAGATCTGTTCCTAATTTAGAGACTTTCAAGTCCGTACTTTAAACCCACCTATTTTCCTTGGCTTTTGTTTCGAGTTGGGCCCAGACATCTTAGTGCAGCGTAATTGTACCTTATTTTATTTTCATCTTAATTTTGTATATTCTATTGTTCCTTGTTTTATTGTTGGCTAACCTGTGAAGCACTTCGGTCAACTATAGTTGTTTTAAATGTGCTATACAAATAAAGTTGAAATTGAAGGAGTAAATGTAGAACTGGACAACCTCTGAAAGGACTGATCACAGCAAACTCAGTGTCACATGACAGTGAAGTCTGACACCCTTTTCCCTTCCAGCCTATAGAAGCCGCGACTGTCCAGCTGGCGCGCCTGCAGCTGCAGATCTTTCAGACCTGCTGGATGAAATGCGCAGGCTGCGTACGCAGCTAGAGAGCAGTTACAAGGAAAACAGCAAGCTGCGTGCGCAACTTTTGCAGCAGCCTGACAGCCCGGGAGGCCACGCAGAATCCCACCTCTCTGGCTATGGGAAGCATTTCTCTCACGGTGAGACACCCTCAATCCCCCCACCGGCGCCCCCTGTGGACTCATTAACATGCCAGTTAATTCTCAGGCGGCATTTTATTCAATAAATAAACAAAGGAAATGTACAATACACACACAGTACAATTTTAACCCCTTTTAACCCAATTATTTCGCTGAATGTTTCCCTATGAGTTTTATCGTAAAATCTTTTTATTTAACATTAATTTACACGGTTGTTGGCCTAAACTGAGGTTTGTGGATAGGTTGTAATGTTGATGCTTTAAGCACCATGGGACATACTTGTTGGTGAAAAGGCACTATTTAAAAATAAATAAAAATAAATTCTTTATTTATATTCACCGCAGTAGAATAGTGCATCTCCTTAGACAGTATGACAGCTGGCTGACATATCTAGATCTCAAAGTATCACCCTACCTGCCTTTTATTGACTCTGCTGAGTCTGTCTTGCTTCCTGCCCCAACAGACCTCGCACTGTCGCCGCCTGTCAGGGACCCTGGGCCCTGTGACGCTCCCCCCCCGTCTGCCCCCGACTACACAGAAGCAGAGTCGTCTGAACTTGCCGCCTATGGTATGCTGATAACTCCTCGATTTAACCCGCCTCATGGATTTTTCAGTTACCATGGAGAACTAGTGGAAATTCCGTTTTCTAAAGTAGAATTTCAGTATTTTATATAGTCAAGTAAAGCAAAATGAAACGAATTAATATGATGTAGTAACACAATGTGCATATGAGAGTCCTGTGTAACCGTGGTGCTTGTCGTGGAGAATTTGGGTCTTAAAGAAGGATCGTTAAAGGACCGTTGTTCCCAATCAGACCTAGAGCCACGGTCCCTCCTGGAAGGAGACGCATCGAACGGCTCCTGTGCCAGCAAGAGCGGCCACCACGCCGTGGGCCATGTGGGCGACTTCAGTGCCCTGCGGCAGCAGATCCTGGAGGGGAAAGTCCTGGTGCAGGACATAGAGGCCGTTTTGCAGCGTTCCCTCAAATGTACCCTGCTGGGACCCACAGGGACCCAGGTGAGTGCCGCTTCGACCTCCTGACCCCCAGGCTGACCAGCAAGCCGTTGTCTCACTACCCTCCGGTCTTACCCTTTTTACACAGGCTCTGGACCACAGCCACCTAAGAGGCCTCTTGGGCAACACCAGAACTTTGCGGCAGATCCTGGAAGAGTCCAGCTCTCTGCTTAGAATGTTCTGGAGAGCAGCACTGCCCAGCAGCGAGGACTCTGCCCAGCAGGCCAAAAAGGTCAGTGCCAGATGGTCCAGCCCCTCCAGCATGGAGGAGATCCGTGTGGCTGTTTCCAATTGTGTTTGTACTAAAAACACACGACTCGCACTGCATCACCTTTGTTGGTGGTAAAGTATAATTGACTTCATTTTGTTTATTGAGAACGAGTGCATGCCCACCGTTAGGAGACCTCTGTCGGGTGGGTTTTCTCCTGGGATTTGTCTTACTGTGCGTCCACGGGCACCAGGAGCAGTCCATGAGGAATGAGATTCAGCAGCTCCTCCAGAGGACTCGTGACCAGGAGGAGGCGCTGCAGGGCACTGCAGAGAGGCTGCGGAGCAGCAACCGTAGCAAGGAGAACATGGAGCACTTCATTGTGAGCCAGTGTAAGTCCAACCCCACGTCCCTCAGGATGGCTGAATGCCTGTCAGGGGCTTTCCAGCCATTACTGAGTCATCTTAGGCTGGAAGTATGGAAGCCACTCCCTGCCCCCACCCCCCTTTGGCCTATTAAATTCACAGGTGCTCTGACACCTTCCAAAAAGAACTCCCTTACCTGGTCCCTGAGCTCCTCCCTGACCTGGTCCCTGAGGTCCTCCCTGACCTGGTCCCTGAGGTCCTCCCTGACCTGGTCCCTGAGCTCCTCCCTGACCTGGTCCCTGAGCTCCTCCCTGACCTGGTCCCTGAACTCCTCCCTGACCTGGTCCCCAGCTCTCCTAATCACGGAATCAAACTGACGTGGCGTGTGTATGTGTGTGTGAAAGAGAGAGACTGGGTACAGATGGCACTGTGTTGTCACCCGTAATAACGTCTAACTTCTTCCTGTACTCCGCTACAGTATCGAGGACACGCAGTGTTCTGAAAAAGGCCCGGACAAACCTGGAGGTAAACTTCAATAATCAGTATATTCAAACTTAGAGCTTATAAATCCCTTTGGAGGGGAAATTTGAAGGATACTGTATGATCAGTGTACAATGAGATACATTCTTTGTAAGCTATATTGAAGGAGCAGTTTTTGGCTGGAAAAGGAGTTTTTTTTAAGACGGTCTGCATCAGAGGTGTCAAACTCGCTCTATGGGGAGCTCTACATATTGTGGTTTTTCTGATTTGTGTCTCCAAAATCACCAAAATACAGGAACCACTTGCTAGTTTGAGATGAGTGGTTGGAGCTGAAAGCAGCATACGACTGGCCTTCCATGGACTGAGTCGAGGCTGTTGCCTGTTGTTCGCCTCTACTCTTTCTGTACCCTCTGATCTTTGACCCCTTTCGTGCTTTTTTTTTCTCTCCCCCTCTGATTTCCTATTGAATATATCCAGAAGAACGAGTACAAGCTTTCCACCCTAAGTTCCTCCTCTTCCTCTCCCAACCCCGGTAAAGGTACGGCATGCAGGCTCCTCCTGTGCCGTAGCTAGACGTGTCACTTCCTGTCACTTGTCGCTGCTTCCCATGACAGGGATAACCGCTCGCGTCTATAAGTGGCTGCCTCATTAGTGGTACGCGCTAACCTTTAACTGGCTAAACGTCGAGATCTTGTGAAGTTGGATGCCGAGTTCAGAGTTCAGGAAGTAGGATATGCTGTAAAGGCCTGTCGCACTGGGACGTCAGCCTGAGTTTGTTTTGCTTGCGTGCTCACAACAGACTCCGATAAGCTGTAGGTGCCTGTGGAGGCTCGCTGATCCTCAGGAAGCATGGGCATGCTAACCAAGCATGATGAAGCCGCTGGGGGCCTGTGTCACAAAGCCAGATTTCTGGCTTAGCCAGATAACATGTTAGATTTAAGGTAGAGTTGGCTAAATATAAGTGAATGAAGATAAGGTCCATTTAAACTGGGGTAGCTTAAATCTAGTTGTTATTATTGAGAATAGTATTATATTATTATTGTCTTTTGATAATGTTATTTGGTAATATGTAGGATAGCCTACGATATTCCGTATTGAGATCTTTTTTTTCCAAAAATAAAACTATGAGATGGATGGATGCTGTTATCACAGGAGTTCTGTTAAAAACTATTTCCTTGCACTTTTGGATGTTTGATGTCGCTGCTGTTTGCGCCTTAACTTCTCCGCAGGGATTAATAAAGTTTGTCTGTCTGTCTTCTGATGCATTCTCCCCATTCTCTTTCTTAGCTGAAGGTCCAAGAATCCCCTGGAACGCCCACCGTTCAGACTGTGGATCTGTGACATATCGCCCCCTGCAGGCAGTCAGTCAGCAGGTTGTCAGGAAGCGCACTGGGCGGCGTTTATTTCCAGTGGCAGCTCACTGACGAGTTCCCAATCGAGGCCTTTTTTGATCGGAGAAAAGACCCCTTTGTCTTTTGTAATCGCAGTTGGCCAAAGTAATTGACGAACATTGCTTGGCAAAACGATTTTGCTTTTGTTTTTGAGATATCGAAGGAAGGATCGGAGACTTTTGCTATTTGAAAAAGTGTGCATTTTTGCACGCAGGCATGTTGTCTTCTATACCTGCCAGCTCGCAGATTATTTCATGTATTTGCATGTTGTTATACGGTTTGTACGAAATATGGATATTTTAAGTCTGCAAGTTCCCCATACCATAGAAAGGTATTTTCTGTTTGACTCATAATAGCTGAAGATACTGAATATATAGGATTTTTCTTCTGAAAGCACCAAAACACCATTACACTCAAATATTGATAATGTAATTTTTATTAACATTTTAAAATGGGTTTCGCCACCATTTTAAAATAAATGGCGTGGAGAAGAGCCCCAAAAGTCATTTGTAGAGTACAATATTCGAGATTAGCATGTGGAATAAGTACTGTTTGTCAACTGGTATTACACCGGCTATGCCTGACACTGGAACTAAGTGTTATTTTAAGACCGTCAGTGCAATATAAATGAACTACAGCTCACTCTGTAATCTATGTTCACTGGAATATAGTTTTTATGAGGGTGCAGTGGTACTGTGAAAAAGGAAAGGCTGTTTGTGTAACGAAATCTGAAATGTTTTGTTGTGTTTTCTCTTTCCTGTTAGCCTGTGCTTCACATACTGATGGGTATCACCATTAGCCACTGGCTTCACGCCACCTCCGACATCCTGGTGGAGAAATGTCTTTGAAATTTTAACTAGAAGTCTGAACGGGGAGGCGGTAACCATTAGTGGTTTGGTCCATTTATCGGGATTGACTAGGTATTGTTTAGTTTGCACTTGTCTTTATAGATGGACCAAACATTTTATTTAATGTATATAATTTACACATTTCACAAATAAGAGTACCTGGAATAATTGTACCCTGCAATGCCAAACCCCAGTATGGTATTTTTGCTAAAAAAATCTTTGCCCCCCTCTCACACAAAAAAAAGAAATCTTAATCAAAATTTTGTATCTGAAGTGGATAATTATCACTAAGTGTGATTTTTAAAAACATTGCAAACATCGGCAGGGTGCTGATATAACGTGTTAAAGGTTATACGCAAATGTGTGTTGGCTGCTTCCCGCTAAGCTGTATATTGCTGTATATTTTGCATTTTCCTGCTGTAAATAATCAGCTTTCTGTATATATATATATTGGTTTATGCTGGTTAGTATGTTTGCCTTGGATACAAATGAAATATCCTGGGTGGCTGTGAAATAGCTTTTTGTTTTATTTCTCCCTCCTGATGTGACACGTCACGAGTTGCAAAAATTGTATTTCCTTGTCAGTGCCATATTGTTTCCACCTGATTTTGGTCTCGTCTCCTGTATAGTCAAATATCTGGCCTCTCTCCTAATTGATGGGGGGGTGGCGGGGGGTGGTATTAAGTTTGTACCCTGATGTATTGCTGCTGTTCCAATGCTTTGAATGTCAACTGAATGGTCCTAGTTGTGAAACTCTTTTTAGTGGTGTCTTGGCGCCCCCTGCTGGTGTATATGGAGTCTGATAGCGTGGCCCGCTTTTCTCTTCCCTCTTTCTCATTACATCTGACAATCTTCAGACATTCTGGATTTTTAATATGGAAATTTCAACAAAACCTAAATCGATTTAAAAGTTCACCTATGCGTAGGTGAGGAAAGGTCGGCCATCTGCTGTTCGGGCAGTTCCGCCAACCCACTCCTCAGGGATATACAGACAGTCCAAGTTTTTGCTCCATCCCAGATGGTCCACATTTTTGCTTTCTCCCAGATCCCGGTAGCAAAACCGCAGACTGTCTGCAGGTCCGCGAGGACTGGATTGGGAAATGCTAGGTTGGAGGAATCAGCGGTGTGGGTCTTGGTGATGTCCTACCTCTCAGTGTTGTATGAATTGTACATAGCAAGTGCCAAGTGGTTCACCCTCTAAGGCTCCTTGCGATATTCTGTGTGTAAGCACATGTTTTTGTGAGTGTGCCACCTCAGACCCCATGGGCTCTGACTGTGAATCGATGTGTTGTGTAGGTCAGTGTTTCCCAATCCGGTCCTCAGGGACCCACAGACTGTCCACGTTTTTGCTCTCTACTGGGAACTGGGAGGGAGCAAAAATGAGGACCGTCTGTAGGTTGCCAAGGACCAGGTTGTGAAACACTGGTGTAGGTGGGGAAAAAAAGATGTTTGAAAGCTTTGGCTTAGTAGGAATTAAACACTACTGCATACTG
The DNA here is from genome assembly GCA_026776945.1 of Isichthys henryi. Classification (NCBI taxonomy): domain Eukaryota; kingdom Metazoa; phylum Chordata; class Actinopteri; order Osteoglossiformes; family Mormyridae; genus Isichthys; species Isichthys henryi. The sequence continues at coordinate 7,016,683 of JAODJX010000047.1, forward strand.
ACTTGGGTGTGAATTAATGTGGTTCAATCACAAACCAGACATGGGGAAGGAATTTAATCATTCCTATGGAAAACCATGATGGAATAAACATGTAAAAGCCAACATGCTCAAGATGTGGGCATCAAAGGTTGCATCATAGCTACAGGCGGGTGCAATAGAGCCAGCAGTTTTCCAGGCAGGAAGCCTGGAGCAGTAAGAGTCAAGCAAGGGTGCAGAATAATAAAATAGAACATTGATCCTGTGGAGAAATGTTCTTTGCTCCATCTTGCTCTCCGTACACAGGGGGGTTAGGGGAGGGGTCACAGAAAATCGCCACCCAGGGAGCTGCGAGTTAAGGGCTTCGTACCGTGTTCCATTTGAACACGGAAGTCAGAAATTATAAGTACCTAGTCGGGAATTTCAACTGAAATGCCTCCTTAAGTGGCGAACCTCTGCGACCCCAACCTCAGAATTTAGGGTGGCTGCACCCTTTATCAACAGAAGTGAAAGCTGTAGTCATATAATCTTTATTAGCAATTATGCCTTATTTGTGTTTCGGAAGTCATTTACACAGTTCTGTCCAAACACTATCTATGGTCATGTTGCTACAGTGTTTGTATATGCAAAATACTGCGTAATGTGTTATCAACTGGTATTGCTAACAATGAACATAATTCTATTTTTATAAAAATAGTTTTCTCCCATATGGGGACCACACACACACACACAGGTACAAGTCCACTGAGTCACATTCCATCCCCAGAACTAGACTCTCTGAAGTCAGGGTTTTCCAAAGAGATGCCACATGGTGTAACACCGTGGGAAAAAATAGCATTCAGCTTCTCCATTCTTTAGTAGCCACAACCTTAACAAGGTCTAGCCTCTGGTCTAGTCTTTGCTCCCTGTTCCACTTCCCTGCAGAGGGCATGATGTTCCCACCAGAATGTATGTCTATTTTCAGAAAACAGAGAGACAGTATCCCCAGTGTCTGAGTGGTAAGTACAAGACCCTTTGCTATAATGTTTAGTCCCGTTGCAAAAGCACAGTCTAGCACCTACCAAGCATGGTTGAGATGACTGTGTGTGTTAGACGGGAAGACCTTCTGTGTGGGGGAAATCAGTGTCATGTCAAAGGTTCTTAGAAGAGCATGAGTCATCTTGACAGCAAGATTCAGATTTGCCACAAAGAAACAACGATAACTGCCTGGACTCGGTGTAAGTCTGAGGGACGCTAGCCGTGAAAGTCCGAAATTTAGAAAAGTTGACTATTTATAATGTCTTTTTATGGTCCAACCCTAAAAAAGTTCTCATGCTATTCCAGCAAAGTCCTTGCTGCTGTTCTAACATGGATGCCGGAAATCGGGTTGTAGAACGCGATAGTATCTGATATGTAGAACCATATTGACTCATGCAGTAATGTTGCAGATGGAACAATCAGTGCCACGTGGTTAAACACAGACAATGAAGGAGATCACAGAGGAGGTTCTGTCTTCAGAAACAAGGAGCACTCTCAGCTGTGAGAGTCTCTTGCTCTGTCTGGCGTTTTGGACCGATCAGGTAAACCAGTGGTACAAATAATGTTTGTACGGCCATGTTTGTGGTATTTGAGTTGGATGTCTTGTTGATGTGCCATGATTTTAAATATAGACACACCAAGCTAAGTTTTAAATAGATATTCAAAATGCTTTCTACTCATTAGACAAACATAGGTGTGGGAAGGTGTTTTGAGCTCAGCCTGCCAAAAGTCGGAACGGCCAGTAGACTATAAGGAAGCTCTTTCGTATCATCGGAAGCAATCAAAAGTTGTTATAGTCGCCTCAGTCATTGTGAAATAACAATGCTTTGGGATTTTTTTGATGAAAAACGAGCAGGCTGTGCCACAATATTGCAATACTGCATTACCACCAACTACCAGAGGGGGTGCTGAAGCACTGTCAGTACCACCACTTCCAGCAACCACTATAGACAATGACTTAGATTTTCAAATAGTGTAAGGCAATTACATTAGTGGTGAGGTGTTTAAGGTCTTTCTGACCTTAAGCTACTGATGTGATTGAATTATGTTTACCTTGGCTTAGAACATGTGAAATATAATACAATCCATATTTTTTCATATAAAAGCCTTTACAAACCATTAATTTTTAGTTTATTTTCAAGTGGAACCAGGCTTAACCATTCATATTAAACATGTAACCCTCATCAACATAAACCAAAAATGCTACTTACCATTAAAAAATATTTTAAATTAAATGCATGTAAAAATTCAAGTTTTTTGCTTCAGAAAGCTACAGTATACAAGCATTCAGACGTTCTGTGTTTTTGCACAATGTGTAATTTCCTTTACATAATTTATATCCCTATTCAGTCAAGTACAGAAAATCCCCAAGGTTAAATATGTTCCAATGGATGGAACGTCTTTGGATTTGTGACAGACCATATAAAATGTAAAACTTCCTTAAATTCCTACAAGCACGACAATAGCGATCATTAGACAACATGTTGCCTAACTGCATGGGAATCGCAGGTAATACAAGCAGCAACATAAATGCGAAATGAAGGCATTTTGAATGGGCACACCTGAACACATCCATTACGACGCTGTATGACGCCAGTGTTTAAAGACAGACATGCATAACCCTACTTTTCAGGCATGAATGTAATCCTCATGCAAGATATCGCTCCCAGTTTTGTACAGAGACACAGCATGTAACAGATAAACACATTGCTATTTGATAAATATATATATATTTAAAAAAAACAAAATCACAGCATTGCCATCACCACAAGAGGATACTGGAGATTGTATAACAAAAAAAAACTACAGTACAGGATTCATATTCTGCATAGTTTAAGCTTATATACTGTTCCTTTATATTTTTCTGTTCTACTCACAGCATGGATTAAATGCACAGGTAAAGTGCTTGCAGTATCGTGAAAAAAGGCAACAGCAGAATTGCGTGGTTTCATCCCATGCACGTGACCTGGACGGTCATGCTCATTTGACAAGAGAGAAGTCCCAATCAAAAAAATATATAAAATAAATAAACCAGTGGCACATGCATTCTGGGGGGGGTAAAATAATATGAAATAATGAGACGGACGTATCTGGGATGTTGTCGGCCATATGATGTCCCTCAACAATAGGGTCAGCACTGGTGCTGTGTGTGGTATCGCATCACATGACAAAAGCCATACGAGGCTGTAAAACGTTTATAGAGCTGAATTCCCGGACGTTTTTTTTTTTTTTTTTAAAGGACGCTCTAGTTACGAACATGCTGCTTTTCTATGTATCAAAAATTTCTGAATACAGTAAATAACAAATGGATGTCTGATGCTGTAAAATCCTTAGGAGTCTTACATTTCCCAGTTAAAAAGCAGTTTTCAAATGCTGTCAATTGAATTGAAAACCTATTTGTCTGCCTGATGCAGGAAAGTAAAAATTTGTAGTCAAAGTAACTGTATTTGGTTCAACGGAAAATGCACAGCTTAGCTCAGGCATAATACAATCGTTGCTGGGAAATTTGTTCTTTCTCCCCGAATGATTTCAAATGGTCATTAATGTCCTTCCTAAGATACACAGACCTGGTAAAAAATCTGTCAAATTCTGCACACTTCATCTTAGTGGTTCTTAGTCTGTCACGATGAAACAGGGACGACCATGATGAGCTCATAACGGGGGCCTAGAACACTTCCGTAAACAGCTTTTGTTTTTTAGTGTAATCCCAGCCGATGTGGTAACGAACGATACAAACATGCCGACCTGATCGAGTACAGAAAATTAGATGGGCTTGTACAGTAAAGAGGTGACGTATTTCTTCTTGTATCGGTGAGTAGCACTGAGAACCATCACGCCGTCCTGAACACAAAAAAAAATAAGTGATACATGGGCCTTTTTACAGTACACATCGATCCTATATAATTTAATATGGATAATATGTGGATTAATATAAATGTGATGAAAAAAACTATTACTACTACCAGAAGACCATATTCTTGTATATTTTGAGATCTGACATGACAGCAATAAGCACTGTGATGAAATTGTACCTTTATTGAGAGGGCATAGAGGTGATTCAGCATAACGTGGTTGGGTTCTGGCAGCAGAGCAGGATCACACTGGAAGGTAAATGTTTTCAGCCCATTATTTACTGCAGAACAAATCAGGACAACCCTTCTCACGACGGATGATTCAAATCTGGTCCATGCTGGATGAGGCCCTTTCAGCATGCGGCCAGGGGAAACTCACTGAGATGTTTGTGTCCTTGTTCAAGATGACCTGGAGAAGGTGTGGGGGGAGGATGGGTGGGGCCTTGAAGCGCTCTTCAGGTCGGAACACGTACACCTCCTGCCCGTAGGGGCCTGGTGGAGAGCTGGAGAGATCTGATGGACAACGAAAAACCAGTTTAAGCCTGGTGCTTCTTGTACCTCAACAGTGAACATCCATACTGCCCCCCTGCTCTCCCATTTACACTTATTTCATCTGCACTTTTATTGCATTAACTGAGTATGTGGCTCAATGGGCTAAGCCTCTGTCTATGATCAGAAGGTTACTGGTTCAAGCTTGGCCTTGGACCATCTGTAGGTCCTTGACTAAGGCCCTTCACCTCCCAGCTCTCTGGTTCTGCTATGGTTGGCTGCCCTTTGTAGCCAGCTTACTGTCACCTACAGAGAGCAAGTTGGGGGAAGTATAAAGATCATTTCCCCATAGGGATCAATAAAGTATCTACTATTAGTTTGTATTCAAGCTAAGCTCCATGTAAATAACAGATCATATCATGTTAACTTAAGAGGGGTAGTGAGTGGTTCAGTGGGCTAAGCCTCTACAGCCATGGTCAGAAGGTCATAGGTTCAAACCCCAGCCTTGGCAGAACAGTCACATGTGTGAGAGTCCTCAAGCAAGGCCCTTAAGCTCCAGGGGCACCACATGTTGGCTAAACCTACACTGTGACCCTCCCCCAAGCTATGGAGAGCAAGATGGGGCAGGCAAATAGAAGAATTCCAACATAGTTGTGCAAATAAAGAATTTATCATTGGACTTGGAGCTGTCAGCTGTGACCAACAGTTAATGTTTTTCACAGTGTTCCCTTGAAAATCATTACATTACTGACAGCACAAATAAGGCAGCTAACTTTTGGACACAAGTTGATACATTCCAGAGACTGCAGATTTTGGTGGCAAAGTGCTTCATTTCCATTCTTCAAGAAAGAGAGCCTGTCTTATAGGTTTAAGAATGTTTTATTGACTCCTATGACTCTGTTCACCTGATGTATCTGAACACTCAAGCGAATCCACTTGCAGGGCATCAAACACTTCAAAGTCGGACTTCTTCACATGGATCAGGTTGTTGATGGTTCCCAGCTGGCTGGTAACTACTGGCTAAAGCAGAAACAGATTTATCAAACACTTGTAATCTTGGAAGTAATGCCAGAACTTTCCGCAGCATGTGTTTTCAGGTCACCTCTGATGGGTCGTGCAGCCACTGTCCGTCCACAAAGAACTTGTATTGGTGCTCCCCTTCGGGTAAGTCCAAGATTGCTACAAAGTCATTGTGACTGGAGAAAGGGAGTTTTGTTATGAGCAAGTTTAAATACCTCACAATGACTTAGTGATTTTACAGGATTTTTAGCATTGCTTAATAAAGAATACACAGAGCGAGTGGTGTGATATAGGTTCTAATCCCACCAGAGGGTGAGTTTTTTTGATATGTTAGAGGGAATAACAGTGTTGAATATTCAGTTCCACACTCAGACAATGGATTGGAATGGTAACTCAGAACAGACAAAGATAAATGAGTAGCTAGCAAGACCGAAGAAACAGAAGTACGTTTTTCCAATCCTAACCGAGAGACCCGTGACGCGGCTGCAGGAACCAGCTACCATAACATATACTGTGAATGCAGAGTTTGTGAAGACGGGCAGGCTCAAGGCTGCAGAACGTGTGAACCAGCGTCAGCCGTTTGCCAGCAAAGTTCCAGGGCAAACGTGGTCGCAGACAGAATTTCAGTTATTCTGCAAGCTACAGGGCTACTTTACTGATACAGATTGCAGGCAGGTGACGTTCTCTTTACTTGTAGTGCCAAAGTTTGTTACCAGGTACTATTACTTGCATATTCCCTTTTTGATAGGCACTACCAATTTTCCAAACTGTTTGTGAGCTTAGACTATATGGACGAAACCACCGACCTCCTCCCTAAAAGCCAAAAATATTCAAGGGGTTAAAAAAATGCAGTCGAGATGTGTTATTACGGTAATACACATAGACAAGTCCATTTGACATTTAATTGCATGAGAGGAACTGGCCCACCTTTTATTAAGTGGGATCTTGGTGCTCCAGTTGTTAAAAGACCCAGCGATATAGACCTCCTTCCCCCCACCAGCCCAACGGATCACGGTGGGCCTGGCCTGGGGCCCCGGCCTCACGGGATCTTCCAGGTCCTGGGCAAAGGGTGTGAACTCCTTTTCCCCTGAGGGCTGACAGATATTTGCAATTGGCTGAGTTGCACAGTTCCCCCATCTCTCCATCCTGCATCTACTGTGGCGCGTTTCTACAAAAAGCTGAACACCAGCAATACTGTTCACTTAGGCTCATGTGTAGCAATGAACAAAATGCTGACAGGGACGACAACAAGAAAAAAAGATGCCACGTCAAGCGAGCCGATTACAAAACACAGGACCTTCATAGGATTTATAATTGCAATGCATTACAGCTGCATGAACACTACAGAAACATAAGTATGCTTTTAACAGTGGTATAAAACAGCACTCTAGGGACTGCTAAAGAGCTCTGACAAGAAATGCTAAAATCAAATGACAGCAATAAATGTGAACAACATTCTGTCAGCAGCAAATGTACATTTGTAAACTATTAGCAAATTACTGACAAGGACAATCGTTATTGTTCACAAAATGAAATAGAGAGAGATAGAAGCACTGTAAGTATATTTGTCCTGATGCCCCCTACACACACACACACACCAAAAAAAACTGTACCTTGCCACTCAGTGGGAAGGATGTGACTGTTTTCCTGCACACTGCTTAACAAGGTTAGAGGAAATTTTGGACACTAAGTCTCTTTTTTTTTTTTTTTTTTAAATATTTCTAAAGGTCGCCGTCCACCAGTTTGCTATTATTTTTTCCCCTCACCTGTGCCCCCACCCGCACAACTCTTTTTGTTTTTTGACGCACCCCACAGTTTGAATACCTCTGTTCCAGTCCTTGGGTGATAATGCAGGGACTGGTATGGGGATGGTCTCTTTGGAGGGTCCATTACAAAGGAGCTAGAGAGCACTGAGGCTGCCCAAACCAGGCAGTGTACAACCACACATGTGCAAAGTACCTTTGACTCTGTAGTGTGGGTGTTAAAGATATTGGGATCGTCGGTGCTGTCCACCATGATCTTGCTCGGCTCCAGTTCCTTGTGGCTACTTCCCCCATCAGCGCGGTGGGATTTTGTCCCATGGCGGTCCCCGGATACACGGTCACTCGTGTTTCCCATGATGCTTTGGTGCTCAGGACAGACCTGAACAACAAAGTAGCATCAATCTAGCCACCGTGTACAGACCGGCATGCCTTTCTTATAATCATCTGGCAAAATGATTGAGGTTCCTGAATGTTTCTAGTAAGCTGTCCTTCAATTAAGTTACTTATATGCAATAACTATTTAAAATTACTTTTTAAACAAACTTTTTGTACTAGTGATGTCACCACTGCGTAAAGGGCAGGTGCATCGTGAAGGGGAAAAAGTTAAAATGATTTTAAAGACCCCTGAGTGACAGGGGCCCTAAAAAAATTGGAACATAGGTGGATTGGTCTGAGTCCCAATATGATATGTTTTCATGGGGTCTAAAATCTCTAGTGGCACCCCTGCTCCAAGGACCACATGACCCAGCTTTCTCAATCATACATCACTTTGGATAAACACGTCTGATAAATACGTGTAATTCTTTAATGTAGACTGCCCGCATTTCATCGCAGCATTATGCAAATGCATGCATGTTACCGATGCTTTGAACAATGGCACATTAAGATTCACCGGGCCCTGCAATGAATAAGAAAAATGGATGGATATTAACATAATTAAGATATTTATAATGAAAATGTTTTTCTCTCGTATCAAATATTCTCATTTCCGGTATTTAAGAACATTTACTTTAATTTCAATTAATAGTGTGGGGTCGGATACGTATCTATTACATATACACCAGACTGTTCTGGGTGAATGTCAAATTTCGAGTATAAACGCCTATCAATGACCGATTAAGGGCCATTTAACGAGCCACAGAGCCCGTTTCAGCTTCAGACCAGAGTGTTCCCATATAAGGCAATTATACTACCAGCTCCAAAAAAACGGTACCTCGATAAGTCTTATGTAAAATAATCCATCTACAAAATTCAATATGATATGCAATATAGAAGCTTAACGTTATCTTACTTGCCAATGGATATGAAATGTCACCGTATCCAGGAGACTGTCAACCGATTTCAGAAAAAGGGAGAGTAGCCGAACACCCTCTTTTCGGGCAGGTCACTTAATGTCACTGGTCAAGCTACGAAGTAAACAACTTAAACCGATACAGAAGAGCGCAGTCTATGAACTGCCGAGTTGTCCAGGTCAACTGCCCCACAAACTACAGCATTTGATTAAGGCGGCACGACGGAAATTCCCTAAGCCGTTACAAAATCCCTCGGCAACTATAACTAGCTAGACTGCTAACTAGCAACTCTATCTGGAACGAAGTGACATTTGGCGTTTCCTATGGGCCTATAATTCAGCACATGTGCTTTTAAAAGCAGAGTTTCACACATAAAATGTACAAATCGGTGTGTAAAAAAAAAAAAAAAAACTTACCCTTTCGACAACCGCTACAACAACACAACTTAACACTTCACCTCGCTACGGCTTGTCTGGTGATCCAAAAAGCTCTATTTACGAAACGCATCGAACCCTATTCAAAGTAAATGATCATCATAAGATGAATTACAAATGATGAAATCTAGAAAACTGGTAATCTGATTTTACACAGATTGTCTAATAACATATAATTATTGAGCAATCTTGAAATCAATGCTTCCATCCAAAAGTTCCTGCTTAATAAATGTAAATGCAATGCACATTATTATCTTTTAGTTAGTTAGTACCTGAAGCACCTGAGAAAGATAAGAAGCCAATTCAAAATGCAGGTCCTTAAGATTACTTTAACTGTGAATATATAAATATCATATGATCATTTACGCCTAAGACAAGTGAAGAGTCTCTAGATTAGATTGTTTTGTTGGACAAAATAGGAGATCCACCGACATACATCGATCCATCCGACTTCCAAAACCACATACGCATGAATCATATCTCGTACTCTGCCGCAAATATGACTAGATTACTATGAATATCTATCCCAAAATAAAATTAATTGATTTTAAAGACAAAAACAGTAACTTTTTTATAAACAAAATCATTCTCCTTGTTTTCAGTAGTAAAAATGTTAATCAGAATGTGAATGGTTTAATACTCATTTTACCACGAGCTTCGCTTGAGGCGCTTACTCATGGTCATAAAATGAGCTGCCTGGGTATAGTATAATGTTGTATTACACTTAATCACTAGAGGGAGCCAAATGTTTATTGTAAAACTCGGTTTGTTCCGCTTTAGGGGTGGCACGGTGCTGCAGTGGTTAGCATGGTCTCACGCCCATAGGCGTGAATGTGTCCTGCGATGGGTTGGTGCCCCATCCTGGGCTGTTCCCTGCATTGCGCCCGTAGGCTCCGGCTCCCCCGCGACCCTGAATTTGACAAGCGGTTTCAGAAAATGGATGGGTGGATGTTCTGCTTTAAGCGCCACCACTATGTTCGTCCGTTATATTGTTATTAATACGCATTGCGCTGCTTTAATTTTAATGCAGTCAAAGCCAATGTACAAAACGTGAAAGACAGAAATTTTTGGCCTGTCACAAATATTTTTACCCATCGAACCGGACTAGAAACAACTTACTTGTTTCTTGATGTTGCTTACATCCATCCATCCATCCATTTTCTGTAACCGCTTAACCTTTTCAGAGTCGCTGGGGCCCGGAGCCTAATTTGCCTATACCAATTAAATTATTATAAACATTTAATTTTTGAATGTAATTAAACGTAATATAATGTCATTTAGGGGATTCATGAGATGTAATTGAATGATTTAATTGAATAAGAAACTGCATAAATCGTAATTGAATGATGTAATTGAATAAGAAACGCATAAATGGTGTTACCGAACTGACAGATTGCTTAAGTTGCAAAAGTGAAAAAAGACTGAATGAACCCATACAACTTTTGTTTTTGTTCACAAAACGAGGTATGAATAGAAACTCATGGTCATGGATACGTTCGATTTTTAAATCAAGCAATATTATTACTCCAACATATATGACGGTCATACTGAACCCAGTTGATCTGAACGTTTGTTATTGCCATTATGTTTAGTTATTTTAAAATTGAAGTATTTTACATTTATGACAACCATTTTACATTAGCACTAGCTGGGATACAGTTAATTTTCCATAAACTATATGAATGTGCAATTTGGTGGTCTATTTCTCTATATTTTACGTCGCCTGTCCTACTTCAAATGATCTACGTAACTCCACGGCTGTAGTTAACGACATACATGGTTAGGTAATGTTCCAACGTCCGCGTGTAGGCGGTTTGAAACAGATAATTAGCATATTGATCTTTGATTGGATCACAGTTCGTCCACGCTGCTTTCTGACCAATCAGACTAGAGTGCGTTGAATAAAGTATCGCCTTGAAGTGTGCTTTCTGGTCTTCGCGTCGAATCAACGTAGGAGTAGTTGATGGTGGGGGTGTAGTTAAGCGTTTGAACCTCGTTGCCTGTCGTGCTGCTCTCAGTTCAGGAGAGTATCATCGGAGTGCCTGTAAACGTAGATGGCTTTCATCATGATGAAGAAAAAGAAGTTTAAGTTTAAAGTAGATTTCGAGTTGGACGAACTGTCGGCCGTTCCCATTGTGAACGGTGTCCTTTTTTGTAAAGTCAGGCTTATAGACGGTGGATTTTCAGACGAATCATCTCGGTAAGCAGCTAGAGATTCTAGTCGGTGTAACGTCGACGTGTCTGTGATGTTGTTTGGACTGAAATTTAACGATTTCCTGAAATCTAATTGCGGCATGTCTTTACCACGCACATACTAATAATTCTCCTTCGCTATAGTAATACAAGGAATCAGTAGTCTGGTTGTTTTAATGTAATGTTTAACTTTACCCAGAACTGTTCTTGACTTGTAGTGTACAATGGCTAAACGAGTTTACTAGCAGCCTAAACAGTTGATGTGGTCACTTAACGACTTGGTCATATTGGTATTGCGTTTTCATAGATTAGTTGGTAAATTAGGGAGGGGGGAAATCCTGAAAACCAAGCTTTTGATAAATGGCCGTTGCCATGGTAATTCACCGTAACTCGTGGTACTTGACAGCAAAGTCAAACAATGACGGTCGCGCTGACAGTTTGAAGCTGAAAATATTTCTGACCTTTGGAGCGCTCAACAATCAATGGCCGATATATATTTGTAGGCTTATATCCTAGCTACTGCATGCTGTGTGCTCTTCATAGGTCTATACGTAAGAAAAACTCTGCAGCATGTAATGCAATTTGTTTTTGAAGGTATTTTCAGAAATGGCTGCGTCCTGTTTTGGTATTATACTGCATGCTTATGAGGAAGTAGACAGCAGTATTTGATAAAAGTAAAACAAGCATAAGTGCCGCATCGGCGCCTTTGGACCAAATACACTGCACGATTTGGTGGTTTTTTTTTCCACCTTCCCTTTCAACAGACTAAACATCTTTCAGTTTCCTTTATCAGAACCTGTTAAAATGCGGTCAAAAGTCACGTCGGATGACAGGCAGGGCTAGATGAAACATACCGTTTGCTCCAATCTGGCAGCTCTACAACTTTTCATGTAAATAATTGCTTAAATGCTCCTTAATGCATAGTTATCTGTGCATTTGTCAGTATTAAACCTAAAGGCTGTGTGAGAGCTGCAGTATTCCTTGCATCAGGTACTGAGAAAAAATATTTGAGGTAGTTGTAGATAGAGATGCTCAGCCAAGCATTACCACTTCCTTAAATTAAATGAAATTATTTTGCAGGTGTTGTCTATAAAGCATAAGCTTCTCTATCCTTATAAAACACTACTGAATATGGACATCATATGTTCTCTTTTGTAGGATTACTAAACGCATATACTCAACTCACACTTGTAGGTTTCAAATGGCCAATGGTTTAAATTCCTGCTTTTCTATGCTAAAGTATTCCCTGAGAAACACCCCTGTTTGAAACACACTGAAGGACTGGATTGAGAAGGTTAAGGAGCAGGCATTTGCCCTGTAAGGGTTGAACGAATATATACTGTTGCACTGGAATTTTGTTTAATTGTTTGCATATTTGATTTCCAGTGCATTTCTTTTAACTGTGTATTTGACACAAGGCACTAATAACAGAACATACCGTTTAGTTATTCAGTCTTATTAGAGAATGCTTGGTATGTACAGTATCAGTTAAACCTTTCATTTTGTAATATCAGGTGAAGCTTTACATTTGACTCGACAGTCTATTATTATAATTAAGAGTTTTAGTTCTGTGAAATGTCTGTAGGCTTTGATTGCTTCAGAAAAGAAAATGCTGCCAACGGAATATTTAGTCTTTTGATGCTGACCTTTCACTGACTTAGATGTTGTTGACTAGTATATTGAACTATCTCACACAGCTTGTAAATATTTGATGGATTAATAGTAAATGCTTCAGTCTTGTAACTGGTGAAGCACAGCTTGCACTGAGGAATAAGGACTTTGTAGCTGTCATTTATAAAGGTATCTGAGAATCTGAATAAGACGTTCCACGTGAAATCGTGTTTTAGGTGGTCCACCAAAAAGGATTATCTTAACCTTGTTTTACGCTTTTGTTTTATTGAATTGTATTCGGTTGTTAACATGAAACAGTAAATCCAGCCATTGTTCACTGTCAGTCTTGTTAATTCTAATTATTTTTCCTTTGTTGTGGGGTAATCATCCTGTTGCCATTTAGATTTGGTGAATTAACAGTACTGACTTCTGTCAGGCTATCTGCTGCAAACTCGACATGTTCTCTTTGGGTGGGTAGTTGAATGTTCCACCTTCAGTAAGCCAAAGAAACACGTGAAAGAGGAAACTGAATCAGGTTGAATTGTGATTGGGAAGTAGTTTGAAAGCCACTTTCCCATGATTGACCTTTGGCATCACAGTGAAACTGTGCTATAAAAGAGAGCAGGACCGAGACTAGGCTCGCTTTATATGTCAGTTTGTTCCTCACAGAATGTGACAGCGGATGCATAGAGACTGTCCTGACTGATCTAAATATAGGGATGCTGGAAACCAAATTCCCTCTCCCAGCTCGAAATGGTTTGTAATGGTTCTCTCTGGATTCTGTCCAAGGAGAATGACAAGTCAAGTACCGCAGATGATGCAGATGAAAGTATATTATTAGGGATGACAGCCATTGTCAGGAATACGATTAGATTTTTACAGCAATGCCATGATTATCAGCCAATTAAATACAAGCCATAAATATAAACTATTAAATCTAAAGAAAAATGAAACTGTATATTAAATTATTTAACAGATTCCTTTTTTCCAATACAATTGCAGACGGACTATTTTTGAATCTTTATAATTCATTAGTAAACAGGAGAAATTTCTTGAGTTAGAAGGCTAACTATTGCTTTATTGTTTTTTATACTAATATTCTTGGAACTAATGGGTTGGAGGAAAAGTGAAATTAAGGCTGTTCTGTAGAATAGAATGTTTGTTTTTTTTTTTTTGTTCTGAAACATTAACATTTATTTCTATGGTCAGTCTTTATAATGCCAGGAACTAGAGATTTAGACTTATTCAGAGATGAGTAATTTACTACATGCCCCCTAAAGGAAAATCTTTCATAATCTAAAAGTTGTTCCATTGTGTATTATCTTAAAAAGTGAAGTGTTGAAGTGTAGAGTTTTGAAGAGTGAAAGTTGATCTCTGTTATTGATGATTCAAGCCTGGTAAAGATGATAATATGACTAAGTTCATGTTTAAAAACGGTTTGGGGGGGGGATATTTTGGGGGTGGGGGGAATATGCCATAGCAACAAAACAATGATTCACCTTTATTATTCCAGATGTTACCGTCATACGCATTTTTTGTTTCATTTAAAAAAAAAAAAAAAGGTGTCTAGCAAATAGTACATAATGTGTATTTTTTTTTATTAGTAATGTTTCAGTGGTGATGAGCACCTGGGTTTAATAAAATAGTATTTACTTTTTTGCATTCCAGGATAGTGAAGTTTTTGCATAAGTTCTCCCATGATTAGTTACTCTATGCTTGAATATTGGATGTTTTCAGTCTTATCATATGAAAAATTAGCCTTAGCTAAGTTAGATTATTGTTTGCGTGCCAGAAAGGTTTGGCCTCGGGACAAATGACTTAACTTCTTTGGATAGATTTCCAGAGTTTTCCTGTTTTGTGGTTCCAGTTATGAGCTCATTCAGTTTGTTTTGTACTCCAAAGCTCTGCCTGGGTTGGAGGTTATAGCAAGGATATTGACAGGGTGTCCTCAAATCCCTTAACTATCACTTGGCTTTGACAGGACAGAGGAATGCGTAGAATGGTGTATCGGATGTATATAATCAATCGTGTGCTCATAACTGCCTCGTTGCGTTGTCCTTCGTGTCATGCATCGGGAACGGTCAGGAGAACGTGGCTCATTCAGCCGTCCAGCCAGCCGTCAGTGACTGCTGAGTCAGTGTCAGCGGTCTTTGCTACTGACGGTGCATTTCTGAAGTTCACGCCTTTTGACAGAGACGCCACTTGTAGTAGCAGTGGGTGCATGAAGATCTGTGGGATTGGAGCGTGCATGACGTGTTCGACCTCACACACCATCAGTCTTTAAGCAGTCACACTCCCAATGAGTCACTCACACACCCCATTTCAAACAATTTCTCGCCCTTTTCTAGTTTTATGAAATAGTGTTTGTTTGTGTCTCCTCAATCTTTAACGTTCTTGAGTCAAGGATATTCTGTTTGCATGTTCTGATGATGATGATGTATACAAGTTCTCTCTGACTCAAAATCTTAATGTGAAACGAGTTGTTTCTTGAGCGTTAAATTTGTTCCTTGTTTTATGAGAATCTTCTAGGCCTAAACCTTATGTATCATACTTGGAAAATACTGAGTAGTTTGTTATTCAGAAAAAAAACTACTTAAATTATTTTAGTGAGTTAGTTTCATAAAGATTCTTAACTAGAATCAACTTGTTCAATATTCTGATCCAAGGCAACAAAACAGGGTTTTATTTTAAAAAATGTATTTTTTTTAGACGTACCATTTTATCACGCGTGTACTATACGGTTTCCATGTTTGTCCTTATAGTCAGTACCTTGGTAGTTTTTGGCAGTTTCTGCAGTTGGTAATAACTGGTGACCTGATTGAATGGATATTGTTCTGTTACATTCCAATGTTTCAACATTTTAGGGTTACACTGCTAGTATCTCTTACAGGGTTAAATACTAGAGACCTGGCTTTTTTCATTTCATGTCAGTGTTTCATGAGAGAAATTGCGTCAGATTGGTACTATTAAATTGGTACAGATTGGACTCTGGTTTCCTTTGGTATAATTTTCCCTTGTCTGGCCAGAGCAGCTGTGCAGTGATTGCTCTCCGTGCCCAGTTTCTAAGGAAAGCTGACCTTTCATTGCAGAAACATACTATAGATGATGAGCTGCAGTGTTTCTGCTGATAAGCTACCTTGAGATTCGCATAAATGGTGAAAATCTCTGTGTCAGTGTCTGGAATCCACTGGAATGGATTGTCCAGTCACTTTTTTTTTTTTTTTTTTTATATGGTCGTATTTGTTTAGCCCAACACCCAGTTATTTTTGAGGTGTACAGGCTTACATATTGCCTCTTTGTTGATGATGCCTAGATTTGAATGTGCCATTGTCAACCTCCAGTGTTCCTGTTTCTTACTGCAGTCCTTATGGCTTCACTGCTACTGAGGCTCGTTGTCAGGCAACCAGCTGACTTTTTTGTCCTTTTTCAGCAGTGAGACCATAATGTGAGGTGCAGGTGTGTATAGTAATGTTTAAGGCCAGTTTGACTTATTGCCAGTGGTTTAGTGTTTAGTTTTAAATGTAATGGAGGGACAGTTCATTATCCCAGTTGAATGTATAATGATCGGAAATATAGCAGAGCTCATGGGGCTATAGCTGAGTGATAATCTTGTTTGACTGGATTTGACTGATGCAGTAATTGTCCATTCTGAATCTCAGATATCAAACATGCAATTAACAAGCTTTAAAATGGGAAACTGTGATTATGGTTATTGATTTTAAAAGCACACGTGGTTTTTACTTAAAAGTATTTCTTATCGCCAACCTTCCCCAGGGAGATGGTTCAGGCCAACTGTGTACGGTGGAGGAAGAAGTTCTCCTTCCTGTGTAAGATGAATGCCAGTGCCAGCACAGGCGTGCTGGACCCATGCGTGTTCAGAGTGTCCATACGCAAGGTACAATTTCCTGCCAAGACCTGCCCCTTTCCGCACTGCTAGTGGAATGTGTCACCCTGTTCTTGCAAGTTAATGTTTGTCTCATCTGTTTCTCTGTAGGAACTGAAGGGTGGAAAGACATATGCAAAGGTAATTCATTTTGCTTGCCTAGTTTGCTTTATTATCCACAACAAACACTTGACTTGTGATAAATTTTTAACTGTTAAAGCATAACCATGGCACAAAACGGCAAGAGCTGGAAACATCAGGTGACAGCTTATCTTGTGTCTTGCAGCTTGGGTTTGCTGACCTTAATCTGGCTGAGTTTGCTGGCTCCGGAAACACCACTCGCAGGTGTTTACTGGAAGGCTATGACACCAAGCACATGCGGCAGGATAATTCTATACTGAAGGTCGGTAAACAGGTGTAACTTGGCTGATGAAATGATATGATCCCTTATTTACCATTTGCACAGGTACAGGTACATTGGAATGCTCTTCGCCTTGGGGGTCACAGCACAAGGTCAGCTAGATAAGGGCCTTGTTCAAGGACCCACAGACATGTGACTGCTCTGCCAGGGTTGGGGCCCGAACTGGACGTTTTTTCTAATCGCAGGCACAGAGGCCTAACCCACTGAGCCATCCACCACATCTTGGCTACTCAAGTGGGCCTATGTGGCATTCTGGATTTGCATTGGGTACATAAAGATGGTAACCGCATTAGCCAGATCATTTAACAAAGGAAGTTGTTTTCTTTCAATAGAAACTGAACAAACTTAATGTGTGTGTAGTTGCACAGCAGAATGATTTGCTAAAAATGATCACATGACTGACTGACTCTCTGTTCTCTTGTTTAGGTGATCATCAGTACGCAACTGATGTCCGGTGACCCGTGCTTTAAAACGTGAGGAGAATGTTTTGTTGTCTTAAACTGATGCACAGTCTGATTGTCCTTGAAGAAAAATGCATTATCAGGCTCAGAAATATGTGGCCCCACCCACACAAAACAAGCAGACTGTCTTCGCTTGGTTGAACTATGCCAACAGAAGCGTTTCAGCTCAACGATCAACCGCACATCAAGCAACCCGTGTTCAGAGGAAGTCTGCAGGGTAGATGTATCCTCTTTCAGATTACCACAAAAGTACTACTAAGTGTTGGCTTTTGGTTAGAAACTAATGCTGAAAGATGTGTTCGATCGGCTAACATTAGACGTCGCGATGAAGCTGTAGTCCAAAGCACCCTGCTCAGTGCCATGCTAAAGCTATTTATGTACCTTTAACCTTGCCTTTGCTGTTTATTGGAACTGATGAGCAAGGATCAGATGTAGCTGAAAATGGTTACTTTTTTATCCCTGACTATTGACCATTGTATTGCTTCAGCTGGAATTGAATTACCGAATAGCTTCCAGCTTGCTAAACGAGTGGGCAGCACCCCGAAACGCAGTCTTTGCTGTTTTTGCTTTGCTTGTGTTAGCATGAAAAGCTGCCATTTTCTAATAGTTTACACTAAGAGGCTATGGGATGCTGGTTGTGTACAAAAATCTAGGCGCAAAGATGCCATTTTATCATTCAGGAAAACGTTTTTTTGCGGGTGAAAGGTAGCTCAGTGTGAATAGTAAAGCTTGCACAGAAAACTGGCACGTAAGCCCAGTTAAATCATACATTTATTACCATCTGCTGTCATTGTTGCATTCCATAAGCATTCTGTATGCAGCGTAAAAGTTTCTTGGGATGATGCCATATTTTAAGATGCATCCCTGATTGGTTGAAAACCCTGAGGAGCCATGAAATAGAGGATCTACAAGGCTGTTAAATAATACAGTTGAATACAGCACTTTTACATGTGGGGGTGAGCAATGTTGAAATGGATTTATATTTGCATTATGCCGCCTGTCTGACTTCCTGTTTAGTGTGGAGGCCGTCCGCAGGATGAACACACATTCTGTCCGATACGGAGGCAGTGAAATGTTTGGCAGGTTTAAATGTGGGTGTGCATGGTGTCAGAAATCAGTTCCCGCTGCTTAAATCGCAGCTCATTGATTTAAAATTTGAGAGAGGGTGGTCTGCATGCCCGCTTTTACCTTGAGTCATGCCATAAGAGTGGGTTGCCATGGTATTTTGTCACGGATTTTCTGTCGTTTTCCTGAAAGGATGTGTCAACGTGGCACAAAAGCCAGTACGGTGTGTCATCGCGATGTGACCTTTTTCAGCGTTATGACCGTTTGTTTTCCCTCCGTGTCACACGCTTGCTGTGAACGAGTAGCCCACGGAGTCTGAACACTCACCCTATCGAGGCATGAGTGGGCTTTCCCTCGCTGTCCTTTTTTTGGCAATGGGCCGACCGCGCATTTCATACCCAACCATCAGGGCCCCAGCGATGACTCACACAGCCCCAATGGAGGAGTAGGAAATCCCTGGCACTCCCGCACTGACTCTGGCCCCTGGGACAGGGAGGAATGCAACGTGTCTTGAAGCTTGCATAACAGCACCGCCGTTGCTGGGTAACTCCAACTCACTTTTCAAAACAAGCAGGAAGCCGTAACACGGCCAGCTTCTAAGATGCACCCCATAAATACAAAAGCGGAAAACCCAGGATGACTCAAAATTCCATCTTTAGTCTGGTTTTAATCCTGCCCACCATCTCAGCTCAAAGTAGAAGTTTAACAGCCGGGCCACACTGAGCTCAGATTATGAAACGACAAAACTCATCCGCCAAACTTTCCCAGGCCAATTCTGCAGATGGGACGCTAAAAACAGTCTGTGGCTCTTTATTAAGAAGTATCTCGCTCGTGGGCTAACGTCAGTCTCACTACATGCAGCTGCACTCACACATGCTTATTTGTTTCAAAACTGCAAAATTCCTTTAACGCAGACAATGAATGAGCAGAGCTCATAGTCACTCCTCAGTATGTTCAGCGGCTCTCAGTCTGTGCTTAAGCCGGGGAACTCAAACAATTGCCCTTCATTGTTTTCTGTATTTTATTTATTTTTTATTTTTTTTCCCTGCAGCACTGGGTGCTAATCATCTCCTCCTTTTTTGTAGTCCCCCCTCCACAGCCATGTATGTGGGAATCCAAGAGGGGGAATGCCTGCTCAAGGACAGGAAGGGAGGAGAGACGTTCAAGCCATTCATAGGTACGTCGACAACGATTGATCTCGGTGAGGTGAAAAAGGGCAGCAGGAGATATGAAGCCGTATTGTCATTTTACTTCACTTCTGTGACATAGATGTTTGTAATCTACCCTTTGGTGGGTCGTCTTTTAAGGGGAGTGAGTCCATTACACCATTAAGATTTTGGTATATGAGCTGTCCTAGAATAATCAATTAGCCTGTGCCGGTTTTTGTCCTTATCGCCTGTCTGTTGTGATATCAGTGCCCTGACAGCAGTCTGAATGTTGGCTTGTGCCTGAGCAGAGGCTTAACGATCGGATGTCTTCCAACCCAACAGACACCCCACTGAAGAGTGCCTCCGTTCCTGACGAGCTTGGCATGTGCGGACATTCCAGGACCTCCAGCTACGCCAGCCAGCAATCTAAAGTGTCGGGTACGTGTCTCGATAGCCCTTGGAAGGAGACCTAAACGGCCCTGACAGACGATCTCACTGTAGAAAATGGGTGTGGGACTGAATCCAGGCGGCGCTACAAAGAGGATTATTTTTGAGTCTTCTGAACTCCTGCCATTATTACAGCTGCTCCTCGTCTTCCTCATGCATCCTGCTTTTGTGTGCATTGTCATGATGTGCTTTTATTGATTCAGTTCCCATCATCTGAAAGGAGCCGATGTGCAGCATGGCCGCTTGGGGTCAGTTTTCAGTTTCCTGAAAATGAGACTGAGGGACTCACATGCACGTTATTTCCAGCATCGAGTCACCTGTTTGGCGAGGGCTCCCCACCACTTACGTGGTTTTTATTACGGTCATCTCCTCGCCTCCTCTGTCCAAGTTAGACATTTGTACGTCTCGTGGCGAGAAATTGTCAGATGACGGGAGCTTTCTCGGCAGGGACTGCCGAGGTGAGCGTGGGAAGTGGATGCCTGGAACGTTTGATTAGATTCAGTCAGAATCATCTCCTGACTAACTGCAGTCACCTTGGGGGCGAGTGACAGACGTACAAGGGCATGATGCTGTGAAATTCCCATGCGAACCCCTTAATCATGCAAGTTGTTCACTGAGTGCATCACTGTCAAACACTAGGGGCTTGCAGGTTTTCTTAGGCAAGCTTTTTATAGACCATGTGGGTGGCCATGGCTGTCTTTGCCCAGTGAGGGGGGTAAAGTCGATGAATAACAAAAATGTGTAAAAGATCTAAAATACAGCAGCACACCAGTGATGCCGATTGGGAATTGCCCATTGTGAAGGTCACAGAGCACGAGACCAAAATAGAGTTAATTTAATTTTTTTTTTTTTTTAAGTGAAGGTAAAGGTATGGCAAAATAAGTTTGGGCCAAAGAATGGCATATTTCCTTATGCAGTCTGCGTGAGCCCCCTCTCCGCTTCCATCTAACAGGATACAGCACAGATCACTCGCGCTCCTCCAGCATGTCGGAGCTCACGCACCGGAGGAACACTTCAGTGGGCAGTGCCTCCACTGGAATCGGCAGCATACCTGAGCCCAATGACGAACAGGAGCCCCGGGCAGGCCCCCAGCTCAGTGTCGGCACGCCCATCAAGAGCACCTCGTCCAGCGAACGCCTTAACAGGTGAATGCCGATGACGATTGCTGGGGGCACTTAGCCGCGGTTAGCGTAACGGATCCTGAATATCTTGCTGAAAAGTGGTAGCACATCTATACAACAAATTAGCGGTGTGACGTGGCACGGAGAACCCTAAAGCCTTCGATTGCATCTTCTTAGGCATCCCATGAAACAGGATTCCATGGAGTCGCAACTAAAGCGGGTTGACGCCACCCGGGTGGACGCAGACGACATTGTGGAAAAAATACTGCAGAGTCAGGATTTCAGCCATGGCTTGCTGGACTCCAGTGCCGAAGGTATGTGTGTTTTTGGACAGGGCTGGTGGTTAAGGGGGGGCACTGGGACACAGCCAGAGTAACAAGCTCAGTAATCAGAAGTGGACATTTCAGGTCCAGAAAGTAAAAATCCAAACTAGGATTTTGTTTCAACCAACAAGTTCATTATAAAGAGTCAGAGTACTCAACTGATTGGTTGAAACAAAATCTCGGTCTGGACTTTCTGGACCTGAAATGTCTGCCTCTGTCAGTAATGGACCAGTTATGTAGGACGTGCACATAAGGAGGTGACAATGTTAAGCATTGACAACAGAGCTCTCTGTAGGCATCGTACACCCACGACATTCTCAATTTTCTTTCACCAACACTTGACTCTGAGCCCAATTCTGTTGACATGCCGGGTGGAGAATATATCAATCAACACTGGATATAATGAAGAGGTGAACGTTAACAGCAGCACCCTTCATTCCTTAAACCTTGAAACATTCACAAAAACGCAGAACCTTCAGAAGTTCAGACCTCCCACACTGCAGAAAACACCTCTGTAAACTCTTGCATGTTTTCAAATTGCCTAGCAACAAGTTCTTCCTGCTATGAAGGAATCTACAGGATTTTGTATTTTCCCCAGACCCTGTTTAATTTTTTTGGACTGTGTGTTTGTCGTCCTCAGAGGAAGGTCTCCGCTTGTTTGTTGGCCCAGGAGGAAGCACTGCTTTTGGGAGCCATCATACCAGGTGTGTATGTGAGATACTCCCCCTGATGTGCCAGTAGACAACTTTAACCAGAAGCTGCCGTGCACGATACCGCCCAGAATTTTGTGGAATGTGTGGAAACTGAAATCGAAACTTTTTTTTTCCAAATCTTTCACAATCAGTATAAAAAATACTTTTATTGCGCATTTCATAAAGTTCCTCAGATTACTTCACTGTCCTGTTTAGCTGTGTTTTGCCCATATTATACATCTTGTGCATATTGAATGATGTTGATTTTTGTCTATCAGGGTTGGTGCCGGAGCGTACGAGCAGGTTGTGATAAAGCGGTAGCCCACCTGAAAAGCTACCTCCAACTTCCGTGTTGGGGAAGGTCTGGGTAAAGGCGATGGTCGTGCCTTGATTCTTGACGGCGCCCTACCTCAGTCTACTTAGAATGTCGGCAAACATGATGGCCTGAAAACTGATGGAAATGGCGCCCCCTGCTGCCAAAACATCCCAGTCGGACCTAAAACCTGAGAGAATTTGGGAAGGATGAACAGGAGTCATCTGCCAGCTGCCGTTTATGGGACACACCTTAAACTGTAGTGTCAGGCCCCACACCAGTTTCAAAGATTCCAACGAGGTCTGAAATGCTATTTATGAGGACCACAGCTTTGTATAATATTTCCTGGAAACGGGGGTGAATACTGTGTTCTAATAATCCCTGATTTGCTTTTTTGCTTTTTATATAAAATACTGAACAGGAAAGTTAAAAGTAGTGGTGGAATCATCTTGATATTCATAGGTTTTTGATCCTGGTTTGGTCAGCGCCAAAACCGAAGCTCTATCGTTCTGAGAAGGAACAAAATCTACTTAATTTAGAGTGTCACGACTATTATCTTAAGGGGTCCAAATAACAAGGTGAAATACTGTAAAAATTGTAAGTCTTCTTAGGCTAAAAGCCTGAAATGTTAATGTATTAAAACCGTGACTTTACTGGGCAGTAACAAACAAACCAACCATTCTTCCAACCTGATTGGCTATAGATCTGTCCTTCTGTCATATCTGAAACTTGAGGTCCGGAATGTTATGTCCCTTAATTGATGGGTATAAGCAGAGTTTGAAGTCAAAATTACAGTAAAAGCAGAAAGGAAACGTTGAGAGTTACATTGTGTGACAGGGCAACATTGTGATGTTGGATTTTATAGGAAGTAGAACCAGAGTTGCAGACCACTCAAGCCCAGTTGACTATCAAGCTGACGATATGTTGTACTTGCATTTTTCTTTAAAAAAAAAAAGAAGCTATCCTGTCATATTAACAGTAAAATGGGTGATTATGGGATGTAGTCTCAATATTGGACGTTGGTTCAATATATAATATTGTTCTGTCCGTCAAATACGTATATGGTGTTTAGAAAGTGTCACGACATTTTTAAATAGTCGGAGCCCTTGTGAATGCTATATGCCACTGTGCTAATTCTTGTATTGAGTTGCAGGCATGTCTTCTACTGCCTACAAATTGCTTAATGGAGTGAATATAATACTTCCCCATCAGGCCACAAATGATGACAAAGTGCATTACAAAGCAGAAGCCTCTTTGGCTTGCAGGATGTCCAGTACAAAGAATGAGCTCACCCATTAAGTGCCATTACTTTACACTAGGTTTCCCCATAGAAAACCCTACTTCTGAAGACTTTTAGAATGAAAATGTTTATTCTTGTGGGATTTAAACCATCCTCTCAGCCAATCCAGCACTTCTCACATGAAATATGTGTAAAATGAAAAGGAGTTCTCAATTTAGACCTGCTATTGTGTTTGGTAAAGCTGTCTGGTTATTGATACTTTTTGTGCACATTAAAATTTCACCACTCCAGACTTTTTATGTTTATTTATAAAATCGTTACTTCTGTATACATTTCCCCATCTTCTGTAACTTCCTTTCCCCTATAGGGATGTGAGCCTGGAGCTTATCCCAGGCAGTGCAGGGCACAAGGCATTCTGGACAGGATGCCAACTGTTTGTATACAAAGTGTTTACTCAGCTGGCCCACGTTTTATTCTATTTTTGAAATTACTTTTACCTTTAACAGATTTTTATTTTTGTAATAACTGTCTGTACTCCATTTGTTATAAGGGTTAGGGTGGTAATCTTACAGTGTTAATCGTTTGCCTTTGGTATTATGGTATTAAGGCTTGTGTCAAAAATCGGGAAAAAAAATCTTCATATGAATTTTCATTGTAATGCACATATCACACACTTGCATATGTACAAGGTTTAGTCAATTAAAATCTTTAAGAAAATGTGTGGCTTTTTTCCTTTAACATGCTTTACCATGCTTTCGTCCAAGGCGACGTACAGATGAGACGAGCAGCACTTTACAGACATATGGCTTTCGAGGAGTCGACTGGGCATGAATTGCAGCTATTTTAGTTTGAGTGAAATCAGTAGGGATTTCACCAGTTTTGATACCTACATAATAAGGTTTGCAACGCTGTACAGTGCGGACATCGCTGCTTGCTTGCTGGTTGGTTGGACTGTATTTGGACATGCTGCTTCTACGCATCCTGGCAAGTTAACGGCATGGGACCGGGCAGATTTCGACGCGATGTCCGGGGCATCTCATGGTGGCCTGTCCCTTTAAGAACAGTCTCTGTGCCCTATTGGTTGAGCTTCCGCACGACGCTAATCGTCTTTTCCGCTTTTTTCCCGGCAGCACAGTTAGCCATCTTGTTTTCTGTCGTTGTGGGGGGAAAAAAAGCCCCTGACTGTACAGAACGGGTGGTGATTTGTAGTGATTTCCACCAAACTGTTCTGGAATTTATAAATTCTACGTATCGGTTTTCGTGCTTATTAACTGAAACGAATTACGGACAGGGTGGTATTTGAGAATTTTTAATGGAGTAAAACTGCGGGAAATTGTCAGCTAGCTAGGTTACCTTATTGAAACCCAGCTGGGCCGTTTCAACATGGCCAACGCGGTTGCCGGGAATCAGCAGCAGCAGCAGGTCGTGGCCAAGCCCGTCGGCTCAGGGAAGCACGGCAATGTGCTGCCTCTCTGGGGCAACGAGAAGACGATGAACCTGAATCCGATGATTCTGACCAACATACTGTCGTCGCCGTATTTCAAGGTCCAGCTCTATGAGCTGAAAACGTACCACGAGGTTGTGGACGAAATCTACTTCAAGGTAGGTGGGTAGCCGGCTAAGCTTATTTAAATTTATTATGAAATATTCACTTAGTGGTGATAATAGACTATCTTCGTGGCGCATTGGGTAACGATTACTGTGGTTTTCAGCTGTTTCAAGTCACGACCGGCTAGCATGCTAACTAAGCGGCTAACGCTGAAATGGCCGTGCTCGGCTACGTTGGTGGCTGGCTAAATGTCAATAGATTTATGTGCTGTATCCGTACACGCCGTTATTTTTTTAAATAGCCTGCTTGATAGTCAGTATTTTGTCAGACAAGGTTGCAAGTTACCTGGGACAAATTTAAAAAGCATTCGTCGCATAACCATTTATCAAAATAGCTACTGGTTTGGTGGCCTGGTGTCCTGAACTCGTTTTCGTAGTACAACCCGGACGATGTATTACGCCATTCTGATACCCAGATGGGCAACCATACAGACTATTTATTTAATGGTTAACCAGTGTTCGTTGTTTTTTTACGGACTGAATGCCGAATGTCATTTAAAGATGCGGGTTGCCTTAGCTGGACCCTAGCAGCTTGTCTTAACGTAACGACGTATGTTGACAAAGTTGTGCCGGGGGCGTGTTTTGTGTTATATATGTGTTATCTATGTTGAAGGTTAGATCATCGTATTGTCCTTTGTGCGGATCAAAACCGAGTGCTTGGGTGATCTGTGCCACCGTTAAGTGCGTGTTTTGCATGCGTGACTTGCAGGTGACTCATGCCGAGCCGTGGGAGAAAGGCAGCAGAAAAACGGCGGGTCAGACTGGCATGTGTGGAGGGGTAAGTAGAAGTACGTGCTTTTCATCGTCCTGCACGCATTCTTCCATTTGTCGTCTGCCATTCCATCATTGTTAAGTTGTTGTTTTGTGTCGGTATGTTTTTTTTTTGTCTAGATTGTAATTCTGACCGGTATTATTGTCTGGAATTTGAATTCTTTTTGTTAAAGGTCCGTGGTGTTGGAACTGGTGGCATAGTCTCCACTGCCTTCTGCCTGCTGTACAAATTGTTCACGCTGAAGTTGACTCGTAAGCAGGTGATGGGACTCATCACACATACCGACTCTCCCTACATCAGAGCCCTAGGCTTCATGTATATAAGGTTTGCATCGACTTTCATTTAACTTCATAAATTAAACTGTTTTGATGAATGCTGTAATTTCACACTTATGTATTATATATTCAAATATAATAGAAGTATTGGGTATCTAACATGGTTTGTCTCTGTGAAATCATGTAACAGGTACACACAGCCTCCCACAGACCTTGTGGATTGGTTTGACCCGTTCCTTGATGATGAGGAGGTATGTCAGCAAGGGTAATTCTTCTTTTTCTTGATTTTCTAAAACATAATTCATGCTTGTAGTCTACTTCCAGTACCCTGGTTTGTGATGCATATGGCTGATTTTCACCTTTGACTTCATTTGGCTTAATTGTCCCTTCATTCGTCTGGAACTGAAATAGCTAAATTGATCCACTGTTGCGGCCTTGTCAGGGTAAGTGTAAATGAAGCAAAAATATAGCTACACAATACAAAAAGGCATGATATTCTTATAGACATTGTTATGAGGATATCAGTTTTTCCATAAATACTACACACTGTAAGCTAAACTTCATTAAATGAGATTCGACTTGTAGCACGGGTATGCTGAGTCATTCAGAAATGCACATTGAGGCTCATTCTTTTTGATGTTGCACATTTTCCACCTTCCAATTGGCTAATCTCAGTGTTTTCTTCTTTAGATCTCCCTTGTGCTGCAGGTGAATTGGATATTGTATCTCAGCACAGTTGGTTTGTGTGTGTGTGAGTGCAAGCAACTGTTTTACCATATAGCTATGGTTTCTTGGTAGCTGGTGCACAACGTCATGGTCGCGTTTGCTTGCACTGTAGGTTTACTCCTTACAATAGCTTACTAACATGCCCCGAACCCGCAAATGTCCTAGCGGACATTTTGCGATATTGACATTTTATATATTTTTATTTTTTTAACGGGTGTTTGGGGATTGCTTTTCAAAGTGATCGTAACTTCACACAAAGGCAGTTGGTTTGCTATTGTCCAATAACCATGTTCTGTTTCTGTGGAGCCTGCAGTGTAATATAGTGGAAACCAATTATTTTTTGTGTAATTCTTTTGTACATCAGACATCTCTCTAAAATTCGTATGCATAAAATGATTTGATCAATATTAAGCTTGATGAAAACAGAGGTGAATATTTGGTACTTGGTCATCACAAGTTAGATTCTTGTTTTACCGGATGAGATCATGGAAGGTAGTTTTGGGAGTGGATTTGAGTCTGTTTACTGTTTGGAGATGAGAAAGTGTAACATGGGTGATTGAATTTCTTGTGACAAGCCTGGTGCTATGTTTTGCAGGAGCTGGACGTGAAAGCCGGGGGAGGTTGCGTCATGACGGTCGGCGAAATGCTACGTTCCTTCCTCACCAAACTAGAATGGTTCTCCACCCTTTTCCCACGCATCCCTGTGCCTGTTCAGAAGGCGATTGACCAGCAGATGAAGAGTCGACCCAGGAAAGCTCCTGAGAATGATGGCCACCAGGACACTGCACAGGAAACGACGTGGCAGGCTGAGCGGCGGCGCTCCAGGTGAGCCCCTGTTCCACCCTGCTTTCCACATAGAGGTCTGTGTCAGATTTCCTGTTTTGCACAAGTATGTTGGGGAGAGGATTTCAGGTACTGTTCCATTTTGAATTCATTGTAGGAGTCCCAGGAGGACTCCGAGTCCTCGGAGGTCACCTAATAGATCACGGAGTCAGAGCCGTCACCGAGACAGGCGTGGCGCCAGCTTCGACCGTGAGCTGGAGAGGGAGCGAGACCGACAAAGGAAGGAAAGGGAAGGCAAGGACAAGGATCGGGACCGTGCAGAAAGAGATCAAGACCGTGACCGGAGGGAGAGAGTGGACAAGGACCGACGGCGCTCCCGAAGCCTTGACCGGCCCTTAGATCGGCGGCGGAGCCGGAGCAAAGACCGCAAGCGAAGCCGTAGTGGCAGCCGCGATCGGAAGATTGACCGTAAAGATCGAGAGCGGGAGGTGGAGAACGACCGAGCCAGGAGGAAGGACAGGGCTAGCGAGAGGGAGAGATCAAAAGAGAGACGGTCCAAAGGAGAGCCAGAAGACAAGAAGCATGATGAGAGGCACAGGGAGGAGCGCACCGTGAGGAAGCCTAGCCGGAGTAAGAGTAGGGAGAAAAAGGGCAGGGGTGAAAGGTCCCGCAAACGTAGCCGGAGCAGGGGTAGAATAGACAGCGAGGACAAGGCCAAGAAAAGAGAACGCAGCCGGAGCAGAGAACGGTCTAACAAGGGCAGCCGTAGCAGGGAGCAGTCTCACAAACGTAGCCGTAGCAGGGAGCGATCTAACAAGGGCAGCCGGAGCAGGGAGAGGTCTCACAAGGGCAGCCGGAGCAGGGAGAGGTCTCACAAGGGCAGCCGGAGCAGGGAGAGGTCTCACAAGGGCAGCCGGAGCAGGGAGAGGTCTCACAAGCGTAGCCGGAGCAAGGAACGCACTCACCGCCGAGAACTAAGTGACACGAGTGACAGCAAGCATCGGAATAGAAGTCCGAGTGCAGAACAGGTTGATGGGAAGCAGGATAGCAGAGAAAAATCCACTTAATTTATCCGTCTGGTTTAATTTGCTCATGTAGTATGTCATTTGTTTCAGGAAAAAAAAAAATCTTGCACGGATATACACTGACGCTCCCCATCCAGTCCTTGGTTGCTTAAGTAGAATTCTCACAGTAGAGATGAGCCTTTTTTCATTAATTCTTTTTTCTTTTCTAAAAAGCTATGGAAAATTTTGTAAATAAACATCTGAGAATGTTTTAAAACTCTCTGAAAGACCCCACAACATGTTGAAATGTACAAGACGCTAAGTTGACCGATGTTGTGATGTGTTTGGTTGATTGCTTTGCCATTTTTTATATATATAATAAAAGTCTTTTAAGAAAGGGGGCATTGCTAGTTACTATGTTGTGTTTTCCATGCGATAATCCTGGGCTTGGACTGGCTTAGCGGTGCTGCTCCATTGTTGGATGAGATGACCTACAAGCTAAGCATAATTAATCAGCTAAGTTCTGCAATTCAAGCTCCTCATTTCATGTCAGTTCTCCCGGGTCCTAGACAGACAGTCTACATATATACAGATTAGCTAATTACCTAGTTGAACTGATACAGTTTTATTTGGGATTTCCAGAGCATGAATAGTGTGGCTCAGTAGAGCGCTGTTGTCTCACTTGTTAAGGGCTGGGGGTTCATTCACAGGAATCGGTTTGGAGTTGTGCTCTATGGGTTTCATCCTTCATTTCATACACTGATTGGACTGATTGTTTATATGTGGCCTGTCGTTCAGGAATATACGGTCGCAGCATCCCATCGAGTAGCTATTTGAGTTCTCCGTTTTTAAATACGTGTGTAGACTTGTGTCGAATTGAAAATCTCACTCCAGCCCGCTGACCAAAGTTGACAACCCTAAGTAAAATCACAGGAATTACCGGGATTTTGCTTTGCTTCGTGTATCGTTCGATTTCCATCCATGGAACTGTCAGAATACCTTGTTTGCGTATTTCCGTTGTTTTGAGGCTCTTCGGGTAATGCCCCGCTGTCGTTTTTTGCACAGGAAATGCATCACCCTATTTATAATAATCTAAACATTTCTGTGGATTGTTCGACTCCCCCCCCCCCCAGTTTATGCTTTTACGTGTTTCGCACCGGTTCTTCGATTTGTCTTCGCTTGGTTATTATCAACGAGATAGATGCTCGACCTGACAAAAGTCGATTAAACTTCTATTAAAAGTCCTATTCGAAGGTCAGGTTTTCACCTCGCAATTTTTAAAGTAGTAGTATTTCCACGATTTACGGAAACTTGGGGGAAATAAGAGAAATGCCCATTTGTGCCGCAGCCCAAAAACGGCGCGCAAAACTTCCGGTAGGTCACTTTGTTCTTTGACCATCTTCTCTCAAACATCTCCGTCGAAAAATGCATTTTAATCTCAAATATGAAGCGGAAACGGCGATCATTCACGGGTCGTACGACATAATGAGGTAAGGCATATAATTTATCCATTTTGAAGGTTTAGTTTTTATGAATTATTGAAACCGTTATTTTGTGGGGAAGATGGTCATCGGGGGATATTCAAAGGGCCAAATATTATTATTCTTCGTTCTTACTCAAATACATTAAACAGTCATTTGTCTTTGCTGAGGTATTAAGAAGAATTCATATGTTTTAAATCATGCACCAAATCCTTGTTGTGTGTACTATCGCCTAACAGGCATGGGGACGCTGCACAGCTATTAGCCGCGGTTCTAACAGAACACGGTGTCTGCTGCCATTGCTTTAGCCTCCCAAAAATTAGGGTATGGTAATAATAAGGGTGCAGGTAATAATTAGTAGAAACACTGAAATATACCAGTAACCAACCCACAGGAACAGGTTTTAGAACCACTAACTTAAAACTATACTTGTTTCAAGTGTGCCAGGCTCTGTCGCATAAACACCCCCCCCCGTGAGCTCTTAATTATACTTGATCAGTAGATAGATAGATAGATAGTGAGATAATGAGATAATATTTAATCATAAACCTAAAATGTTGAATCCTTAAAACACGTGTTCTGGTTAACCAGTTATTTCAATTTTTGTCCATACAAATCAGATTGTTTACCTTAAACATGTGATACAACACATTTTTTTCTGTATATACCATAATTTAGTTCAAAGCACAACTTAAACATTTCAACTGCAATTAAAACATGAAAATGGGAAAGATCATCAATGGGAGTGAAAAACAATAGTGTGTCTGACACCCATCAGCTGAGTCATCACCTCTACCTTTTTTTAAAATCTGATCTCTTTAGTCTCTGAGTCACACATGGCAGTCTGAGACTGTACTTTCACCAAGGGGTAAAGATAAATGAATAAAATGAAACAAGAAATGAAACATGGCCAAATTGCACTTATACACTTAATACATTTTATGTAGTGTTTATTTTTGTAATTTTGGAAATTTATTGGTTTGATTTATTTTAAATTAGCAATTGTTCTTCATCACATTCCACCACATTTAAATCAAAGTGTCAGAGATGGTTTGGTTTTCAATTTAAACATTAATTTCTACACGATTTTCAAGAAAAGTTATTTCCTAAGACTTGCTTGCATTAGGTGCTTTTATCTAATGCTATGAAGCTGCTCTTTACAGTTGACATTTTTTATTTGTCCCCACGTTGACTGGTCTGGAATGCTGAAAGAAACCCTTAGATCTGAACAACAGTTTTTACACAGATTGGTGTAGAATAGGGGCTTGTGCTTGTTGATGTTTTGGCAGACACAGAGACGCAGTATCTGGTGGCAGGTTTCAGGTCTGTCACTGTAGAGTTAAAACCATATACAGACAGCTCTACAAAATGCTGTTCACTGGACTGCTGTCTGACGACAAGGCTGTAGCTAGTAGCGCCCTCTACTGAATTCCATTCTGCATACAGGGAATTGCTAGTGGCATTTCCAATCTTCAGCACTGGAATGGATAAATCTGACGGGGAAAAAAACACTTTTTTAGGAATAAGTTGGAAGTACAGTTCATTGCATTCATTATGATTTTTTTCTGTATAAATTAATTAGATTTCTTTTCAATGCATGTTCTTATTGCTGTTACCTGTCTCATCTTCATAAAAAGGATTTGTCCTTTTCAGCTCTCTTCGATTACGGTAACGTGTTATATCTGTTAGAACAGAAATCTGAGTTAGATGAAATCTGCACACATGGATTAACGTTTTCCGCCGCTATGACGTATTTCCGTCAACTGGGTGCACTAAAGGTTAATAATGAGATTGATGTTCAAAAAATTGGGGTGGGGCTAAACAAGCTTCGGCAGACAAAGTTCTGGAAAGGCTGTCTTTTTCTTTAGTTTAATTACGATTTAATTACTTTTACTAAAAATAAAAATAAACATTTTGGTTTCGGCAGTTCGCTTAAACATCGACGGCCGCAAGCTAGTTCCCGACGCTTGTTTAAGATGCCAAACTTAATGGTAAGGAGAAAATAATTCGCCAGCATTTAGTGCCACATCAGTCTCAAAGGCTTTTGATATCCCAAAATAAAGACGAGATCTGCAAAAGGGTGAATGGCACGGGCTTTGTGTTGCCTGGCGTGTCCAATAATAATAATAATAATAATAATAATAGGCTAGTAGTAGTATATTTTACATTTTCGAAAAAGATCGGAATAGAACGTATTTATGTTTGGAAGTCAGTGGTGTGTCATGAAGTGTCTCGTTCGCTAATAGTAGCTAAAAAAGGTCGGAAAACAGTGGAGAAAACCCATTGCTTAAATAGATAAAGAAGCCAAAACTCCGAAGCTCAAGAATCAGGACAGTGGCTCCGGTGTCGCAAGTGCTGCGAGAGCTTATGCTCCGTTAAAAATAACTAAATAACAGCAATTTTGGAGTCCGTTCCGTTTTCTTCCTGTTAACAGAGGAATGGCAATGGGAGGCTGCTCTAAATTTCCCATATTTTGGCTTAAGGCCTGCTTTAAAATGAGTTTAGGCTATTTGTAAACGTATAGGCTATATAAGTAGTCCCTAAAGGTATATTTTACAGGACCTAGGTCCTTCGATTTGCATCACTCGCGCGCGTCAGTTTGCTTTCGGTTTCGTCAGCATGGACACACTTCTGTTAAAGGAAGCCACAGACGTGTCGGACATCTACAAAACGGTGAAGAATAAATGGAGAGGGGCGTGACTAAATGAAATGGGCGATAACGGCAAGCCATTTAGTTCATGGTGCAAATAGATGAAAATGGTAGGCTTGCTTTTGTGTGGTTTGCCATAAAAATATGAAGCTTCTATGGAAGCAATGGCTTTATTCTTATCCACTGTTGTGTATTACTAAAGCATTGTTGTTTAAATAAATTTGCACTGAAAACTTGATGTTTCATCATTTATAGCAATTGTCATTTATTGACAATGGTAAAGTCTTGCCTTAGCTTTGATTTATTGTTACAATTATGTAAATGTGATTCAACTAGGGGCTTAGGGGATAATGGACAACACAGCCTTTTTTGCTTTAATCCCTGTGCACATCAGAGAATGATGCTGAAAGCGAAATGATGGGGGGGTTGGGGTGGTGATCAAAGTTGTTAGTATTTTAAAAACATATCTTAAATCGAGTTTTTTTTGCCTTTTAATCTGTATTATCCTTCTTACCTTGGATGTTCGTACTGGGATTGCTCTGACCAGCATCATTGATGCCCGTCACCTCAATCGCACTACGATTGGCACCTGTCACGTCGCACTGCAGCCGAACTGTGAGACACACTAACACCAGCTCTGCACCTTTTAGCTCATACACAGCGTACCCTGTGGCCAATACTGATGCATTCCAGGAGAGTATGGCTGATCCATTGTTGATGCTGTATGTGATTCCCAGTGGGGGACAGGGGGCTGAAAGAACACCACAAAAACTGTAAACTTAATTGCACCCTAAATTATTTGACATTATAATCACAATTGAATGCATTTTACATATGTACTATGTTGTCCTGAGACAAGTTTGTAAATTTCCAGCATACTCCAAAATGTGTTTTTGGGTATTTCTGTTACAAAGTGCAGCAGCTCCCAGTTTTGTGTGAACCCTTTGCTAGTTTTCTCTAATCCGTCTCTCTACACTTACTCATAATTGGCACATTTTGTCCCAGTACCTGTTGTCCCGTTGACCGCCGTTGAAAGGGTGCTGGTTCCTGCCAAGTTCCTGCTCTGCACTGTCACTGTGTAACGGGAGTTGCAGGACAAGGGGAACTCAAATACTGTGCCATTTGTCCAATATGAGCTCATCATGAAGCGTGTATCTTCATTGCCCTGGTTGCTACCACTGGTTTCAGCCAGGTACTCCACCCCACGGCAGACAGTTACACGCCAGGAGACCTTGAGCACCTGTATCCCATTCTGCATGGGGTACAGCCGTGTCCCCACTGCACTGGGGGGGCAAGGGACTGTGAAGGAGAGAGTTTTTTAATTGGAGGTATGTCTTTGTTTTGTTTTACAGACCTGTCTTTTTATTTATCTGATTACGACTTCTATAAAAGGTTATTAAAGGTACTATTTGGAATGGGTATGAGTGTGGGTATAATAGCTACCTGCCCCCTTGGTATATGGCTGGCTGAATGAAGACCTGCATACTTGATTGGAGGCCTGCACTGAGAAGTTGTATGTCGACCCACACTGTA
Source organism: Isichthys henryi (assembly GCA_026776945.1). NCBI lineage: Eukaryota > Metazoa > Chordata > Actinopteri > Osteoglossiformes > Mormyridae > Isichthys > Isichthys henryi. Next base: position 7,051,276 of record JAODJX010000047.1, read on the forward strand.
GCCCCACCACAGAGCAGAAGGTGTTCGTTGTTTGACAGCAGAGCTGGTTGCTGCCTGTGCTCTGTGCGCATGCCAGGTATTGCACTGCGGCTGTTACTGGGGCCCAGGTGACATACGCTGTGCTGTTGGCACAGCTGAGGTCCGCTGAGATGCCTGTTGGCTGGCATGGAGCTGGGAACAGAACAGAAAGTTTTGCTTGTTTCTTGTGAAAATGTGTTATTGTGATTTATGTCCACTTCTTTGGATTTTTTCACCTTCCTGTTGAAGGTTAACAGATCTGTTACTCAGAGGGACTGTAGAGAAATGCAAAGCACACAGCACCAGAAAAAATGTTCCTGCTTCCTGATTTCTTCTGCTTGCTGGGTACTTGTCACACCTAATTGTTTCAGATCGTCACACAAAATTGGTATAAATCGCAACTGAGGTGAATATTTCCAGGAGTGGTTGGTCTACGACAATACCTCCAAGAATACACCAATGACTCATCTTGGAAGTCATACTACCATCCATGGAACTGTAGGCCTTGCTTGCCTCAAATAAAGTTAATGTCCATGTTTCCATAATTAGAAAGAGACTGGACAAGAATGGAATTCTTGGGTGAGTTGCAAGGTGAAAACCACCACTAAACAAGAGGAACATAGGCTTTCGCTAAAAAACACCATAATCATTCCCTTGATGAAGCCTTTCGAAGTAATATTTTGTGGGCTGATGAGTCAAAAGTGGAACTTTTTGGAAGACATGGGTCCTGTCACATCTAGCATAAAGCTAACACAGTATTCCACAATAAGAAAATCATATCAATAGTCAAACATGATGGTGGTGGTACGATGGGCTGGTATGCTGTGCTGTGTTGGGGCCTGGGTGTCTTGCTCTCTACCAGAAAATCTGAAGGTCAAGCACAACTGAATTATGCAGCAAGACAACGATCCTAAGTACAATAGCAAGTCCACCCTCACCTTTCAAGGACCAACCCTGATCTCTCAAAAAAGTACTTTGCTTTGGGTAATAGCATCTGCTAAATAATACCTGTCTGGATGTTGAAGGTGCTGCTGGCTGGGCTTCGACACTGTAAGTTAGATCCAGTGACATAAAAAGTGTAGAGTGCACTGCAACGCAGGCTTGGCACAGTGCAGTTGGTGTTGGAGGTGGAACAAGTGCCATTATCTCTGCTACTGCCCAGTGCTGTCACCATATAGGTCTGTGCCCCAGATGCTCGGCCCCATGTAACCCAAACAGAGTTAGTCATGCAGTCTAGGTTACCTGTAACATTCTGAGGTGCGCATGGTGCTGCGGGAAAAGGAAACATGAAGCAGAAAGGTCTGTGGTCTCATTTGGAACATTGAGTAACTATCACAACAGTTGCATTTATGTCATGTGCAACTGCTCTGACCACCTGAAAGCTACCACATAGGACTGGCTCCCAGAGTAACTATGCCTGATACCTGACAAATCCTTGACGAATCCCAAAGCAACTGAACTAGGAGGCTCTCAGGGACTTCCTCCAAACTGGAGATCACTGTAACTGTGTGAACATGGTAAACTGCTTACATGTCTGTACATTAGGGCTGGGTGATATGGACCGATAATCATATCTCGATATTTTTAGCTGAACCACGATATGCGATATATATCTCAATATTGTTTTCCCATAAAGTGATAACAAGTAGACAGTTCCAAGTCAGAGCCAAATGTCCTCAATGTCACACGGGCCCTTTTATTTACAGACAGCTGTACATGTACATGAAAGAATGGCTCAAAAATGTCGATTTGTCCGACCTTGCTGCGTTTTGACAGATGTATCTATCGATCGGTGCTACCTTACCAAAAATGTTATTGTCATTTTTATGGGCTGAAACTGAAAGAGGATAATCCAAAAAATAAATACGTAACTTGTCTAAAAAACACGAACTAATGTAATGTGAGCAGGCATTGCGAGTCTGAAATACCTTATAAGATTAAATGTTAAAACATGTCAGGTATTTCGACATACAGCATAGTAAATCAGCGTGATGCTGACAGTAAAGTGTGATCAATGTATTTAATAAAATATTAAAAATGTATGAATATTGAAAATGCAGAGATAAGCCATAACTCCAATGCAAGGTAGGATAGGTCCATGGGCGGTTCTTCAAGCACGAAAAAAGGGGCTTGATTTCATTTTGCGCATGCGCAGTACCCAAAGGTAGGACGTTTCCATAGGTTAGGATGAAATGTTAGAACTCCAGCATATATTATTTTACCAACCAGGGGGGTATTTCACTAAGCAGGATTTTTTGCTTAGCCGGATAACTTGTTGGATGTATAATTATCCACTTAAATGTTGCTCAGACTACCTTAAATCTGACAAGACAAATCTTTATGCGGCTAAACAAGAAATCCATCCATCCATCCATCCATCATCTGCCGCTTGGTCCGGGATCGGGTCGCGGGGGCAGTAGCCTCAGCAGGGAGG